>UESW01001331.1:0-33063 GCA_900491605.1 Calamus simplicifolius
CCTGAATTTGGAAGTCTCCAAGCATGGGAAGCTCGAGCAAATGCTGCTGCTCGTGCAAGTGGTGATTCTAGCACAATTGATTCCACAAAGTCATCTCAAGGACAGGGATACGGTGGAACACCAATGCCATTTCTTGGCGAGACAAGAGTATGCTTGTTGTCTCCTTCTTAAATACTCAATGTTTTGTTCACCAAACTGATATATTTTTGTTTGTCTTATTTGGTGGCATGAGTTTGTTAGAGTTGATGATATTGGAATAGAAAGGCATCGCCTAGAGCTCACTTTGTATGATTTTGCTGAATTAGTTTATGGGCTTTGTTATAGTTATGCTGAAAACTGTCATATCTACTGACTGCAATATACAAAAGTTTGTAATGGTTAATTTGTGCTCGGTCTGCAAAATTTTTCTTCATGCACATGAGTCTCGATAAGCAAGTGATGTGCTGACATGATTGTTCTTATTTAGGTATGTAGACATACATTTAGGACTCGCACCAACTCTGCTTTTCACCGTGATGCAGGCTCATGCTATTCAAAGGACTATATGCATGTAGAATTGGATACTCTATAAATTCATAGAGAATCTTGATTTTGCAGGCTGGTACATGTTGCATGGCACCTACCATTCTAAAACTTGACCAAATTTGGGCTTGAATGACTGCCAAGGTAACAATCTAGCTGGCTGGCATGCATTTAATCATGTAACCGGCATGTGCCATGCTGTCTGGAAATCAGTCCAAAGGCTTCCAATACCATTTTTTCTTTTGTAAAAAATAATTCTCATATTCTTTCAGTAAAGAGGTATGTTGAGAACTTCTTAGTTTAGAGCAGTAGACTTGTGAATTAGTGCCCACTAGATGTGGTCTTCACAAAATCTAGCCTAATCAACTTCATCTTCCATGACAAAATTAGGAAATAATCCATTTTAACCTTTTCTTCCTTTTTTCTGCAAAATTAGATTCTATTATTTATTCTGTTTTGTTCCTAATGCCAGGTAAAATGCAACTTGTCTCTCAGGTTTGTTGATTTGCCCTGGGTGCCTTTAATTAGGAAATGAGTGCTTGTGGAGAAGATAGCATTTACAATGATTACTATGTATTCTGATCATTCAATATCATTTTCTTGGTTGTGATACATTGATAGGGTGCAATACCGTGCCACATTACCTCAAGCAGTGCAATGCACAATAATCAACATGTGTCTTTTCAAGAGCCCTAGATTTTGAATATTTTAACTAAATGAACCCCAACTGTATATGTCCTTATGCCTATACATGCCAGTCTCTCAATGTGCTAGGCTTGTCCAAACACTGGCTTGTGTATATGGACAATAAAACATAAGACACAAGCCACTACACTATAAGCAAGGTTTGTAATACCACTGGAATGGGATGGTAAAAATGATAACGTCCCATTCTGGGAGATTTCTAGCACTGGTATATGGTGCACTGGTACAGGACATCGTCCCTTACCATGTGTTGGTACTCAGTACCAGACCATTCCAGCAAAAAACTGGTAGGTAAGTACAGGACATTGCCTCTTACCATGTTTTGGTGCCCAGTACCATATCACTCCAGCAAAAGACTGGTATGAGGTTATGTATCACTATTTGGGACTTTGACTACAATATTTATGACATAAGCTATATTGCAAATTTTTCCTGTAAAACACAAATGATGCGGAGAACAAAAAATTGATAGAATTTTTAAAGTTCAAAAAATATAGTAGAGTAAAAGAAGCATGCGTTATTGGATAAGTTGTGGTTGAGGTTTGATTTTATAGGCTAGCTGAGAAGATTCTTGAGGATGTTTAAACAGAGATAGGAGGTTACATGAAAATGAAATACCTATTGTCTCTAGTTCACTTGGTAAAGTCTTTGGGGTGCATGCCCAAGTCCTGAGTTTTTGTCTTGCCCTCACTCTTATTTTGGCCAGGATTCTTCCCTTCTTAGTTCTAAGAAAGAGTAAGAAGGAAGATAAAGAAGAATCATTAGTATCTAATGAGTCAATGCAATGATGTTGCAACTTAGGTGAAAGGGCTAGTTTGAAACGTGTTGAGATGACATGAAAGAACTCTGATGCTAAAGAGGTGACTGTTGAAGTCACTTGTAGCTTGAAGGGATGTCATAACGAATGGAATCTAAGGAGAGTCGAGTTGTAGCACTGATTGTGTAAATATTTATTGGTCAATAAACGATTTTGGTAATGAAATTATGCCTAGATGCAAGGTAGAAACTAGGGAAACATGCAAACTTTTTTCATTTTCTACAAGCCATGTTAATTTCCGAAATTATAATATAGGAACTTGAACATAGAACGTTTTGTTCAAAAGGTTTCTAGGTAGAAACTAGAAGGAAATGGAAAATTTTTCATTTTCTACAAGCACTTATATTAATTTCCCAAATTATAATATAGAAACCTGGTCATAGAACATTTTGTTCAAACTAGGTTAAATTGAGCACCATGCATCTAGAATGTTTAAGCTGTTGGGTGGAGGATCGATTCAGGCTTATAAACCTATATATCACCTCCTTATGAACTGATGCTGGACTATGACAATTTTTGGCAATTTGCCCCTACCCAACCTGTGGCCTTGTTATGGATTTTCTCCTACTTGAGAGGGTAGGCCCATTCATGCACTTGGGTCCTTTCCCTTGTGACGTTGGTATCCCCACCAAGGGAACCACATGGTTGATGAGGCTCTAATGTATGCTGGGCTTGGCTTTGCTACCACCTATAGCACATATAGTCTAAGGCCCCATTTGGATTGGCTGCTGGGATGCCTTTAAGTAGCTGTTGGGAAACAGCTATATGAGATAGCCGTTGGCTCTAGGCTAGGGTGCTTTTAAGTGGCTGTTTCCCAACAGCTATATGAGATAGTTTTTGGCCAATAACTGGAGCCAATAGCTGTAAACAGGCCCTAAAAAGCTTAAGCTGTTGGGTGGAGGACTGGCCATGCACATAAACCCTTGTGGTACCTATTATCAACCAACGTGGGAACAACCATCCTTAGAAGTGAAAAGATCTTATAATGAGACACTTCCACTTTTATTGTTGGATCTCCTGCTTTGAGCTTTCTTTACTTGTTTCATATCATTTTTTGGTTACCTCCATTGTTGCTTCCTATGTAGGGAACTCTTGTTGGAAACTTTCAGGCCAATTCAGGTCTTAAATATGGCTGCTAATATGTAGAAACCCCTAGATTACATTTAAGTGATTTTTTAATACATATTCAACTAGGTTCTTCCATGAGCATGAATATTTACAAAATAGTGTCTTAGTTGGTGCAAGTTAGAGATTGGCGGACCTCTTGCTCTTTTTAAAATGATTTTCATTATTGAATATTGGATTGAATTGCCTAATTTTTGAAAACATTTGGAACCATGTTTGCAAGTTAGTTTTTTTTTTTTTTATGTTGACTATCATATTATTTTTCTCAAGAATAAAGAGCTTTAGGTGATGAGGCAATACATTTTGCAAAGAGAAAGGGTAACTGTGGATTTACTGAACATTTATGGATTCTGACTGCACAATTAAGGTTGTATAGCCATTGTTGATGTGGAAGGTAGTCGTTTGGCAGATTTTCTTGCTAATAAGGGTGTTGGAAGATCAACTCATTCTGCAAGCAATATGCAACTGACCCAATCTTATGCTAGTTGATTATTTAGAATTGAATGTATTCCAACTATAAGATTAAAATATAATCAGGATTATTCCTCCAAACTACATATATGAAAGCTCAAAACGTTCTTAATCTCTCTAGATTTTGTAAGCAAGCTGTTTGTGAACATCTAGAGCTTGGCATGTAACTAAATGGGCTAGCTTGAGCTTGGCTCAATTATAAAACAAGCTGAGCTAGAGTTAGTCCTGTCTTTGCTCATACTATATGCACAACCATGTTTTTTTTTTTCGTAGTTTTCCGGTTGCCTAATTCTGTCTTTGCATGTACTTCTTAAAGTATATATGACAATCACATTATTGTGTTCTGCTGCACTTAAACATATGTTGTTGATTATGACAAGTGCAGATGCAGTGTGGCCTGTGGAGGTTGTACTTGTTGGTTAATTACTTAAATGATTTGTTCATTCCATGGAATTCTCTTGGAGGAATTATTTTATTTAAAAATTGTGCAGGTTTATTTCACATATACACTATATTCTACATATGCTAATTCTGTTTGGAGTTTTTTCTTCTGTTTTTACCTTTTGTCTCATCCTTTTCTAATGAGAAATTATCTTATTTAAAAGTTAGACAAAATTATGTCACATATACATTATATTCTATATATACTGATTCGGTTTGGAGTTTTTGCTACTGTTTTTACCTTTTGCCTAATCCTTTTTTGCTACATATGTCATCCTTGTAACACAATTAACAAAATTTATGAGTGCACATGAGATATCCTTTAGGTACTGCTCTTACAAGCACAGTTACAAGCCCTGTTGGACAAATTTGTAACATCATATCTATTAATTTTTTGCATCAGATCCTAACTTCTGAGTTAGAATGTGTTGTGAAATCCATTTTTGCTTCTTAGCATTGGCAGCTCTAGATTCTCCATTTTTATGCCATGTCCTCTGCATTCAATAGTTGGTTATTTGTGGCTTTTTTTGCAGGTTGAGGTTGCTCTATCTGGTGTTGAAGTAAAGGAAGAAGACGCTGAGTCTGATACTAAAGCTACGTCCATGAAGGTTTTACCTCCTTGGATGATTAAACAAGGCATGAATCTTACAAAAGAACAACGAGGAGAGGTCAAGCCTTTGTCAAAAATGGATGAAAGTTCAGCCCCTATTGACAACAAGGAATCAAAAGATGTGAAGGAAGATGAAAAGAGTATACAGGCTAGTGGAAAAGCTAGAATTTTTTTAGTTATTATAAATTATAATCTTGACAGTTGTTTTTTCTGTTGTTGATTATTGCTTCTCATTGAGAGTTTGATAATATTTGTAGGATGAGTACCTCAAGGCCTACTATGAGGCTTTGGTGAAAAGGCAGAAAGAGCAAGAAGAAGCATTGAAGAAAATACAACAAGATTCTGAAACAAGCAGGGCATCAACATCTGATTTCTCAAATGGTGTCTCTGAAGCTTATGCTGAGCGTCGAGTTGGTATGAAAGCCAAAAGGGAGGAGGATGAAAATGATGATGTTGAATGGGAAGAGGCTTCACCTGCAGGTCCATTCTATTTCCTATCAATATCTTTGGAATTTTTCCTTGCTGTGCCGAAAATTTTGATGATTGCATGAATCTGCACAGATGCAGACATATTTACACATATGCGTGCATATATTAGATAGTTCAAATTGCTTCATCACATTTGGTGGTGCACAATAAGTCAGTTCAATAGATCATTACATTGGGTGGTGCGCAATGAGTCACTTCAGTAGATCGTCACATTGAGTGGTGCACAGTGAGTCACTTCACTAGATCAACCTCAGGTATTTGGCCCTAAAAGAACCCATTTATGACCCCTTGATTATTGTGGTGGCTTGCTAAGTGTTTCAGATTATTTTGGAAAGTTTCTTGCTCAGCATTGTTAGGAATGAAATCGAGTTATAAATTGTAAATGGATTTAGATTGGATTGAATCATGGATTAAGGTTAAGGATTATATGATTCTTTTTGATGACTTAAAATATTTACAAATATAAAATAACAACAACAACAAAGCCTTAATCCCAAATTAGTTAAGGTCAGCTATATGAATACTCTATTATTTCCTTCGATGTAATTTTTGGTCTACCTCTACCTATTTTTTATTCTATATCTATCAAGTCACTCCTTTGCACAGGTGGATTTTTAGGTTTATGTTGCACATGTTCAAACCATCTAAGTCATTATTCCCTTAATTGATTATCGATTGAAGCTACTTTTACCTTTTTTCAGGAATGATTTTATTTTTTATATTATCTTTTATTGTATTACCACACATCCATCTTAACATTTTCATTTTTGCTACATTCATCTTATGTATGTGTGTTTTTCTAATTGCCCAACACTTGGTGCCATAAAGCATAGCGTCTTATGGTTGTCTTATAAATTTTTTTTTCAACTTAGTAGGTACTTTACGATCACATAATATTTCAGTTGTACTTCTTTATTTTATCCAACTTGCTTTAATCTTATTGACAATATCATTCTTAATCTCTCCTTACGAATAATTGATCCTAAATACCGAAAATGATCACTTTTAGTAACTTCATGGTCTCCAATTTTTACATTATATTCATCTCTATTTCTAATTATACTAAACATTTCATGTGTTTTATCTTTCTCTTATTTAACCTAAAAGTTTTAGCTTTAATGCATTTCGCCATAATTTTAACTTACGATTAACTCCCCCTTTAGTTTCATTTATTAGCACTATAGCATCTATAAATGATATGCACCATGAAATATTATCCGGAATATATCTAGTAAGCTCATTTATAACTAAAGCAAAAAGATAGAGACTAAGAGTAAATTTTGATGTAAACCTACTGTAATAAGAATTCGGTAGTATTACCATCAGAAGTTCTTATACTAATAAATGCTCCATCATATATATCTTTATTATATTAATATACCTAAAGGTATTTTTTTTTCTAAGACCCATCATAAGATTTTTCTAGGGATTCTATCATATGCTTTTTCTAGATTAATAAAACCATATGAACATTCTATTTTTGTCTCTACATTTCTTCATTAACCTCCTAAGAAAAGGAGGAAAATAGCTTTTATAATCGATCTTCTTGGTACAAAACTAAATTGATTTTCTGATATTTTTGTAGTACATCTCAATCTATAATCAACTACACTCTTCCAAAGTTTTATATCTAACTCATAAGTTTAATACCACGATAATTACAGTAGTTTTGAATATCTTCTTTATTCTTATAAATTTTTATTACAATGCTCTTCTTCTATTCATTAAGGCATCTTTTTAGTTTTTAAAATCTTATTAAATAAATTTGGTATCCAATTTACTTCAGCATCACCTAAACATTTTCAAACTTCTATAGAAATTTTATTTACAGCTTTTCCTATTTTCATCTTTTTATAGCCTTTTTTTTTACTTCAGCTATCTTAATTTTATGACTATATGGAGCTATTAGGGTATTCTAAATTATCTATATAATTTTTATTAATAATTTATTAAAATAACTACATCTTTCTTTAGTCTCTTTCTCTTTAATCAAAACTTTTTTATCATTATCTTTAATGTATTTAACTTGAAACGTATTTCTAGTTTTTCTGTCTATTACTCTTGCAATTCTATTTGTCTTTCTCATCTTTAGTTTGTAGCTTGTGATATAATTTCTCGTATGCCTTACTTTTAGCCTTCTGTACCATCTTTTTAACTTCTTTTTTAATCTTATAGTTTTCATATATTTCTCCATTCTTACATTGAGATAGTTTTGTATAGCACTCTTTTTAGTTTTAATTGATAATTGAACTTTCTCATTCCACCACTAAGTTTTTTATCAGATGGTCCTTTTCCTTTTGACTCTTCTAACACTTCTATAGCTATTTTCTAATACTATTAGCCATATCTTTTCATATGATATTGATCTCTCCATATATATTCTATTTTTCTACCTTGATCACTATCTTTAAAATTTATCTCTCTTTTCAAATTTCACCATCTAATCCTTGGATTCTTATACGTTAGTCTTTTTTTTTCAATTTTAAATACATATATTAATAACCATTAATCTATATTGCGTGGTTAGGCTCTCACCCGGTATAACCTTATGGTCTTTACAAAATACTCGATTAATCTTTCTAGTAAGAAAGAAATCTATTTGACTAACATTATATTCACTTTTAAAAATTATCAAATGAGAGTTCTTTTTAAAATGTGTTGGTTAATACTAAATCATATATCACCGCAAACTCTAAAATGGCATTTTTCTCTTCATTTCTATCTTTAATTCTAAAACCTCAATCCACTCTTTTAAAAACCTATATTATACTTTCCTGCATGTCTATTCAAATCTCCTCTAATAAATATTTTTCTCCAGTAGGAATCTGTTGAATTAGTCCATCCATATCCTTTCAAAAACTTTGCTTGGTCGCATTGTTTAAACCTACTTGAAAAGCATATGCACTAATAATATTTATTGACTCCTCATCTGGCACTAATTTAATTAAAATTATTTTATATCCTATACTTTTAATATCTGCTCTTAATATCTACAACTTCATCTTTTAGACTTTTATCTACAATAATCCCTACATTTTTATTTCTATTTTTACTTGTATACTAAAATTTAAAACCAATAATCTTTTTTGCTTTTTTACCTACCCACTTGGTCTCTTGCAAACAAGCTACGTTAATCCTCCTTCTTGCCATTGTATCTATTAGTTCCATTAACTTTTCTCTTAATAACCCTATATTCCAAATTGCTATATATTTTATTTTATTTTATTTTATTTTATTTTTTTGGACTAACTTCTTTATCCACATTCCTCCATGAAGGTAAAAAATCTTTCCTTACTTTTCTTACATCTAGGCGCCGATGTGATGCATCACTTCTGAGGACCACCCTAGCTACCCTTGCCATTTTCACTATATCCGGGGGGGTTTAATACAGTGTGTCGCTTTTAGAAACACCATAGTTTTATCCGTTTGCTCTATTGAATTCATGTTCATAGGGCGTGACTATAGTTTTACACTGGCCGTCAACATACCATAACCCTCCTCCTTTATTCAGGCTTGGTAGATAAATAAGACGATAAAAGACCATGCTATACTATTTTTCCAATTCTTAAAGATTTTGTACACTATTTTTCCAATTCTATTAGTTCAAATTTTGTTCAATTGGGTTTAGAATTAAGGTTTTGTTATTGTAATTTTTCTTCAGTTAAAATATTTGAAGGTGTAAAACAATCATATTCTAATACATGGTTGTAAAACTGTGATGTTTGTCTTTTGTTTCTAACACTGCAGACTTCAATGCTTTCCCTTACTGTTTAGAAGTTATAAATAATAAATATGCTAACTTGTCTTGAAGACTTATTAGTGATATGTAATTTTAGAAGGCATATAATCAATTGAATTATAGAAGATAGACCGTACATTATTTAATATATATATGAACTGATAAAGTTGGACCTTGTGATCCAAAGGATTGTATGAACCATAATATGGGACTAGAACTTACAGTTCTAACAAATCTTAGTTCAGGGATGAGAACCAAATTGCCTTGGACAATCTGGATCCATATTGTTGGATTTGAATCATTTGATTCTAACAATTGTAGATTTGCTTATATTTGCTCTTGATATTAACTTATTGTTTGGTTAGATTTTACTTTTGTTTGCTTCATCTCGTTCTACTTGTCCCTAGCAACTTCACTAAAGGGCATTGTCAGTGTAATATGATATCTGTTAAACAAAAATTGGTACCATTAGATTCACTGTAGGATTTATGTTTCTTATCATCCAAATTGTGATATGGTGAGCATTTATGTTTCATGTTGTTTCTCATCTCATGTAGTCAAATATTAGATGTTGCGAATGCTACTGAAGTTGAATTCCTTCACGAGAATCCAAAAGTCTTGTCAGGAGTATGAAGTTTTGCTCTGCTCCCATAATCTTACACTTCCTCGGTCCTCTTTCCTAAAACTAGGTACTTCTTTTAATATGATTGTGTGGGAGCATCTAAAATATTAACCAATCGAGACATGATGTTGATTGCACCGTTTTTCCCCTTTTCTTTTGAATAAGACCATGAATGTATTGTCTTGGTATTCTAAGATGTTGATGCCTTTATTTTTTTTAAAAAAATTAGATATTATATCTTATGCTCAATGGATGCTTCTCATTTATTAGAATCTTCTAGAACATGTCTAGGAAATGACATGAACCATGGTTGAATGATGACAGGCAATACAGCTGGAACATATAAACTGGCTGATCTAAATGTTGAAGCTAATGCATCTGGCGATGATGAGGATGACATCGACTGGGAGGAAGGTTGATTGAAGTTTTATATGTGCCTTTTATGAACCAGGGGAACTCCTTTCGCAGCATTTTCTCTATAAATATCAGATATACAACCTTGTCTCAGGAGGATGAAGCTTAATAAGTGATGCTGAAGTATAACCAATGATCTTGCTTGTTACAAGCAACTCAGAAGTATTGTTGTATTGACTTCATGCATACCAAGTTCATGCTTGGTATGAATAACTTTGTACCGCTTCTGATTTGAGTTCATATTTGAGCTTGTCTGGATCCACACTTATTCCCACCCACGTGAATTGAAAAATTATATTATATGTGGTGTCATTATAAAAGCTTGACTTCTGTTAGGCTCTTTTTTTAATTTTTTCAGAGCTTGTAATTTTGACTTTTGCTTGTAACTTGATCAAAGCTACTCAAGTAGTTAGTAGATCTTGTCCCGATTTTGAGCTGAAGCAGTTTGAATGAGTCATGAATGACACTAGAATGAAATGGACAGCTTCGTTTTGAAGTTCATAATACAAATTAGCTGCCGAAACATGCATTGCTGGTCCAATGTTCTCATCCTCGCTCGCTACCAATCCAGAAGCGACTCGGCTCCTCAATGTTGGCGACATGCTGAGGGAATCGAGGTGACTCTCTGAGTCGCAGGTGAGTGCATGCTTGTTAACTGAGGTTCTTTGTGGAATTTCGTCAATCAAAAGCTACCTATGACGTGTGCCAAATCCCCGTATCAACACATTCACATTAAGTTGCAGTTCTGCTCCGATTACATCGTAAATAAATATCACATCTACAGATCATACTGAGAGTAAGGTAGCTTAGTGGAAACTTCGCTATTCTATCATTAGATTTCAGTGATTGCCATTTTTAATTTTCGGTTCCTGGATATTAGAAGCAAACCTAGTCAGATGCTATAAACCGGTTGGTCTCCTGGTCAAGTGGAATAGGATAGTCCTCAGAAAATATTAGAATGGGGAAAAGTCTTTGTGCACGGGCTTCCGGTGCATAAAGCGTGCTGGCACCGGAGGCCCGTGCACAAAGCGTGTATGCCTGGCATGCATGGGGGCAGCCGGCGCGCTTTATGCATCAGAGGCCCGTGCACAAAGACTTTTCCATTAGGATGGTTGCAACGGGGCTCTTGATTTACTATCTTTAAGGCTGCACACCTGAGCATTCCAGTCTGAAAGAACTTTGGCACCATGTCACTGGAATATGATATCAGTCAGAGCTGTTGGCGATGGTAAGACCAAAAATATTATATATGCACTTTCAGTAGACTAAACAAGCATGGTATAAAAAAGGCAAATATGCTGTTTACGCAGGTCAAAATATTTCAAAATTTTTACATTTTTGTATATTCGAGAAGGAAAAGTCTTTGTACATTGCTTTGGTGCAGGATGGCTTGCATTAGGTACGGTGATTTGCCCATGCATTGGCCTGTGCATATGTGGTATGGGACCCATGAGAAAGGCTCCGGTGCAGCTCATGCATGGACGAATCACTATGCCCGATGCAGACTATTCTGCACCGAAAGCGATGTACAAAACTTTTCCATCTAAGAAAACTATATATCCATGAACCTACAAGGATTCTTTGTAAGAAAGCTGCAAGAAGACCGACTGCTAGCAATATATCCAGCCATTTATCATTGCACGATCTCAAATGAATAACGAATAGGGCCTCCTTTTGCCTGAATTTTTGGAGACTGTTATCAATTTATCCTTCTTGTGTGCTTTGGATGTTCGGGAAAATTGAATTTCTTTTAGCAGAATTATCTGATGTGGTCTGTAACAATGGTAGAGCTTGCATTTTGCCCCCAGTATGATGTGAAAGAGAGTTTTTGCCATCTAATTTTTAGGTTCTTAGTGTGAGATATTTCATTCTAGATCCTTAAGAAGACTTTGGATTCTGGTTTGGACAACGGTGTTAAGGTAGCTACCTGCAATTATTGCTTCAAGAATTCAAGAGCAAGGAAGACATACTTCATTGTGACAATAAATTGTGCCGTTCCTAGCATGATTGATCAATAAGCTCATATTAGAGACAATATATACATTAGCTCTCATCTTAGTACCCATATACAAGAAAAGATTATATTTGCATGCACACATAGCAATCTAAACAGGTATTTGTTATTTGAAACCTAAAATGTGGGTGCTTGTGGTGGATTCTCAACAGTTAATGCAGGTTTTTATTTGATTCCTTTTGGGTCACCTTTGCTATTTAATACGAGCAGATGGTACAGCATAGTTTGGATAGCTAGGATGAGAGCATACTCATGATTGCAATCTACATGTGCCAGTGATGCTTTGATCGGATAATCCAAACTATTGCATGTAGGCAAGCCTATAATAGACAAATCATATTGCACTGTAGATTTAACCTATCCAGATCCCTCTGTCTAAAAATTTTCATATATTTATAGGCCTATCTGTCATGCCCCAGATCCAAAAATTTGAGCTATGGTGACAACCCGCCGCATGCCAGCATGCAAGGCGTCTCGAATTTCGACACATGAATCAATATAAGGCAATAATTAAAACTATTCAATTAAATCCATAATTTATTACAAACCATAATTATAAGTCTTGGGCTACAAGCCCTACACACAAGCAATACTGAAGTTACATCATTAGTGGATCTTATTTATTTAATAGAAGCTTCATCAACCCCAATTATCCTTCTTCACTCCTGAGGCTCTGAAAAACATTGTGAAGATTATATGAGCTCACACTCAATAAGTAAGCCTATATAATTTTAAATCACATTTTCATAAAAATTTTCAATTTCAAATACATTATCATGCTATCAGCACATTCATTTCATCAGCTCAAAATAATTTGGAAGCTTAATTATACAATAAATACTAGAATATGCAATGTAAACAAACCACTGTTTATATTTTCATTGTTTTATTATGTGTTCCACGGCCCTACAACACTCATCTAGTGTATCACTCTTAAATGTCCCCTAAGAGGAAGGGTCCTAGTACCAGCATTATGCCATATCACAATCGATTCAGAACACATCCTACATATGTGTGTCCTCACATATCTTTCCCTGTGAAGGTGGGTCACGTATCACTTGACATTTACATCATACGAGAACCGCGGTGACACATACAAGTAAATTTCAATGTCATCATCATAATTGCATATTATCCTTTCGATAGCACCAACATAATTTTTGCATAATTACATTTTTGCATATACACATATAAACCATATTTTGCAAAATATTACCCGCTACAATAGTCATAACAAATGCTTATTTAAAAATTTGTGGTACTATTTATTAATTCAATACAACTGCAACTTCATTTTTCACATTTCATATATATGCATCGAATTATAAATTCATGATTTTTAAATTAAATAATTTATGAAATTATAATACTTGGCTTACTTACCTCAGTATGCAAATCCCAAATGGTATACCAGCTATTTGGACACCTGGATACTTACAGCATCATTTTACATAATTAAGTTTCTAAAATCTGAATAATAAAATGATTTTTAAACTCTACCCAGACCACTCCACGGGCCCAACTTTGGGTTCGAATATCTATCAACATATTTGCCCAAATGGGGAAGTAGAATTACCCAAGAAATTAGAATCAATCTGATTCTAGCTATAATTTTATTTTACCATTTTCGGCCCATTACAGGGCCCAAAACGCTGCTTAAAACTGGCTCTCAGACTGGCCCAACAGGGCCCAAAGATTACGCAGCCCAGTCGGCCCACGTGATCTTCCTCCTTGATCCCCTGTTTCAACCGAAATAGGGGTTATCTCGTGCCAGCGGCCAGGGCCATCGCCGGCCAAATTCGGGGCGGCCGCGGCTGGCCCTCCCTCTTCTCTCTCTCTCTCCAATTTTCTCTCTCTCTCCTTTCTCTCTTTCCTCTCTCTCTCACGATCCACCATGGCTAGGAGGCGTGCCAGTGGCACGGCCGGCCACCATGGCCGGTCGGACCTCCACTGGACGCACGTCCGGCGCCGTGGAGGTCGCCGACCAAGGCTCAGGCCCGGTGAAGCGACGGGCAGGCCGCCGGCCTGAACCAAGGATCGAACCGGCTGCACACCCGTCACAGGCTCTCTCTCTCTCGTCTCCGGCACCCACCGGATGCCGCTTTCGATGCCGGTGGGGCTGCCGGCCAAGGCTCAGGCCCGGCGAGGCAGTGGGCACGCCGCCGGGCCCGAATCAAAGTCAACACAGGAGAAGAACGTCATGTCTCCTCCGCGCTTGGCTTCCTCTCTCTCTCTTCCTCTAACTCTCTCTCTCCTTCCCTGGCATGGACAGAGGAACTTATCGGGAGCAGGCACGCGCACGAGGATGATGGGGAAGAAGCATATGCGTCTTCCTTTAAGGGCGACGCAGACTCCTCAGATCAAGGGATTCAGGACTCCATTCGTTACGGGGTGATTTAAAATTCAAACACCTCGTGCAACTACAGGAGTCCCTGGCGTCAATCGTTCCGATCTTGCGATCAACTCTCGCGAGCAGGTAACGTAATCCCAGGGATTACACTCTCTGTCCAAAATTTATGGCACATTACATCATTAGTTATGCGGTCTACATGCAGCGTTGCTGTCTTGGTTTGCAGAACTGTGTATGGTTCAGGTGAAAATTATGAGCACTAGTCTTCCATATAGCATTATGATGGTAAGAATAGCTAGCAAATAATTATAACTCATGGATTTTTTCTCTATGCTGGAGAAATTAGAAGATATTGTGTTCTTAGCCAGCGCATGCTAGCAGACTATTGGTGTTTTAGCTATCAAGATTTAATAATATAAAACAATGGGGCGGACGTTAGTTTGGAAACTTACTACGAGAGGAGTTTCTCATCACAATCTGATGAAGCAGCATTCTTCACAAGAGGAAATTTGAACACTCAATTTTTATTCTTCACAAGATTCTTTTTCTTCCTCTTTTTGTTTCTTTTTTTCATTTTCTTTCTCCAATCAACCAGCAATTTTAACTAGTTATGTGAAAAGAACATTTAAAACGTTCATTTTCATTTGTTTTATTGATTTATTTATCTGCATATATCCTATTTCATGTTTCTTTATATCCTTTTGTTTTAGTTTTGAAAATAAACTTAGGCCATCAATTAAAAATGGCATGTTTCCTGAATCTTTTCTTTTACAAACCTTTTTATGATTATTGCTGTACAATATAGCTGAATAGTCTCTACCGTAGGAAAAAGAATAAGAAAATCGTTAGTTTGAAAATCTTGATGCACAATTTTCTTCCATACACAAGCATATCCAAATTATGCAATTTAGATGATGCAGAGCTTACAATTTTCACAATAATCCATGGATTGAATATTGCAACATAGCAACAAAACCTCAAAACTTAATAACATGTCATACATGAAAGACAGCACTAGCCAATCCTGTGGTCTGTACAAAATTTTAGCAGAATCTAAAATTTAAGTAAAATCCCTATGGAAGGATAACACTATAAATAATCAACACTGCTACAATATTGTTCCTTCTCATGTTGCACTCTTCCCTTACATCTATGATTTCTGGATTATTAATCCTGATTCTGGGATAAAAAATAGGACAAAGTGTTGAGATGGCAAGATAATGCTTTGGTTTGGGCTTCTCTGCAATAGAGGTTTCTGTTGTTAGGATTAGTCCAGCAACTGATGCAACATTCTACACTTCACATCTTATTACTTTTGCATGGTCAATCATGCGAGCATCTAACAGATTCTCATACTTGTCAATCATTGCATTGCCTCATTCCTGGTTTTCATAATCT
The DNA here is from genome assembly GCA_900491605.1 of Calamus simplicifolius. Lineage (NCBI taxonomy): Eukaryota > Viridiplantae > Streptophyta > Magnoliopsida > Arecales > Arecaceae > Calamus > Calamus simplicifolius. The sequence goes on from UESW01001331.1 coordinate 15,718, forward strand.
TCTCCACCATCACTTCACCTTCCACGCCTGTGTGCAATCAAGACAGCATCTGCCACTGGTGTTTGTCAGGTCACAAAATAGTGAGTCCATCAGTCCAATATATAAATATAAATATAAATATAATATATAATGTAGTTTATCTTAGAGGAATTCGCAAGTCCAACACTTCTAGCAAATGAATTCGTCATGAAAAAAACTTAATATATGCATCTCTATTGTTAGATTTACTTTTTTGCATAATGTCACCACCAAAGCGCTCATTCGCATCTTCAAACTTTTCCTTCATAACAGGAACCAAGGTAGAGAGATATGAACAGAGGCAGCAGCACTACATCCAGAAACAATTCCTTCCCCTATAGCAGTCAAAGTAGCATTCTCTCCCTATACACAGAAGCTTGTCTAGGTCCAGAAAATAGTGATTTTGTTTTCAACCCGAACATAGTAGTTTTCAATAGTCTTTCCCCTTTCTGCTATATGCTGATCAAAAATGTTTTAGGTGATTTCATTAAAAAAGAGTGCATTTCATGTGAAAAAAAAATTGGATCAAAGCCTTCCATCACACTTTGCAAGTAGACACAGAATTGATTCAAAGAAGGCAAACATCGTTTTTAAAATTAGAGAAGCGAAGCAAACCATGATTATTATGACATGCCTCCCTAGACCAAGGCCCTATATTAAAGCTTAAATAATGTCTCATTTTGCCAATGTATGTCTATAAAATTTTATATAAATAATGGAGGAAAAAGGTTTTTTTTCTTATGTTTGTCTTGCTCTAGGTATTTTAAGTATTTTTTTTCTTGATTGTAAAAATTAAAATGGTTTAAAGAAAAGCATGAAAGACAGCTACTTAGCATAAATTGGAATAAATAAATATTTATATTTATCTTAATTTAAGTAGGTGTTTTGCATGAGGTATCATGTCTTTTACCATAAAATCACTTCATTAGTGTAGCGTGACAATAGAAACAATTCATGCTAACTAAAAGTGAAATCATTTCATTAGCATAGAAGAGAAAAAAAACATTTCTTTCTTATGGAACATTATTCATAGCACACCAAACTGAAAGATGAAAGAGCAAGAGTAAGAATGCAAGAGAGATAAAAGAAGCATAATACATTACAACACGTTGGCTGATTGCATAGTTTCTTGTCAATGCCTGTGATTTGCTATTCCCTGGATAGACTTCAGCTTGGCAAACTTTAATGTCAATTCTACATAAATCCAATCATATATTCTGTCAATAAATCGAAGATAAGAAATCCTGATATCCTTTTTGATCATCACCAGACCAATAAAACCCCAGAATCCCATCACAAATCCTAATGTTGAGATGGCATAAATCCATATCATCTCATAGCCATCTTCATCTGCTTGTTCTTCTTGATGTGGAGGTGCATTTTTAGGACATTCTGGCAGTGGCTGTCCACAAAGATTATGATTACCAGCATAAATGGAGGTGTCATCCAAGGTTTGAAGTTGATTCCCTGATGGAATTCTTCCTGACAAGTTGTTATATGATAAGTTCAAGCGACTTAAGAAATCCAAAGCAACTATGGTTTCGGGAATTTGGCCAGACAAATTGTTCATTGATAAATCAAGTGATTCCAACTGCTTCATATCACCAATATTTTGTGGTATTTTTCCAGTGAAATGATTCTCAGACAAGTTTAAGAAACGCAGTTCAAGAAGTTTTGCTACTTCATTAGGGATCTCTCCAGAAAGATTATTGTTCGATAGGTCAATGCTTGTAACTAGTGAAAGCACACTAGTGTACTCCAGTGATATTCCTTTTGTAACCATTAAGAGACTCTCTTTGTAATATAATGTTATATCCTCTGAGAACCATAGTTTTCCTCCTTCCTGTTTCTCAACCATGGCGGTAAAATTTTCAAAGGATGATGGCAGATGTCCTGAAAATTTGTTACATGCCAAGTCCAAAACCTGAAGAGAAGAAAGGCTGGATATTTGCATTGGGATATTGCCATCAAAAAAATTTGATCTTAGAGAAAGAACTTTTAGAGATGAGAGATTTTCTCCAATCCATGTGGGTATGTTTCCTGAAAACTTGTTTTCACCAAGATCCAGTACAACCAACCCTTTACAAAGTCTCAAAAAGGAAGGAAATTGGCCGGATAAGTTGTTGTTTCTCATGTGCAAAGATCGGAGTTCCATAGGATATGCCATTGTGCTAAATGAATCTTCTGGTCTTTTATCTTTTGGTACATCAAAGTTTCCTTCTTGTGACTTGCTCCAGCAATCCGGAAATCCTCCAGTTAACTCATTATTGGAGAGGTCAAGAACCTCCAATGAAGTCCCATTACAAAGGGACTGTGGGATACTACCATTTATACGGTTGTGCGACAATGAAAGTACCACATAAATAACTCTTTTAAAATAGCTTGAGGAAATGGGACCAGAAAAAGAGTTGTTGGAAAGAAACATATAATAAACGTTCAGATTAGGTAATGGTCCGAAAAAACGGTTGGAGGTCAAATCAAGTATATCAATAAAATATCTCCTTCTAGAACTTGGTAGCTGCCCTTGTATACAATTATTGGATAGATTGAGGGTATCTATATTCCTATTCCACAACCATGATGGAATCTTATCTGAAATTCCAGCTTCAGATAGGCACAATTGTGCAGATTTATCTGGGTTTCAAGCCAACCAGGAAAATTTGGGCCCACATAGCAAGAGCACATCATAATATAGGTAGCATTGAAAGGAGGAATCCAACTGTTACTTATAAGGGTCATATTCAAGGAGTTGTAAGATAGATCCAAGTCATCCAACCTTGTGAGGTTGGAAAAGTGCCCTTCAGTCAAGTACCCAGTGAAGGAGTTCGATGACACATCTAAATTTTGAGTGCACATAGTTGTCCCAAACTTTCTGGGATCATCCCACTTAAACTATTGTTTCTCATGTATATGCGTGCTAAACTTTGCAAACAGGTTCTCCCATCCAATTTATTATTATTAATGCATTTAGAAAATCCTTCTATAAAACCTGTGATCTCGCCATTAATTCTGTTATTTGATAAGTCCAACCCTGTAAATTGCAGAGCTTCGATATATTTTTTGGTATTTGTCCGGTAATGTTATTGCTTGACAAATCTAACCACCGCAAATGAACAAGGTTTTCGATAGCTTCTGGTATCCATCCGCTGATTTGGTTATGGACAAAGACAATTCCTCCAGGTTGAGCATGCTTCCTAGGTTTGCTGGAATTTCACCACTAATTTGATTGCCATCTAAATATAAGTACCTCAATTGGCTAAGATTCCCCAATATTTCTGCAGCATGCCCAGTAATATGGTTCGATGATAAATCTAAATGCTCCATGTGTTTATTAGCCCACGAAGATGGTGAAATTTCTCCGGTAATTTGGTTCGATGATAAATCTACATACTTCAAACTGTTGAAATTCCCCAGCATATCTACACTGATAACCTGCCATGAATTCACAACCTCGAGATGGAGTTCAACAAGGCTGCTAATATTAAGCAGCCAGTGGGGGATGGCAGACTCGAAAGCATTTCCAGAGAGATCAAGGATGGTGAGAGAAGTGAGGTTTACATACTGTAGGGTTGAAGGAATACCAGGGAGTTCAGTACCAGATAATTTCAAGACTAGCAGAGAAGGGTGCATGTTGATCTCATGAAGCCAATTCGATGCCTTGGAGAGGTTGACAAAGCTCAAGTCAAGGTATCTCAGAGAGGTGATTCCAGAGAGCCATTGAAGGTCATTGACTCGAAAGGCTCTTTGCCAAAGAATTCCGTAGGACCTATACCAAGAAATACGGACCCATCCTGAAGATCTAGAGAGTGCAGGTTTGAGAGATTTCCAATCACGCGAGCAATGGGTCCGCTAAACCAAGCAAGGGAGAGGTTAAGGTATTCCAAGTGGATGAGAGAACCAATGAATTCCGGGATGGATGCTCCATAGAAGTTGTTCATGCTCAGATCCAAATACCTCAAATGCATCAAGCTAGATAAGGAAGGATTTAGCTTACTTGGTCCTGCGGATTTTGCAGTTCCTTCCAACGCATCATTAAGATCATAAGGGTATCTGAGATTGAGCTTTACCACGTGGCCGGTGGTGTTGTTGCAGCCCACTCCCCTCCACTGGCAACAGCTTTGGCCCGTCCAAGAAGAGAGCCATTCATCAGGATCGTACATATCTTCTCTGATGGCAAGGAGGGCTCTCCTTTCGCTCTCTATGCAGCTGCCCCCCAAGTGGGAATCACCAAGGCATAGAGAGAATGGGATGTCGACTCCAGCGCATAAGATGAACGCAATCAGCATCACCCGCTCAATAATGCGAGATCTTCCCTTGCATCCACCATTAATGGCCATGAGAGGAAGTCCTGAGACAGCATAAAGAGATTGAAATGGAACACATAGGCCATGATGAGATGAGAGGTTGCATGAACGCTTCTCATCAGCGTCGTATTTATTGAAGGAGTTATTTAGTGACGTGCTCGGTCGTCTTGCCATCGGCGTATATTCTATGGTTCCAAAGGGGTACAGAACATATTTTAATAAACATAATATGTCATCATTTATCTCTAAAATTAAATAATTTATTAATATAATAATAAAATTATTCAACCATAGCTTTCTTTATTTATCTGATATTAAAATAATTCAACCATTCTACTTATAAATATAATCCAATTCTAAGCTATGAAAAGCAACACAATATATGATAAGCCTAACAACTTGGTAAGAATTCCTCTATACACAAACATCCATTAATAAATATAAATAATCATTAACATGCAATCGATCATCATATGCGTACTTTTCAATATAATCAATTTCCGTATCTCTATATCAATACTTTTCAATATAATAATTTTTTCTAGTATAATAGCTAAGGAGATTAAAACTATGCTCGCTATAACATGATCTTCATAAGTAACCTCTTGCTATCAACTAAGACTTCTAGTAACTTGGTAATCTCAAATAACGTGCTTTCAAATGTACAAGTTTCAAATCTCAAAGAACCACAAAGCCGGACTGAAGCTTATTGTAGCAAACCAAATAGATATGGCAAAACGTATGCAGTACTCAAGTAGTCAGGGCTTGGTTTTGTTCCAGTTCTGCTGTAGTTGATTTGTAGTCAACGTCTCACACCCAACATTGCAAATATGTGAAGCAGACTTCATGGAGATAATTTGGATTGAGGTGCAACTTTCTTTCCATTTTTTTCCAACTCCAAAGTGTTGTTCATAAGTGTTCCAAGAATTGTGTTACAATGAACATGTGCTACAACTATGCATGTGAAGTCATGGACCGCCCTGATCATCTGTGATAATATTATAAAAGATGTTGGCACCTTAACTGAGAATATTTCTTTCTCTTTCTTTCTTTCTTTCTTTCTTTTTTTTTTCTTTTTTTTTTTTGAGAAAAGTAATTGGTCTATGCTCAAGTCAAGTAAATAATGGCAGCCTTAGTGGATCTTGTTGCAAGTCATTATCTTCATGAGTCAAAATGATTGATCATTATTTTTATGGGTCTAATTGGTCATTATCTTTATGGGTCAAGTAAACCATTGTGGCCATTATCTTTATGAGTCAAGTAAACCAACTTGGCCATTATCATTATAGATCTAGTGCTATGTCTTTATGGATTAAGCAAACTAGCTACCGTACAAAATGATTGGCCATTATTTTTAATTATGGGTCTAGTTGGCCATTTTTTTATGGGTCAAGTAAACCACCGTATGAAGTGGTTGGCTATTATTTTTATGAATCTAGTACGTTGGCTTTTATCTTTATGGCCATGGAGTAGTTGGTCATTATGTTTATGAGTCAAGTAAATCATAGAATTTTGCTGCACATGAAGCTGCTAGGAAGCCTGCAATCATTTGTGCTGCTTGGTAATCAACGTCTTTTGAAAAGAAATCCATTGATGGTCCATCTATTCTTTATGGGTCAAGTAAACCTATATATATATATATATATATATATATGAAGTGGTTGGCATTATTTTTATGGATCTAGTGGTTGGCATTATCTTTATGGATATGGAGTAGGCATATATGGATCTAGTGGTTGGCATTATTTTCATGGATCTAGTGGTTGGCATTATCTTCATGGATATGGAGTAGTTAGCCATTATGTTCATGGGCCAAGTAAATCATAGAATTTTGCTGCACATGAAGCTGCAAGGAAGCCTGTAGTCATTTGTACTGCTTTGTACTCGACATCATTTGAAAAGGAATCCATTGATGGTCCATCCAATTTTATTAGGTAAGTGGAAACGAGGATATTAAAATTTATTCCAACGAGATGACAGGAATAATTGTCGTTGTGCTGTGATAGCATGAACAACCATGCGTTCAAGACAAGATCGGAAAAAGTTTCCAAATTATGTGATTATATATCAAATCCTACAAGTAACACAGAATCATTTAAGGATGCCGATCCAGAAAACTTCATGCATATTGATTAGCTTTAACAACAAACGAAGGGGTCATAGACAAGATCCTACACATCTGTTACTGTAATTCATGTAGGGGTATACAAGTGGCATAAAACAATGGAATAACAGATTGAAGAATGCTAGTTTAAATGCTAACTAAGGTGAGGACAGTGCAAGGAACTTGATCTCCTCATCCGATCTATAATAGGCAAGTGCAAGGAACTTAACTTGTCTTGGAATAAGCTAGTTCATCCATTGTTATATAAAACATTCATTTTTCTTGTAATGAGAGTCTACTCATCCTCAAGGCACAATGTTGCACCAATTAATGATGCATTCCGTAACTCACAGAAGGCACAAAGAAAATCATATCGAGTAGGAAACGGGTTTAAGCTTTTTAGAAGGCTCTTCACTGGGCAAGCACCAATTCATGGACAATGTTGCGGCCGAATCACGTATGATGAACGTCGGGCAGACTAGGATCACCGTGTGTGCAGAGAGATCACCGTCTTCCTCCTCGGGCAGACTAGGATCACCGTGTGTGCAGAGAGATCACCGTCTTCCTCCTGGAGCTTGCAAAAAGTCCCGGGCCGGTAGTTCCGGCGGGGACCCTCCGACGCCCAAGTTAGTGAGTCGTCGAACAGGGATATGAATTTTTGTTCGATTATTCTAGTGGAAGTTTTTTTCTGAAAGAGAGTCCTCCCTCGCATGGAGCTCGGGTCCTCCCCTTATACCTGTTGGGAATCCCGTATATCTTGGCCTGTTGGAACCGTCGAATCTGCTTCATCGAACGGTAAGTTGTTGGACTGTTGCGGGATAGGGGCCGCCTATAGCGGTAACTGCTGACCAGGCTGAGACCTGCCCGCGATTTGGGTAAACAGGCTATTCGGCAGTAGACCTTAAGTCGCGGGGCCCATTGCCTAAAACATCCTTGTATGACAGCCGACACTGCGGTGCCAACGCGTGGTTGGTCTTTGATGCTGACGCTGGGGGCCGATGCTGGAAGCCGACGCTGGTGGCCAGCTCTGAAGATCGACGCTAGCCGCTGGCTCTTAAGGTCGACGCTGAGGACCGACGCTGGGGCCGGCGCTAGGGCCGACGCTGGGGGTCGACGCTGGGACCGGCGCTAGGGGCCGACGCTGGGGGGCCGACGCTGGGGGCCGACGCTAGGGGCCGACGCTGGGGGCCGACGCTGAGGGCCGACACTGGGGCCGACGCTGGGGGCCGACGCTGAGGGCCGACGCTGGGGCCGGTGCTAGGGGCCGACGCTGGTGGCCTTGGGTTTCGTTGTCACATCATTGCCTTCGAAAGTCGTGCGAAAGATATTACTACCCCGGGAAACCGCCAGCCGTATCAGATGCCCCCCCACCCCCGAGATTGGTGAGCGTTTACTTACCTGCGAAAGGGGGTGTGAATATCTTCTAGGGGCCGGTTTCCACGTTATCATCTTGCTTTTGTTGGGATTAGGGAGGATTTCCCTCGGGCAGTGCTACGAAAAGGCGGACGGCATCATTGCGGTAAGGTTAGCGCCCCCTTTTACATTGGTGGTCTTTTCGACCTTTTCGTATCGGCGGGTCGTCGAAACACCTCCCAACTGAAGACGGACGCATGGTTAAATCGGACGGTTAGAGGGTGTTTCGAGATGGTGTAATGATGGCGAATTGCCCTTATCTTCCTATCTTCCCTCTCTCTTCCGCCATTGCCCCCTTTTGAGTCTGCCTGCGTTTCCGTCTTCTGTTCATTCTCCCCGTGCTCTGTCCTTGCTCGCGTTTTTCTTCTCAGGTCAGTTCGCATGGCTTCTTCTCCTTCTTGCTCCATTTCCGGTTCTTGGGGGGGTTCCCACCACTCTTCCCAGTCTGAGTCCCAGTCCATCCAATGGTCCACCTCATCTTCTGATCATTCACCAGAGCCACGACCAGCCGATCGTCCCTCCACCGGGATTCGTCCGTCCGGCGGACAAACTTCCGTTAAAACCCGGCCGACGGTTGCCGGCCCTTCTAGGGTTACCAAGGAGTCCCCCGAAGGGACTGCGTCGACCATGTCTGCCCAGGACATCACGAACTTAAGGGCCAGGTACGGCTTCCCTCCGGACCTTCACCTGTTCGTTCCCACCTCTAACGATAGGGCCACCTCCTCTCGTTCCGGGAGGGTTGCCCTGTACGGGGCCTTTTTTAAGGCCGGGCTTAGGTTACCGATTCACCCCTTTATCCTTAATCTTCTGGATAGGTATTCCTTGACCCCGTCTCAACTAGTTCCCAATTCCTTCCGAACTATAGTTGGTTTTTTGGTACTCTGCCATCTGCAGGGCATAGAGGCTAGCATTTCCTTGTTCCGTAGCTTCTATACCTTGCGCAAACAGTCGGGGTGGTGGTCTTTCACTCCTAGATCCAACAGGATTCTTAGGTTGTGCCTTCCTTCCTCCGTTAAGGGGTGGAAGGACAAGTTTTTCTTCGCGGACGTCAGCAGGGTTCGTGGAAGCTGGGGGGTACCCAATATTGATGCCAACAGGGACGCCTCCATCCTTCCACGAGACCGGATGGCATTTGGGCAGCTCCTGACTGCCGATATTCCTAAGTGTAATAAGCTGATAGCCGAGGAGAGCCTTCAACGTGCCGGCTTAATTCCCTCGAGGGGTGAGCATTAGTCCACTCGCCTCTCTTCTCTGTTCTTCTCCCTTCTCTTCTCTTTCTTCTTTTTTTTTTTTTTTTTTTTTTTTTTTTAACTATCCCTTGCTTGCGTAGGGATGGCGCCGACATTGCACAAGCTTAAGCGGGTGGCCGCCAAGAAGAGGAAGGCCATGGGGACCGTATCCCCTGCTGAAGGGAGGGCTGCCCCTAAGGTTCCCAGGAGGGCCGACGCCGGGAGGGTTAGTGGCAGAGAGACCGACGCTGGGATGGCCGACACCGGAGGAACTATAGTCGTGAAGCCTCTACGCGCCAAAGTCTCGAAGAAGGGCGGCCCCAAAAGGGCCGTCACAAAAGGGGTCGACGCCCCGGAAGCCAAAGCAGTGGGGCCCGTGCGCATAGGCGAGGCAATCCGACCCCAAGTCGAAGAACCCGTCGTGGAAGACGCGGCTAAGGCCAGGGCCGGCAAGGAGGTGGAGCAAAGCCCGCCGGAAGAAGAATCTCCAGCCCCGGCTCCTCCAATTATTTTACTTGATTTATCTCCTGAGGGGAAGACACCGTCTCCCGCGCCTAAGGAGGCGGGTAAAGCTCCGGCGGTAACAGCGGCGACTCCAGCCGCTGCCTTGCCCCCTATGGGGGCGACAGCTGAAGCACCTCTGCCCGCTAAAGAGCCGAAGACGGCAGGTTCTGAGGCAGAATCAGCCTCCGCGGGTCCGATGCCCAGGGAAGGGAGGACTATCGATCCTTCCTTCCAGTCACTGCTGGCGAACCATAGCCGCTGGGCTATGCGGGTCATAGAGGAAGCTTCAGTGGAGGAGATGCAAGAATATCTCCGAGGTCGAAGGTGTGCTACCTTCTTTCGTGAAGCCTCGGTGGCGCACCTCTGGGTGAGTTTTTGTGCCACTATTATCCTTTTCTTTACCCTTTTTCTGGATTATTATTATTATTATTTTTTTTTTAGGCCTTGAACTCCCTTGTCGCCCTTAAAGATCTCTGGACTTTGAGCGACACCGCCCTTGAGCAAGCGCGGGAGGAGATGGTCTCCCTTCAAGTGAAAGCTGAAAAGGCGACGATGGCCCTAGAGGACACCGGGCCACCCTGACGGGCGAGGTAGAGGCTATTCGGCTTAGGGCCGAAAAAGCTGAATACGCGCTGGAAGTTGCCCAGCGCCGTGCTGCCAACGAGCTGGACAACGCTCAGGTGGCGGAAGAGAAGCAAAAAGCGGCCGAGGAGAAGCTGACGGCAACCGAGGAGAAACTGATGGCAGCAGAGCAGGAGGCATGCGTTCTAAAGACTCAGATGAGCTCTGTCTTTGCCGAGACCAATGCGGCTAAGGAAGCCACCTGCCAACACATAATTAAAATCGCGGATTTGGAGGCGGTAGTGGCGGAGGCTCAGAGAAGAGCCACCGAGGCGGAAGAGAAGGGGGCCAATGCCATAGAGGATTATAAGAAATCCGAAGCCTTCGATGACGAGGTAGCTGAGTCAGCGGCGTTAGCTTATGACGCCGGCTTCCAAGATTGCAAAAAGAAAATACAGGAGCTTTACGACTTGGAAGATATCGAGGAGCTGCAGCCTGACGACGTCCCTGAAGATGGCACCCCGCCTTCGGATGCCCATTAGCTGCTTTTCGTTTTTCTTCCTGTTGGCAATTTTGTAAACTTCATCATCAATGAATATTTTTAATTTCTTGAGCTTCATTCGTTCGAACCGCTGTGAACTGCCAGTTGATAGGAATATGTATAGTAGGTTACGTTAGATAGGACCGTGAGCCATGATGCCGTCCTAAGCATCGACAAGGCCGATATTCGGTGGTCCTTGGTGCCAACACACAGTTGGGTCTTTGTTGCCGACGCTGGGCGCCAACGCGGAGTTGGTCTTTAGTTACCGGAGCGGATCCGGTCTTTTGTTGCCGACGCTGGACGCCGGCCTTAGGTGCCAACGCGGAGTTGGTCTTTAGTTGCCGGAACGGATCCGGTCTTCTATTGCCGATGCTGAACGCCGGTCTTAGGTGCCAACGCGGAGTTGGTCTTTGACTGCCGGAGCGGATCCGGTCTTCTGATGCCGACGCTGGACGCCGGTCTTGGATGCCAATGCGGAGTTGGTCTTTGACTGCCGGAGCGGATCCGATCTTTGATGCCGACGCGGGGCGCCGGTCTTGGATGCCAACGCGGAGTTGGTCTTTGATGCCAACGCGGAGTTGGTCTTTGATGCCAATGCGGAGTTGGTCTTTGACTGCCGGAGCGGATCCGGTCTTTTGATGCCGACGCGGGGCGCTGGTCTTGGATGCCAATGCAGAGTTGGTCTTTGATGCCAACGCGGAGTTGGTCTTTGATGCCAACGCGGAGTTGGTCTTTGATGCCAACGCGGAGTTGGTCTTTGATGCCAACGCGGAGTTGGTCTTTGAGTGCCGGAGCGGATCCGGTCTTTTGATGCCGACGCTGGGCGCCGGTCTTGGATGCCAACGCGGAGTTGGTCTTTGACTGCCGGAGCGGATCCGGTCTTTTGATGCCGACGCTGGACGCCGGTCTTGGATGCCAACGCAGAGTTGGTCTTTGATGCCAACGCGGAGTTGGTCTTTGATGCCAACGCGGAGTTGGTCTTTGACTGCCAACGCGGAGTTGGTCTTTGATGCCAACGCAGAGTTGGTCTTTGATGCCAACGCAGAGTTGGTCTTTGACTGCCGGAGCGGATCCGGTCTTTTGATGCCGACGCTGGGTGCTGGTCTTGGATGCCAACGCGGAGTTGGTCTTTGACTGCCGGAGCGGATCCGGTCTTTTGATGCCGACGCTGGGCGCCGGTCTTGGATGCCAACGCAGAGTTGGTCTTTGATGCAAAGGCAGAGTTGTCTTTGAGTGCCGGAGTGGATCCGGTCTTTTGATGCCGACGCTGGGCGCCGGTCTTGGATGCCAACGCAGAGTTGGTCTTTGACTGCCGGAGCGGATCCGGTCTTTTGATGCCGACGCTGGACGCCGGTCTTGGATGCCAACGCGGAGTTGGTCTTTGACTGCCGGAGTGGATCCGGTCTTCTGATGCCGACGCTGGGCACCGGTCTTGGATGCCAACGCGGAGTTGGTCTTTGATGCCAACGCGGAGTTGGTCTTTGAGTGCCGGAGCGGATCCGGTCTTTTGATGCCGACGCTGGCGCTGGTCTTGGATGCCAACGCGGAGTTGGTCTTTGACTGCCGGAGCGGATCCGGTCTTTTGATGCCGACGCTGGACGCTGGTCTTGGATGCCAACGCGGAGTTGGTCTTTGACTGCCGGAGCGGATCCGGTCTTCTGATGCCGACGCAGGGCGCCGGTCTTGGATGCCAACGCAGAGTTGGTCTTTGACTGCCGGAGCGGACCCGGTCTTTTGATGCCGACGCGGGGCACCGGTCTTGGATGCCAACGCGGAGTTGGTCTTTGAGTGCCGGAGCGGATCCGATCTTTTGATGCCGACGCTGGGCGCCGGTCTTGGATGCCAACACGGAGTTGGTCTTTGACTGCCGGAGCGGATCCGGTCTTTTGATGCCGACGCGGGCGCCGGTCTTGGATGCCAACGCGGAGTTGGTCTTTGACTGCCGGAGCAGATCCGGTCTTTTGATGCCGACGCTGGGCGCCGGTCTTGGATGCCAACGCGGAGTTGGTCTTTGATGCCAACGCGGAGTTGGTCTTTGACTACCGGAGCGGATCCGGTCTTTTGATGCCGACGCTGGACGCCGGTCTTAGGTGCCAACGCGGAGTTGGTCTTTAGTTGCCGGAACGGATCCGGTCTTCTATGCCAACGCGGGGCGCCGGTCTTGGATGCCAACGTGGAGTTGGTCTTTGACTGCCGGAACGGATCCGGTCTTCTGATGCCGACGCTGGACGCCGGTCTTGGATGCCAACGCGGAGTTGGTCTTTGACTGCCGGAGCGGATCCGGTCTTTTGATGCCGACGCGGGCGCCGGTCTTGGAGTGCCGGAGCGGATCCGGTCTTTAGCTAAAGATACTCATTAGAAAATAAGAACATGTCTATTATTCATGCATCAGATAGATTCAAGTTAATAACGATAGAATTCTATTGATAGTACCATCGTAAATTGTCAGCATTCCAAGTTCGAGGGAGCAGCTTCCCGTCCAGCTCTTCAACTTTATATGCTCCATGGTGGAGTACCTCTTTGACACGGTATGGTCCTTCCATTTTGGTGCCAGCTTGCCCCCTTCCGTTGGCTTCGATACTTCAGCTCTTCGTAGGACCAGGTCTCCTGGCCGGAATGTCTTGGGCGCACCCGAGATTGTAGTGTTTGGCCACTCGCTGACGGAATGCTGCCATGCGAAGATGCGCTTGATCCCGCAATTCTTCCACCAAATCTAGATCGGCCCTTAGCTGGTTGGAGTTGCTTTCTTCGTGGTATAATTCCGTCCGGGGACTGGGAGCCCCTATTTCCATGGGAATGACCGCCTCGGTCCCAAAGACAGGCTGAAAGGAGTTTCCCCTGTGGGGCTCGTGGCGTCGTGTGGTAGGCCCACAACACACTGGAAAGTTCTTCCACCCAGCGCCCTTTGCAGCTATCTAGCCGAGCCCTGAGCCCTTGGAGGATGATGCGATTGGTCACCTCGGCTGCGCCGTTGGTTTGGGGATGCCCTACGGAGGTGAATCGGTGATGGATTCCAGGCCCTCGCAGAATTCTCGGAAGGCCGTGTTGTCAAACTGTCGGCCGTTGTCTGTAACCAGGGTGTGTGGTAGCCCAAACCGGCACACCACAGACTTCCAGAAGAAAGACCTTACTTTGGCTTCCGTGATCTTAGCGAGAGCTTCCGCCTCGATCCACTTGGTGAAATGATCGACGGCTACACTAGGAACTTGCGTTGTCCGGAGGCAGGAGGGAAAGGTCCCAGGATGTCCATGCCCCACTGTGCGAAGGGCCAGGGTGCAGCCAGGGGGTTAGCTGGGACGCGGTTGATGTTGGATGTTGGCATGACGCTGGCAGCTGTCACACCTTTTAACAAGTTCAGATGCGTCCTTCTTCATTGTCAGCCAGTAATACCCTTGCCGTAGGGCTTTATATGCAAGAGCCCTGCCCCCCAGATGGCTTCCACATATCCCCTCATGTATCTCTCGCAAAATATAATTGGCTTCGGTAGGACCGACGCACCTGAGGATAGGGTATGAGAACGACCTTCGATAGAGCTTTCCCTCCATATGAAAACTTCGGGGCCCGTCTCTTAAGTTTCCTGGCTTCGGCAGGGTCTTCGGGAGGGTACCTTCAGTAAAGTATTGACATAGGCGTCCATCCAGGAAGGCTCCTGCTCCACTGGTAAAGTTTCTCTTGGTGCATCAATACTTGGGGCTTCTAGGTGCTCCACATAAGCTTTTCCCAACATCCCATCAGCTGAGGTGGCGAGATGGGATAGGCGTCGGCTCTAGCATTCTCTTGTCGAGGAATGTAGCTAACGCTGAAGTGAGTAAATGGAGAAGTCATTGAGAACACCGCGTCCAAGTAGCGGGACATGATGGGATCCTTGCTTCATACTCCTTGGTGATTTGGCCAGCAACCAATTGGGAGTCAGTGAAAGCCCTAAGGCGTTTCACCCCAAGCTCTCGAGCTAATCTTACTCCGGACAACAAAGCTTCATATTCCGCCTGGTTATTAGTGGCTGGGAAGAGGAAGCGAAGTGCACACTCGGTACCACCCATCCGAGTTGGCCAAGATGAGGCCTGCTCCGCTCCCTTGAGAATTGATGCCCCGTCTACATGAAGGACCCATTCATCGTCACCGGTTCCAAGGGTTGAGTGTCCGTCGGAAGTTCTTTGGTTGCTCTTCCCAAGTGCATTCGACCAAAAATCTGCCAAGACTTGAGACTTCATGGCCGAACGAGGGCGGAAAGATAGATCAAACTCCCCCAGCTTGAGGGCCCACCTGCCAACCGGCCGAAGTATCCGGGCGAGCTAGAATTGTCTTTAGAGGTTGGTCTGTGATCACTGCGATCGGGTGGGCTTGGAAGTATGGCCGCAGACGCTGGGCAGACACGATTAACGCAAAGATGATCTTTCCATCTTTGAGTATCTGGTCTCGCATCATGAGCACCTTACTTGTATAGTATACTGGCCTTTGTGTGCCATTGGTGTCCACACGGACCAGCACGGACTAACGGCCTCAGGAGAAGCTGCAAGGTATAGAAGGAGTTCTTCTCCACCCGTGGCTTGGCTAGCAGTGGCGGGGTAGATAGGAATTCCTTTAACCCTTCGAACGCCTCCTGGCATTCTTTCGTCCATTCGAACTTATTGATTCTGCGAAGCGCCTTGAAGAAAGGCAGGCACCTTTCAGCGGACTTGGATAGGAAGCGGCTTAAGGCGGCCACCCTTCCGTCAGGCGTTGTACTTCCTTCTTGTTGGCGGGAGGCCTCATGTCCAAGATGGCTTGGACTTTGTCCGGGTTGCTCGATTCCTCTCCGGGTCACCATGAAACCCAAGAACTTTCCGGCTGTCACTCCAAATGCACACTTGCGAGGGTTCAGCTTCATCTGGTATCGACGAAGGTTGTCAAAAGTTTCTGCCAGGTCCGTGATGGTCAGTGGCACGAACGCTTTTGTCAGCATGTCATCCACATACACTTCCATGCGCCCTATCTGGTCCTTCGAAGACTTTGTTCATCAGCCTTTGGTAGGTGGCTCCCGCGTTCTTTAACCCGAAAGGCATCACCTTGTAGCAATATAACCCTTTTCAGTTATGAAGGAGGTAGCTTCCTCATCCCGGATTCATCCTGATCTGGTTGTATCCAGAGAAAGCATCCATGAAGCTAAGGACCTCATGGCCGGATGTAGCATCCACCAATTGATCGATTCGAGGTAGGGAAAGCTGTCTTTGGGGCACGCCTTGTTGAGGTCGGTGAAATCTACACACATTCTCCAGCTCCCGTTGGCCTTGCGGACTAACACCACATTAGCCAACCATTCAGGGTAGTGGACTTCCCGAATGTGGCCCGCAGCCATAAGCTTGCGGACTTCCTCGTCGATAGCTTTCTGTCTGTCTGGAGCGAAGTTTCTCTTCTTCTGTCGGACCGGCCGACACTCTGGCTTGAGGTTGAGCCGATGGGTGATTACCTCTTCAGGGACGCCTGGCATGTCGGAGGAAGACCATGCGAAGACGTCAGCGTTGGCCCGCAGGAATGCGAGGAGTTGACGACGTGCCTCTTCCGGGAGTGATGCCCCCACCTGAACAGTCCTTGCCGGGTTATCATCCAAGGGGAGGGTTAGAAGGTGCTCTGCCGGCTCTCCCCTTCTTCCCAACTCCCTAGGATCGAGCGACTCAGAGGCCGTGCGACTCTGCGCTCCAGCGGACTGGGAGACAGATGATAACAGGGCGGCGGGCTTTGCTCCCCCTTCATTTCTCCGATCCCTTCGTTGGTAGGGAACCTTACCAACATCTCTTGGTGGAGATCACGGCATCCAGCAATTCAGCCCCGGTCTTCCCAAGATGGCGTTATAAGCCAGCGGGACCCGGACCACCAGGAAGTTTATGACCACGTGCTCTGACATGGAGGAGTTCCAGCCGTGACCGGGAGGAGCAATTTCGCCTTCGACGTTCACTGAGTCTCCCGTGAAGCCCATTAGTGGTGTGGCAACGGGTCGAAGCAAGACCTTGATAAGTTCATCGAACAAAAGCCTCATAACTCAAGACATCCACAGAGCTTCCACTATCAATTAAAATTCTTTTTACAGGGTGTTTGGCTATAGTCATAGAAACACGACGCTGTCGTCGTGCTTATTAACTACCCCATCTAGATCCTTTCCAAAGAAAGGAATTACAGAGTCTATTCCCTCGCGCGGCCTTTTCGAACCACCATCCGTTCCCCAAGAATCATAGCTATGGTTTTTTCAGTCGGGGCATTGTCCACGCCAGCCGGATGACTTGGGGCGCCATGGGGCCCACCGCGGGGAGATTCCCCCTTCGAACAAACTTGCCCAGGTGGCCCTGCTGAACCAGCTCCTCAATGGCCTTTTTCAAATTGCGGCAGTCTTCGGTGTCGTGGCCGTAGTCCCGATGGTACCGGCAGTAAAACTCCTTGTTGCGGGGGGCTCCGGACTTCAAGGGAGCCGGACGCTTGAAATATGGTTCCTCCTCGATCTCCAGTAGGATGTGGGATATGGGGGCCATGAGGGGAGTGAACTGCTCCTTAGGAACCAGCGCTTGTGGCCGGCGATCCGAGCGTCGTGGAGGCTCGGGCTTCCTAGGTTGCGCACCAGCGCGGTCAGAAGGTGGCGGTTTGTTACTGGGGTTCTTGTCAATGTCTCTCCGGGAAGAATCTGCCTCGTCAGCGCGGATGTAT
>UESW01001331.1:37214-85158 GCA_900491605.1 Calamus simplicifolius
CTTGTATGACAGCCGACACTGGGGGTCGAGGTCGGGTGGCAGTGCTAGATGCCGGAACCAAAGCCTCAGTATTGGGGCTTATGAAGACCGACGCTGAGGCCGACGCTGAGGATCGACGCTGGAGGCCGGCGATGGTGGCCAGCTCTGAAGATCGACGCTAGCCACTGGTGCCAACGCGTGGTTGGTCTTTGATGCTGACGCTGGGGGCCGATGCTGGAAGCCGACGCTGGTGGCCAGCTCTGAAGACCGACGCTAGCCGCTGGCTCTTAAGGCCGACGCTGAGGACCGACGCTGGGGGCCGACGCTGGGGCCGGCGCTGGAGGCCGACGCTGGGGGCCGACGCTGGGACCGGCGCTAGGGGCCGACGCTGGGGGTCCAACGCTAGGGGCCGATGCTGGGGGCCGATGCTGGGACCGGCGCTAGGGGCCGACGCCGGGGGGCCGACGCTAGAGGCCGACGCTGGGGGCCGACGCTGGGGGCCGACGCTGAGGGCCGATGCTGGGGCCGGTGCTAGGGGCCGATGCTGGTGGCCTTGGGTTTCGTTGTCACATCATTGCCTTCGAAAGTCGTGCGGAGATATTACTACCCCGGGGAAACCGCCAGCCGTATCAGAAAGAACCTTAGTTGATGTCCAGCAAGGAAAACTTGTTTTGAGGGTCGAAGAGGATGAGGTCACTTTTGATGTATTTAAGCCTATGAAATTACCTTTTGAGATACATTATTGTTTTCAAATAAGCCAACTGAAATCTAATAATCACTAGGATTGGATTATTCTAAGATTCTAACATTGGAGGGTTTCATTAATCTGGATCTCTAACCATGTAGGAGAGAAATGCACCATTATGGCCTAATCTTGAGCAAGTGTAAAATTTGCAGAAAGAAAAATCAAGCCTAAGGACACTAGCTTAGCCTTTATTGGAGTCTAATTAATTATTCATTTTGTTTCTTTTTTATTACTAGAGAAAAGTCATTATAAACCATTAGTTATATCATTTATATGGGGAAAAAATAATAATTTTTTTTCATAGGGCATAATTAATGCATAACTATGTTTTACTATTGTTTATTGTTCGAGATGTTACCCCCGAAAAAAAGGGGGCACTTTTGGGAGACAAAAGTATTTTTGATTTATTTTCAGATATTTAGTAAAATTTTTAAAGCAATTTTTTGGCTCCTCCAAAAATAGAAAAGATATATGAGAAAAGCTTTAATTTGGAGCTTTTAGGCAAAACTTCTATTTAAGACGCAAGGGCAACTATTTTCATTGAAGGTCATGGATTTAAGATATGAAAATATTTATATTTAATATTATAACATAATGATATTTTAATATACTTATTATTATATTATATAATATGATATTATAATTTATATATATATCATTTTTCCTTACCTTTTATTGATTAAATGCTAGAGAGACTTGCAGGACATGCTTACTACTATTTTCTGGATGGGTACTCTGATTATAATCAAATAACCATCATACCTGAAGATCAAGAGAAAACCACTTTTACTTGTCCATATGGAACATTTGCATATAGACGGATGCCTTTTGGCCTTTGCAATGCGCCAGCCACATTTCAAAGATGCATGATGTCTATCTTCTTAGACATGGTGAAAAATATTTTAGAAGTCTTCATGGATGACTTCTCTGTCTTTGAATATTTTTTTGATAACTGTTTGTCTAACTTATCTTCATTTTTGCAGAGATGCGAGGAAAAAAAATTTAGTTTTAAACTGAAAAAATGCTACTTTATGTAAAGAAGGGGATAGTGCTGGGCCATCGAATTTCCTCTAAGGAAATTGAAGTTGACAGAGCAAAAATAGAAGTGATTGAAAAACTCCCACCACTAGCCAATGTGAAGGGCATAGGATGTTTCTTGGGACATGTCGGATTCTATCGATGGTTTATTAAGGATTTTTTTTAAATTACTAAACCTCTTTGCAATTTATTGATTAAAGACACTTGATTTTAATTTTCTGATGGATGCTTGCATGCTTTTGAAACACTAAAAAAAATTAATTTTAGCACCTATAATTGTGTCACCGGATTGGAATTTACCATTTGAATTAATGTGTGATGCTAGTGACTATGCCATAGGGGTTGTTTTAAGGCAGAGAAAAGATAAAATTTTTATGTTATTTATTATGCAAGTAGGACCTTAACAAAAACTCAACTAAATTATGCCACTACTGAAAAGGAATTATTAGCGGTCATTTTTGCTTTTGACAAATTTCGTTCTTACTTGATAGGTTCAAAGGTGATTATCCACACCGATCACTCTGCTCTGAAGTACTTGCTTGCAAAGAAAGATGCTAAACCAAGATTGCTTCGATGGATTTTGCTTCTACAAGAATTCAATTTAGAAATTAAGGATAAGAAGGGTACTAAAAATTTGGTGACAAATCGCCTATCTTGGATGGAACTTTCAGGTACGGATGATGAGCAGCAATTGAAAATAAATGAAGCATTCCCAGATGAGCATTTGATGGCTATACAAGTTGTTCGATGGTACGCCAATATAGTCAACTACTTGGTGTCGTAAATTTTACCTTCCGAAATGATACATCAACAAAGAAGAAGTTCTTCTCTGACTTGAAATATTACTTTTGGAAAGAACCTTTTTTATACCGACACTGTACAGACCAAATAATTAGAAGATGCATGCCTGTGGAGGAGATGGAGAACATACTCAGACATTGTCACTCATTGAAAGTTGGTGGCCACTTTGGTAGTGCAAAAACAGCGACAAAAATTTTACAATCCGGGTTTTATTGGCCATCTATTTTTAAAGATGCATTTACATTTGTTAATTTATGTGATCATTGTCAAAGAGTTAAAAATATTTCTAGAAAACATGAGATGCCTTTAAACAATATTATAGTTATTGAATTATTTAATGTTTGGGGTATAGATTTCATGGGTCCTTTTCCATCATCATATTCTAACAAATTTATTTTAATGGTTGTAGATTATGTCTCCAAATGGATGGAAGCAGTAGCCTTACCAACTAATGATGCGAGAGTTGTAGTGAATTTTCTACGAAAGAATATATTCTTCCGATTCAGCACTCCAAGGGCAATAATCAGTGATGGTGGTAAGCATTTTGCAATCACCAATTTGAAGCACTACTGACTAAGTATGAAGTTATACATCACGTGGCGACACCATACCATCCTCAAAAGAGCGGAAAAGTCAAGGTATCTAATCGAGAGTTGAAGCATATATTGGAAAAGATAGTGAATATCTCTCGTACAGATTGGGAGAAAAAGTTAGATGATGCTTTATGGGCCTATAGAACAACATTCAAAACATCGATTGGGATGTCACCATATCGGCTTGTTTATAGAAAAGCATGTCATCTACAGTGAAGCTAGAACACAGGGCTTATTAACGACAAGGATACTTAACTTTGATCTACAAGCAGCTGACGAGAAGAGAATATTGCAAATCAATGAGATGGATGAGTTTCACAATGATGCTTATGAGAATGCTCGAATTTACAAAGATAAAACTAAGAGATAGCATGATAAGCATATTTTAAGTAGGGAATTCAAAGTTGGGCAAAAAGTTCTATTGTTTAACTCAAGACTTCGACTTTTTCTAAGAAAGTTGTGCTCTCGATGGTTAGGACCGTTTGTGGTAACTAAAGTCTATCCTTATGGAGCAGTTGAAGTACAATATGAGACCAAGAAAATATTTAAAGTGATGGGCAGCGCCTTAAACCATACATCGATGGGGATTTTTATAAGCAAAAAGTCTCCATCAACCTTGACAATCCCAAATATTGAAGGAGTCTCTTCTAGTGGTGCACTTCAAGATGACATTTATTGACACTAGGGGAGTATCACTTTACTTTTATTGCTTTATTATTGCTTTTAATTCTCTTTTCTTTCTCTTCCATTGAGGACAATGCAAGATTTAAGTTTGGGAGAGGAGAGTTTAAATTTTAGGAGAGTTTAATTTTTGATTGTTGGGTTGCATAATAGGTCTAGTTGTTTATTTGATTGTTTTGGTTAATTTGTGTTAGTTTGCATGTCATAGATTATGTATTCTCTATCTTAATTATATTTAGGTTGTTAAAAAAAGTTATCTGGTTTGTTTATTTGTTTTTATAGAGCCAATGATGAGCATGGTTAAAACAGTTGTGATTTTTAGAAAGAAATATAAGTGATTGAGTTGATTAGTTAATAATTAAATTATTTTTACTTAGTAATTTTCTCTTTATTCATTAGATGTGTATCATGATCATTAATTGTTTGCATGCCTAGAGACATTTTATGAAGACTTTGTAAATGTTTATGGTATCAATTACTCTAGAACTTGCTTGAGAATTACTTGAGGCGAAATCTAGGTAAAGTTTTACCAAGGAGAGGACATAGGTCATCTGTGGATTGATTGAGCCTAAAAGCCTAACCCTTTTATCATTATATCTCTAGTCACCCATTTGAGCCTTTAAAATTTACCTTTTGGCCTTTAAAATTTTTCTTTTAACCCATATAATTCCTATCCTATTGAACTTATATACATATATCTTTACCTTTCAATGAAACCTAATTGATACTTACCTCATGGTTATAAGAGCTTAAAATAAATTTGTGAGAGATAAGAGTATGGAAAAGTTCTATCACACCCCATGCACAGCAAGAAATAAGTTTGAGGGTGTACAAGTGTGAAGTCAACAAGTTTGGGAGAATAAGTAAATATAGTCAACCTGTGAATAAAAAGGAAAAAGAAAAGAAAAAAAGAGAAAAAGTCAAAAGCAAAAGAAAAAGGGTGCTTATTGAAAGCTATGTATGAGGCACTATGAGTGAGAGTGACCATGCTCTTTATGCCATGGGTGTATTGATTTAAGTTTTTATACTTTGATACATCTTACCCTTTCTTTGTAACCCTCACCCTAGCTTACATTACAAGCTTATAAAGACCAATGATCCTTGGTGTTATCTTTTATCTACATTAGTGGAGAGTTAATTTAAAGAGCGAGCCTATGGAGTAGATACACACACTTCTTAGAGATCCATTGCATTTACATGTTTGCATAAAACTATCCGGGAAAGTAAGTAATGAAGTGAGAATGATGCATGCTCATGAGTGAAAGAATTGAATATGAGGTGAGATCAAATTTTGTATTAACATTTGTACTTGAGTTGCGTAGAACAATTTCTTTAAATCATGCATGTGTTAAATCTTTAAGGATCTATTTGAGCAATTAATCTTTTGTTTTGGAATTCTTATTTTATTTCTTTGCTCAAGGACTAGCAAAGTGTAAGTTTGGGGTATTTGATAAGCGTAAATCCGACCATTTAATTCATATACTTTCACAACAATATTAGTTAGTTTTTCATTTATTTTGAGTTAAATTTATTTATTTTTATTTACTTTTTATTTTATTTTGAAAGGGAATAAAATAGAGCCAGCAAGTAGCATTTGGAGGAGTTTTCGGCCAAGAGGAGAGGACGCTTAGGCGTGATGAGTTGGCTGGCGGTTACTTGGGCTAAATCTTATCCTTATCCATCTATAGGTGGTGCATTGGAGCCATTCAATTAGCCATCCAATGGCCAAAATAAGGAGGTGCACTTGGAGGGACTCTAACACAGATTTCCAGCGGAATCAACATGGGAACAAGTTGGCGTCCAGCCTGGAAGACGCTATATTCATCCAGCAATGGTTTTTCCACCTAGAAAAGGAAGGCAGCGGGTCTTAAACCAGAGGAGACTTTTAGAGTTTTTCAAAGGATCTAAAGAATAGAGACATGTTGATCAATCAATTCCAATGAAAAACATAAGTTTCATTTATTTTCCTTTTACTTTTATTATGAGCTAAATTTTCTTTTCTAGAGCATTGATGTAATCTAGCAATGAACATATAATTTATTTTATGAGTTATTTTATTTTAATATTTCCATGATTGAGTGTTTAATTCTTATTATTTTGTTTGATCAATTGAATTACAATGAGACCGAGAGGTGATTTGTAATTTTAGTTCTAGAATTAAGCACCATTAGTTGAGCGAAAGTAAAGATGCTTTACTGCTATTAATATAATTTTTTTAGAAAATTCAAAGTACGTTATGAGTCTTCAATTAATTAAATTACATAAAGATATGGAGTTGTTAGTTGGAGATATTTTTCATATCATTCGAGAGAAGATATTAAATAATTAAAAAAAATTTAATCATCAACATGAGATTATTAGAATTTAATAATTAAGAATAATAAATTATGTAGGATTTATTAGGTGAAATCAATCGCTCTAGATCCATTCTTATCATATTTTTACATGTTTAGATTTTTATACTTTGTTAATTTTTAGATTAAGTAGTTTTATTTAATTTAGATAGTAGAACGTTTCCTTTATATTTGATTTTCAAATAGTAATTAATTTAGTGAATTTTGGTATTCAATAATATAATTAATCTTTGTGGGTTCGACATTCAGTTTTCTAAAAATACTTTACTACTTGTTACGATTCTGTATGCTTGCAGATTATTTTACGCGAACAATGCTTACCTTTGGCACTGCCGACTAGGTCATATTAATAAGAACAGGATAAACATGTTGAGACAAGAAGGTATGCTTGATGTTATTGATTTTGAATCATTACCAACTTGTGAATCTTATCTTCTGGATAAAATGACCAAGTTATCTTTTGGTAGAAAAGGTAAACGGACCAATGAAATTCTAAATCTAGTACATATCGAGGTATGCGGACCTATGAATGTCAATTCCGGGTTGGGTATAATTATTTTATTACGTTTACAGACGATTTTTCGAGGTATGGCTATATATTCTTAATGATACATAAGTCTGAATCGTTTGAAATGTTCAAACGATATCGTAATGAAGTAGAAAAATAAACTGAAAAGTTTATCAAAACCCTTTGGTTGCGTTTGGTGCATTGCCAGTAATGTTGATTATGTATTTGGTATACACAGGTAATGTTACAATAATATTGATTACTGTGTTTGGTATGACAAACAGATTACCAGTCATACAACATCAAATTTCCAAAATACCCTAAATCAAATTCATATACTAAATCAAATCTATTAAAAATTTTAAAATACCCCTTAATCAAAGTATTTATATAAGTAGAAGATACTAGATTTATTTTTTAGATTAAAATATATTTTTAATATTTAAACATTTATTCAATTTTTTTATTCTAAACTTTCAATTATCATAATTTATTTATTATATTCTAAAAATAATTTATTTTTTAATATTTTGTTATATAAAATTAATAAATTAATAGAATGATATATTATTTTTTTAATTTTTTTTAAATATTAAATTAATTTAAAATTAAATTTTAAAAAAATTAAATTAATTAAAAAATAAAAATTAATTAATTTTAATTAATTTAATTTAATATTTAAAAATAAAATTAAAAAATTAACTTTAAAAAAATTTAAAAATAAATAATAAAAACAAAATAATTATTTTTAAATTAAATTTAATTAATTAATTAATTAATTAAATTTTTAAAATTAATTTAATTTTAATTAATTTAATTTTCTTAATTAATTAATTTAATTTAATTTAATTTTTTAATTTAATTTTTTAATTTTTTAATTTTTAATTAATTTTAAAATTTATTTTTAAAAAAATTTAAAAATAGTAATTAATTTTTTTTATTTTTTTTAGAGTTTTCTTATAACTATATTTTTTGTTTTTTTTAATTTTTTTCTATTCATATTTTTTTTTATGGATGAATAATACGATGGTTTATTTTTGTTTGAGATATGAGAAAAGAGATAACGGCGCGAGACAGGAGAAAAAGAGAAAAAGAAGGAAATAATTTTGTTTGGAGGAAGGAATAATTTTTTTTAAAAGAGGTAGGGGCAATTTTATCAAAAGAAAATTTTATTAGATTAGAACATAACCGGTAATGTGGATAACCACCTCTCCCTGAGATAATCTGGATTACGACTGAAGTGGTAATCCAGATTACCACTACAGGATAGATTGCCATTCAAAATACGTACCAAACATGATTATCCGGTGGAGCCCTTTTAAATTACTGATAATTGGATAGATTACCTCCTACCAAATGCGCTCTTCGATCAGATCGAGGTGTGAATATCTTTCCAGTGAGTTTCTATCTTGAGAGAATGGGATTCTCTTCAATGGACACCTCCAGAAACACCTCAATTAAATGGAGTGTCTAAAAGGAAATCTAACCCTGTTAGACATGGTTCAATCCATGATGGGCTTTGCTTCATTGCCGATCTCCTTTTGGGAGTATGCTCTAGAATTAGCATGTTACCTTTTAAATAGAGTTTCAAGTAAGTCCATGAACAAAATGCCATATGAGATATGGACTGGGTGTAAGCCGATACTCTCACACCTTTGGGTCTGGGGCTGCCCAGCTTATGTTAAACGTTTGGATACGGATAAGCTTGGACCTAGGTCTAATCAGTGCTATTTGTTGGGTATCCAAAAGAGTCTAAGGGGTACTACTTTCACTTGCCTAAAAAATATAAGTTGTTTCTCACCTTAGGGCTATCTTTTTAGAAAAGGAGTTCCTTGTGAAGGAACTAGAGCCACTAAGGTTGAACTTAGTGAAGTTTAACATGTAGAAAAACTGACATACTTAAGAGATGACATAGAAATGATTTTGACTAGATCAAACCCAAAGCCCATACAGGAATCATTAAGGAGATCTGGTAGGGTACCATGTTAACTGGACAGATACTACGATTTCTTGATCTAGGATGGCGATCCTATTGAACTCGATGAGAACAGTGAGGATTCGATCACCTATATGGATGCAATGCAGAGGTCTGACTCTGAGAAATGGATAGAAGCCATGAAATCTGAAATGAAATCTATGAAAATCAATAATATATGGGCATTGGTTGATCCACCTGAGGGAATAAAATTCATTGGATGCAAATGGATTTTCAAAAGGAAAAGAGGTGCAGATGGGCAGGTAGAGACATATAAAGCCTGTCTGGTTGCCGAGGGGTATCATCAACGTTGTGATATAGACTATGATGAAACATTTTCTCCTATGACAATACTTAAATCCATTCAGATTATGCTTGATTTAGCATCACACTTTGATTATGAAATCTAGTAAATGGATGTCCAAATAGCTTTCCTTAATGGTGAGCTGGAAGAGGAGGTGTATATGATACAACCTGAAGGGTTCATACCATAGATGAGTCAAAAGTATGCAAGCTTCAAAGATTCATCTATGGACTGAAGCAGGCATCTCGAAGTTGGAACATGCGTTTTGATAAATGTATCAAGATGTTTGGTTTTGTTAGGAACATAGAAGAACCTTGCATTTATAAATGGGCTAATGGTTCCGTGGTTGTATTCCTTGTGTTGTATGTAAATGACATTCTGTTAATCGGGAATAACATCTCAGTACTATAGGGAATAAAGGTATGGTTGTCATCTCAGTTCTTATGAAGGGCTTGGGTGAAGCCTCTTATATATACTTGGTATGAAGATCTATAGAGATAGATCTAGAAAGCTTTTGGGATTATCCCAATCTATGTACATAGACAATGTACTGAAATGGTTTAGCATGGAGAATTTCAAGAAAAGCTATCTTCTGATGGGCCATGAAATTTCTCTCTCCAAAAAGGATTGTACAACAACTCCTGAGAAGAGAGCATATGAGTAAGATTTCATATACTTCGGTAGTGGGTTCAATCATGTACGCCATAACATGTACTAGACCAGACTTGGCATATTCACTAGGGGTAGTGAGCAGATACCAGTCTGACCCAGGTGAAGCTCATTGAAAAGTAGTGAAGACTATCCTTAAGTATTTACGAAATACTAAAGACCAATGGCTAATTTATGAAGAACCTGACTTAAAACTTTGGGATATACTAACTCCAGTTTTCAGTCAGATAGGGATGACAGCAAGAGTGTGTCAGGGTTTATCTTTAAACTAAATGGAGGAGCAATTTGCTAAAAAAGTTCTAAGTAGCAGACTATGGCGGATTCGGTTTGTGAGGCAAAATATATTTCGGCATCGAATGTAACAAAGGAAGCTGTATGGTTGCAAAAGTTTCTAGGTGAACTGGGAGTAACTCCTTCTCTGCATGGTCCCATTTTGGTGTACTGTGACAACACTAGAACAATTGCTCAAGTCAAAGAGCCAAAGTCCAAATGTACCACATATATTCTGCGCCGCTATCACCTTGTGCGAGAAATTGTGGAGCGAGATGACATCGACCTTTAGAAGATCGATGGAAAGGAGAACCTAGCCGACCCATTCACTAAAGCCATTGGAATCCAAGAGTTCAATGATTGTAAATGAAAAATGGGAATTAGATTCTGTTCCAATTGACTTTAGTCCAAGTGGGAGATGTTGGGAAATGTATCCCAAAGCCAATCATCTAGGCTATAGATGATTATGCTCATTGTAATTGTATATAAACTTTATAATAAATAAAAGTATTTTTGGCAATTCATCATATTTATATTTTTCTGTAAAAAACTGCTGTGATGGAGTCTTTAGAATTACCTTGCATTCGATATAGAGAGGATATATTGAGTAGTTCTTAAAATTGTTTGCAACCAAAGGATACATTGTTATAGAACGACAGCGTATCAAGTATAGGTTGATGTATGTCATATAGGTTAGTTGTCCTCTTAACCAAGGAGTATGGTGACACTGGTATGGCAACTGTGAAATATGTGATATTTCATTGAACGTGACCCACCTGCGGAGCTCCCTTTTGCCAAGGGTTGCTCGCGAAGGGATGTGGATATAAGTGTCTGTCGAACCTGAGATCACTATGGTAGCTTGCAAGCAACTCGCTATGCTTTAATGCGGAACTACCTGGATTTCTAATCTAGTAACGGAAACTATCTGGGTATAGTCAAGTACTTGTGGAACAGTGGTGGATCAAGATAGAATTGACCCCTCAAATAGTTTGAAGTAAATGTCTCACTATGTCTCAACTTAGCAAAACCTTGGCCAGGATAGTTCTTGTAAGGAGTCACATGACTTGTAAGGTTGAGGCACATTATGGATGTGCTGATTAAGGGTTTGTAGTTAAACCCTGAGTCATCCTAAGCATTATGAGATCAAAGGGATGAATTATATAGTAACCATATGCCAGAGGATTTAGATTATTGCTCTGTAATCTTCAACCTATCAGGACATCGAGTGTCATTGCTAGATGGCAACTTCGAATGGTGCTAGAAATGTTCTGGTACTATCGGCTTAGTGTTCGAACCTATGGGGTCACACACCATAGGGATTTTCTTCCTAATCTAAAGGATAATCGACAATTGGGTTAAACCAAATATGTTTTGGTTTGGGGTCCAATTGGATTGGATTTAATCATGTACTCTTTCTTTCCTTTTTTTGCATTTGAATTTGAATTTCAAATTCAAATTTGAATTTTTTACTGAAATTAGTCTTGTGTTTAAATTTATTTTTTTTAAATTTAAATTTAGAATTTAAATTTGATCCTATTACGGTTCGAATTCAAAATTTAAACCTAGAACTAATTTGAAACGAACTTGGTCACTAGGTATCATCTCTAACATTATCTTCCTTGTAATTTTTTTTTTCACTGATGCTCGAAGCATCATAGTTAGGAATTTTTCATTCAAAATGATTTTATGAAGAACGTTCTTGTATCAAGGCCAACACGTGTTACAATCCAAAGCAAAATAGCTCACGAGATTTAACAATGCATGAACTTGCAGACAAGATTCTAACAGTTCGATATCAGAGGTGATGGCTGAGATTTCTTTGTTAGAGTGAACGTAAAAGTTGATGCAAAGATATTAGACAAGGGGATCCCTTGTCCCCTTATTTATTTTGTGATCTCAGATCTTGACATGCCTGTGAAATATCGCTGTGTATAGTTTTAGGCTTACTGAAATTCAAATCCATTACAGTGGTGCAAAGTTTTGCCATGTAATGCATGCTGATGATATCTTACCTTTTTATTAAATCCTCTTTAGAGGATTGTAATGTCCTGTGAGCCAGTTTAGGATTCATGGGTACGTGCCTAGCAAATCAAAAGATTCATGGGTTATGTATCTGCCTAAGCATCTGCCTTCTCGACGTTAATATCCAGTGGCTAAGGCTGTGTTTCGTGCACAACAAGATTAGACAAAAAGAATAAGATTTGAATAAATAATAAAATATGATTAAAATTATTAAATCTTCTATTTGGTAGATATATGATAATAAATCAAATAAGATGTTATATTCTTAAAAAAATTATATTCATTACTAAAAATAAGAATAGAAAAAAGGCTGTGTCATTTTTATTTCTGAACTTCAAAAAACTGCAAAAGTAATACTAAACTTTTCTTTTTATTTCATTTTAATCCCCATCGTTAAATAAAAAAGATGCCATTTGATTTTATCCCATGTGGCAACACACGTGGCATTCAGATAGTAAAATCAATTTCAAAATCCATTATCAACCGTTAAACCCATATCTAATAATCTAAAAAAAATAAAAAAAAACTTCTTCCCCTTCGTCCCGCCATGGCCCCCTCCGTCCTCCAGCCTTCCTCCTTTGTCCGGTGGCCCCTCTCTTCCCCGCCTTTGGTCGTGATTTCCTCCCTCCCCCACTCCCCCCTCCTTCGTCCCGCGGCCCCCTTCGGTTTGCAGATATACGCTTCAAACCCATAAATGCTTCTCTCTTCAATAAACTTGGGGGAACTTCGTGGCCTCCAATTTTTCATCAAAAAAAATGGTGATCTTTCTTCGAATGAGCATGGAGCAAGCTGCATAAATTACATGGACCGCGTCTCATTCGCTTTAGCTGAACACCATAAATACACCTTAAAATCATTCATCCAAGGCATCCAAAAATAACTACTCTTTTCTTCTTCCTTTCTTTTTCCACGAGGAGGGGAAGCCCCCCTTCCCCCCTTCATGTGTGCACCGGGGTAGGGCCGGAAGCCTTTCGTAGTCCCCTTCTTCCCCATCCCCCTCCCTTCTCTCATCGCGCGTGCGCCATGGGTAAGGAGCCTTCCATAACCCCCCATCCCCCCCCCCCCCCCCTTCGCCTCCACAGCCGAGGGATGGAGGCTGCAACGGAGAGGGCTGCGACGAAAGGATGGAGCCATTGGATGCTACGTGTGAAGGGGTAAAGGTGTTTTTTTTTAAGATTATTGAATATTGGATTAACGAGTTAACGGATTGGTAATGGGTTTTGAATTTGATTTTGCCACCTGGATGTCACGTATGCTACCACTAGGATAAAATTAAATGACGTCTCTCCTGTTTAATGGTGGGATCAAATTGAAACAAAAAAAGAAAAGTTTTAGATCACTTTTGCAACTTTTTAAAATTTAGGGAGCAAAGTATACATAGCCAGTACTAATCAAACATAACAAAAATAAAAATATTTATTCTAGTGGAATAATTAATCCTTTCTTCAATGGGATTAATAATTGTGAGACAAAATTTCGTCCTGCCTCTATTAAAAACAAATGTGAAAAAATTAAAGAAATCATGTCCCTCTTTTAATTCGGTATATCAAACATACCCTAAGGCTAGAGCTTCTGATTGGATCCTTTCAGTTTTCTGTAGCTGGGTGCCAAGGTCACTGGGGGTAGGCTTTCATATATAACTGTGACATTCCTGGTACTTTCAGATCTCTCTCTCTCTCTCTTTCTCTATCTGGAGCTCATGCCAGCTCCCTCTTTTGTTCTCTTCTTCTCTCTTCCTTTTTACCTTTATTGCTATTGTTTAGCATAAAATTTGACAGCCAAGCATTTTAATTATCAATATGCAAATAAATCACTTTTAGATTAGGCTTTATGTTGCAAGGAGAAAGCTAGCTCCCAACACAACGTTCCTTTGTGCTACAAAATTGGTATAACTGGAGCATGCACACAGCCCTACCTCTATTCATGTGTGTATGTATGGTTGGATCTCTCTCCCATATATATATATATATATATATATATATATATATATAGGGCTGGGATTACAAC
Source organism: Calamus simplicifolius (assembly GCA_900491605.1). Classification (NCBI taxonomy): domain Eukaryota; kingdom Viridiplantae; phylum Streptophyta; class Magnoliopsida; order Arecales; family Arecaceae; genus Calamus; species Calamus simplicifolius. The sequence goes on from UESW01001331.1 coordinate 51,161, forward strand.
AGGTCCCTTAACTTTAGGTATGGAAAGGGAAGTTTAAAAGAACCGAAAAGAAAGGGAAGAAAATAACACTAGCTACACAACTATATTAATAAAGACAAGAATCCCACCAATTTTTCCCTCACAATCCTAGGAATCTGTTATCACTCACCCTCAACTTGGAGCATAAAGATTCATGATGTCCAACTTGCTTAGGAGAAAGTTAAACTGATACCAACTAAGGGCCTGGTGAAAATGTCAGCAAGCTAAAATTTGGTGCAAACAAAATACGTACTAATCTCCTTCGATTGAAGAAGCTCATGTACAAAATTGTAGTCAATTTCTATGTACTTCGTCTGTTCATGAAAAAGGGTGTTGGCTGCATTATGTAATGCAGTTTGATTATAACTCGAGTTGTATCAGCCACATTGTGTAACTAGATCATGAAGAAGAGCCTTCAACCATAACAACTCACAAGTAGCAGCTTACATTAATCTATATTCAGGCTCAGCGGATGAGCATGATACTGTGGTCTGTTTGTTTGTCTTCTAAAGAATGGTAGTTGAACCAAACAAGGTAAAATAACCTGTAGTTGAGTGGTGACTCATGGGGTAACTAGCCTAATCAGAGTCACAGTATGCCATTGAGAGTTAAACTCACTTGTAGAGGAAAGAAATATGCCTTTGTTTTTGGAAGGCTTGAGATATCTAAAAACTATAGCATCATACTGTGGCTTTCTTGGTTCATGTAATGAGTGGACTCAAGATATGAACTGAGTATGCAATTTCGGGTCATGTAATTGTCAGATAGATAAGACGACCAACCAACCTTTGATATTGAGATGGATCAGCAAGTGGAGCTCTAGAATCCGTAGTGAGTTTTCGTTGCTGCTCCATTGGAAAAGAAGGTTTGGCTTCCAACATTGCCGTTTCGATGAGAATATCCAAGGTATACTTGCACTGACATAAGAGCATGTCCTGAGGAAAGCATGCCACCTCTATACCAAGAAAATATTTGAGTGCACAAGTTCTTTGATATGAAGGGATTCATTAAGATGCAGCTTGAGAGAAGCAATACAAGAAGAGTTATTCGCAGTTATGATGACATCAAAATCATATACCAGCAAAACAGTAAAGCTCTTCCTTCAACAGCAACAAATTATGAAGAATCAACAGTAGATTGTCGAAACCGAATCTGCATAAGAGAAGTAGCAAACTTATCAAACCAGTTGTGAGATGTCTATTTTAGACCATATAATGATTTACAAAGCTGGCAAACTCTTAGAAACCCAATGGCAGGATCATATATGCCTGTTCATGAAGATCTCCATGAAGGAATGCATTGACTAACCTTGAACAAAAGCAACAAGAAAGCCATGAATTTTAACAAGCTTTGCTACTGGGTCAAATGTCTCATTGTACTCAATGCCTTTTGTTTGGGCATCTCTTTGCTATTAGTGGGCTTTGTAGCACTCAACTGAGCCATCAGGTTTGTATTTCATTTTATAGATCCATTTGCTACCAGTAAGTGTCTTTCTAAGGGGGGTTTCTTCAAGGTCCAGGTATTCTTCTCTAAACCTGCAACATCTTGTGCCATATCCTCTCACCAGTTGGGGTTTCGATTGCTTGGGAAAAGGAAGACTCATCACCTAGAAAGATGGCAAAAGGAATGCAAAGTGTAAAGGTAGAAATTTCTGATAAGAGATTTGATTAGAACTGAGATAGGGGTTACCAGAGCAAGCATCATGGAGTGGTGAGATGGCAATGGAAGCACCAGTAACAGTTGAATGTACATGGTCATAGAAGGATGAATGTCTAGAATGGTCGCAAATAGATTGCCTCGGTGTCATTTTAGGTCGTTGGGGTGTAGGGTCATTGATTGCTTGTGGTATCATGGTGGGATTTTGGGTTTGATGAAGTAATTGCTGGTTGCATTTTATGGCTGTGAGAATTTCTAGGAATAGGCTCAAAAACAAATTTTGAAGCGAGTGGAGATGACTGTTGTGCCTTTTGTAATGGGGGCACTTCTGGGATAGGTACATGTTTGGCGCAGTCTCATCATACACAGGTAGTGACAATGTGGGTGCTTGGGAGGGACTTGGATTGTTTGGTCGAGATGGGAACTCATGCTCATAGAACATGGCATTCCTAGAAGTAAATTCTTTTTAGCATGAAGATCATACACTTGGTAACCTTGCTGCCCCTAGGGATATCCAACAAAAATGCACTGAGTAGCATGAGGAGCAAACTTGTTTTCGGGCAAGCTATGGTTATGAGCACAACATGAGCAACCAACTCAACTCAACTCAACTCAACTCATCTAAGCCTTTTCCCGACTACATGGGGTCAGCTAAACATGAGCAATCAATACATGTAGAAAATCATAGCTTGGTGGTTTGGATAGAAGAAATTCATAAGGGATCTTTCCTGAAAGAATCAGTGTGAGGCGACTTATGAGGTAGGCAGCAGTAAGAACACGTTGATCCCAAGAAGAGATGGTAGATTAACCTGAAAATGCAGAGCACGGGCAATATCGAAAAGGTTTTGGTGTGTGCATTTAGCTATAACATTCCATTGGGGCATGTTAACACATGATCTTTGGTGAATAATATTATTTTGGAGAAAAAAAGGTTTGCATTGCATTCAAAGTAAACTCGGTTCCATTATCAGCCACAATTTGTTGGACTTGACAATGAAACTGTGTTTGAACCATGGCATAAATAAAAGCAGTAAGAAAATGATAGCTTTAGATTTATATCTCACAAGGTCAACTCAAGCAAAGAAAGAACAATCATCAACAACAGCTAAAAAGTAGTGTGCTCCACTAAGTGAAGGAGTTTGATATCCACCACAAATAACAGAATGACTTAAAGCAAAACATGAAGTGATTTTATTATTACTTAAAGAAAAAGGATTTCTAGTTTGTTTGGAATGATGACAAACGTCACATATTAAACTAAAATCATGAATCTTATCCTTAGACCTGCTAGGAATTTTAAGTGAACAATTGAAGGAAGGATGTCCAAGCCTCATGTGCCACAGGGAAGAGGAAGATGTACAAGTTGGAGGTGAAGCTCTTTGGACGAAGTGGTGTACACCATTGTGCATGTCACTCATCTCAATTATCCTCTTCAAGGTGAGGTGCTGAAATACACAAGAAGTTGGGGAAAAGTGACAGCACAAATTAAGTTTTTAGCCAGTTTGCTATCAGATAATAAATTCAAATTGAAGTCAGGAACACAAAAGCATATTTAAGGGAAATTTTAGGCGGAAGAGGTAGGCAACCAGAAAGAGTAATAGTAAATTTTGACCCATTTGGCCTAACAAGTCTGAAATCATGACAAGGTATGGGTCAGGTTAATGTTGATAGCAAGAATTTCACATGATCAGATGCCCTGCTATCAACAATCCACTCAGTGGTAAAGGAAGATGGGATAAGGGTAGTCTTACTACCTGCAGGATTGGCAAAGCTAGGCTGTTTTTCAATATTCAGAAGTTGCATTAATTGCTCAGCATTGAGTTGCAGCATTGGAGAAGATTCAGTGCTGCTTGTTTCAGTACCCTTATGAACCTCTTCAGTTTGTAGCGGCAGCATCACTACAAGAATTTTTGGATTTAGCGACTCCAATTAGTGACACTAAATAAAGCATCGCTAATAGCGAAGATACAGCGACGCAAAAAAATTTACGATAAATTAGCGACACATTAGCGACATAAAGGGCATCGCTGAGGCGCGCAAGGGCCATCGATGCTGGTGTGCGTCGCTAGCGCTCGCGCATGCCTCGCCAATTAGCAACACGCGCACGCATCACTAATAAATGCCTCGCCAATTAGTGGCTCGGTATTAGCTACACCTACATCCACTCCCAAGCAACTCTTGGGCCCACACTATAATCATCTTGATTATAGCAGAGTTATTTTCTAAGATCACAACTCAAACTTATTGTTTTACAATGGGATCACAACGAACCCAGCTAGCTTTCACAGGTTCGCCAGTACAAAACCTATCCCAAGCTTTTTAGCTTGAACAAGGCTGATCTGCCTTTCCTAATTCAATCACCTGATTGAATCAGTAACCAAATGTTATAAGAGTAAGGTTAAAATAGATATAAAGCTCCTCAAATGAGCAAATAAGATAATATAATCAAGATAGGAATAGAAGAGCCTGATTTAGAAGATTTCTGAAGTTGGGCTTTTCTTCTATTCCTCTGGGATGATCTTCCTTAAGATAGGATTGAAGCTTTGAAAGAATCATTGATGTAGAGGCTTTTGAAGAACTAGGGCTCTTTGCTTCTTCTTTTGATTTGATAGAAATCCTTCAAGGTTGACTTTTGAATGCTTTGGATTTCTATAAACTCAGTTTTGAATAAAAGGATTTCGGATTTAAACTTTTGTCTTTTCGATTTTTCACTTCTATTCTCTCTTTTTTGTCATGTCAAAACGGTTGGATGACTCCCCTGTTATAATCTCCTCTAAATCCATTTTTAGATGAAAACTTGTTGTTAAAAGTACTTGAGGATGTGTTTAGCATGAAAGAGAAAAGAGTCGTTGAGATTTATTGGAGAAAAGACAAGCTCTGAAGTCATCTCTGACACTTCTAAAATCTATCTCTGATAGATTAGAGTCGGCTCTAATAAGACCTGGAGTCGGCTCTAACTCGGAATGTTTAAAACGAAAACTTTTGCTCATCGCGGAGTTGGCTCTAGCTTTTCGAGAGGTCGATACTTCTCATGCGGGAGTCTGCTTTAGAGAATGCGGGAGTCGGCTCTAATGAAGCCCCAAAAAATTACTCTTTGTATAACTATTAGAGTCGGCTCTAATTCTATGCAGGAGTCAGCTCTAATCTGACGCAAAAATGAGACTCTGTCTTTCGATTAAAGTTGGCTTTAATCTCTGCAGGAGTCAGCTCTAATCCGTGCCAAAAATGCCAAACTATTTCGATACGCTCCGAAGTCGGCTCTAGTACTTCTAGAGTCGGCTCTAATTGCTGAAACTTGACATTTGACACTAGAAGATTCAAACTCATTTTTTATTGAATTTTGATTAGATGAACATTTAAATTCCTAAAACACTTAATCAAAATCATTAGTAACATAAGAAATATACTCATGTGATTTTGTTATTCATCAAAATCACTAATTGGGTCAAAATCTTCTCCTTTTTTATGATGAAAAAAATACTGAGTATATGCATATAAAATTACATTTTAAACTTTAGCTTAAATAACTTTTCAATTAGAATAATAGTCAATAAAATTTTAATAACTTTATTTCAAATATTTAGCTCAGCTATTTCATAATTTTAAAATTTTACCTAATGATTCATACAATTCAAATTAATCAATTCCAATTATCAATTCAAGTCATTCAAATTAAATAAGCTTTCCCTGAGTAATTGCTCCACCTATGTATGTGCATATACAACTCTTTCCCTTTTTTGTCATCAACAAAAAATTATAAAAGCATAGGGCAGTCCTTGCTCAGGATAACATACAATTCAACCAAATTAGAATCAACATCACAGAATGAGATAAGAAGACAATAATTTTAGAGATATCCCAGAACTTTCATTAAGATATAAAACTCCATACTTTTTATTGATTGCATAAAACCAAGTACATGTCAAGTGAAATACAAACAAAGTAAAGTCAAATATAAAACAACATCATAGTATAGCTTTTAGTTAAATCCTAAATACAAGCTAGGATTACTACAATATTCTAACTATAGATTTCTAAATATAAACTAAAATAAATTGATTGGTTGGTTGGATTGGATTGACTTGGATTGGATTGGATTGGCTCGATAAGTAGAAAAGGAAGGGATCTTTCACTTTAATTAAACTCTTAGAAGTCTCTTCAATTTTGCCAAGATTTGTCCCATTCCATCCTTCTGTGTCTTTAAAAATTTATTCAATAACTTCTCAACAGTGGAAATAGCTACATCAATTCTGCCTTAAAGCTCTATGTTACATTTGGAGTAAGTATTTGATTCATCACTAATACCTCTGATCTTATCAAAAATAACTTGTAACTCTGATTTTAGACCATCAGCCAAAGTATTGATTGACTTTTCAATCTTCTCTATCTTCTCTTCCAAAATGTAAACTAGCTACCTTATACCCAGAAGCTAATCCCAAAAATTTTCTTTAATCCTCTCCTCTTGCTCAGCAAGTGCAACATTCATTATCTCTTTAAATTATGCAACTTGCTCAGCAGAAAAAGTAGAGGATGGTCCAAAAGATGCTGTCAGTGGTGGAGCAGATGAAGAACTCAATTTAGATGAAGGAACATATGGTCAAGGAGCAGAGCATCTAGGTGCAGGTGCTGAAGGCTCAGGGACCTTCTTAATGCCATCATCATCATCCCTGACTCCTCTAAATGGCACTGGCATATCAGACTATCTCCTTCTTTGCCATTGACCATTTATTTTTCTGAATCCCATGCGGTGTAGAGTAGAAATATTGTAATAATCAGTGTGCCTTAACTTTTTTTGAGGCTCATTGTCTAGAATGTCTACCCTTTAGCTCCTAAAAACTAGTGTCAAAACCATTTCATAGGGTAGGGCAGATCTCTTTTTTGTCCCAGCCTCAGCCATATATCTAATCATCATCCTCGTCAAATTGATTGGATAATCATTTAGCACACAATCCATGATTGCTACAACTCTTTCAGAAACATACTCAAATCTTTCAGTTTTTAAAAATAAAATTCTATTATTAATATTATGTAACAACCTTAGCTCCAAACTTAACTGATTTACTATTTTTTCAAATTCAGTAACCTCTCTCTCCAACATTCTTGATAAAGCATCATATCTATCAATGAGGTGAGTGGTCGTAAAATGAGCAACAGGCATTTTTAAAATATTCTCTAAAATTTTAGAAGTTATGTGAACTCGAGTGCCTCTCACATAGCTTACTAAACCACCATCTTCTCTACTAACATTGTTATAGAATTCTCTTATAAGGGTAGGCTAGGTAGGAACATCTAATGAACAAACTTTTTTTTAACCCATATTCTCAAAAGTCTCTCAATGTCAAAACCTTCTAGGTCAAGGAAGTAGAAATCTACCTTTCTTCCCATTGTAATTGCTTTTTCAGCCAAGAAATCAATTTAAGAGAGGGTGAAGTAGGAATGGTGTGTTGGCCCAGATGGCAACCCAAGAGGGGGGGGGGGTGAATTGGGTTCTTTAAAAAAAGTTAACTCTTTAAAAACTTTTTGCTTTGATATGAAAGAGCTTAAGTGCAAAGTAGATAAATGCTAATCACAAATAAATGAGTTAGAGAGAGACAAAGAAACAAAGCACGGAAAGCACAATGATTTTATAGTGGTTCGGTGTATCCAACACCTAAGTCCACTCCCAAGCTTCGCTTGGGTCCACACTATAATCCTTCCCGAGCTTCCATAGCTCGGTCCTCCCAAGCTTCCATAGCTCATTTTCCCCGAGCCTCCGTGGCCCAGCTTCAGCAAGCAATCCACGATCCGATACTTACCTCCGCGGAACCTGACACGAGAGAGCCCAGGCTTACCATAACAACATCCTAGATAAGGAATCATATCGAGAAGTGGCCTAGAACCTATTACCATAACAACATCCTAGATAAGGAATCATATCGAGAAGTGGCCTAGAACCTATCACAGCTACTCCAGGTCTATTCAACCAGATCTCAAGCCATCAAGGAGCTCTCCTGGCCATCGATCCCCTAACAGACGAGATGCGGATCCCAACGGCCCCACAACGGCCTGATTCGATCCGCCCCCATATCTCAACAACCTCTGAACCTTCCAGAACGTGCTCACACCCCCACTCTCACCTTCCAGAACGTGCTCACACCCCCACTCTCACTCTCCTGCCCTCGTCAGCAGCTCGTCGATGCTCTTGCCCTCTAGAGCTCCCGATTGGCCGCCCCTAGAGAGGCCTCCCGGAGAGATCCACCTCCACACTTTCTGGTTGATCGCTGATTTGTTCTCCACTGACTTGAGCTTCGGAGGATCTTCCGCGGAGGGCCACCCCCAACGCCTCTCGCGCGAGGACTTTTGTGCAGGTCCACCCCCCTTTGGAGATCGACCGCGTCCGAGTCGGAGGACGGATCTCGGCGGCAACAAGAAGGATAAATAATTTTGCATAAGAAACTTGCATTTATATTACGTTGTCAAAGACAGCAATGGTTGAGAACTCTGGTTCCAGTTATTACATTTGAGTTGGATTCAAGATGGATCAGGAACGAGTCTAGATTTTATTTTTCATAAATAAAAATTTATGGCCTCAAAATTTTCTACTTATTTGGAATTAACCCAAATATAATGATTTGTTTAGATTAGTTCTAAGTTTGGGTCAGGCCTATATAGTCCTTGCAGACCGAGCATAGGCCATTCATTATATTTATACAGTGGAACCATCGTACTGAAAACATATAAAAAATAAAATATAATTAAAATATTTAATATAAAAATTAACATGCATATGAACCAATGCTTAAACACTCATATCAAGTTCAAGACACAATCCGTTTCAATGGACTAAACAATCCCAATAAGGGCTTTCAAAATACAATTTCTGATATAGAAAATTTCTTTCTATCCAACATCACACAATCTCTCATGCGTCACTACTACAAATAGTGGAATAGACTACGGTAGGTTTTAGAAAAAAGACTACGTTTTTCGTAAAAAATGTAGTCTAATATTTTAGACTACGTTTTCATAATTTTTCATAATTTAAAAGACTACATCTTTTATTAAAAACGTAGTCTTATATTATTTGATAATATAAAAGACTACGTTTTTAAATAAGACGTAGTCTTATATTATCTGATAATAAAAAAGACTACGTTTTTAATTAAGACGTAGTCTTATATTATTTGATAATATAAAAAGACTACGTTTTAAATTAAGACGTAGTCTTATATTATCTGATATTACATAAAGACTACGTTTTTAATTAATACGTAGTCTTAAATTATCTGATAATAAAAAAAGACTACGTTTTTAATTAAGACGTAGTCTTATATTATTTGATAATATAAAAGACTATATTTTAAATTAAAATGTAGTCTTATATTATCTGATATTATGTCAAAAAAGACTACGCTTTTTAATTAAGACGTAGTCTTATATTATCTGATAATATAAAAGATTATATTTTTAAATAAGACATAGTCTTATATTATCTTATATAATAATGTAAAAAGACTACGTTTTTAATTAAGATGTAGTCTTATATTATCTGATAATATAAAAAGATTATATTTTTAAATAAGACTTAGTCTTATATTATCTTATAATATAAAAAGACTATATTTTTAATTAAGACGTAGTCTTATATTATTTTATATAATAATGTAAAAAGACTATGTTTTTAATTAAGACGTAATCTTATATTATTTTATATAATAATGTAAAAAGACTACATTTTTAATTAAGATGTAGTCTAATATAAAACTAAAAATTTATCTTTTTCCCTCGTCCTCGTAATTCGCTTCCCCCCCTTTTTCTTAAAGGAAACCCTCGATATCCCGCGGTAGTTTTGTTCTAGATTAGGGTTTCATTTGCGACTCCACCGCCCACCCCGTAGGATTACGGTTGAGGAGACACCATCACCACCACCATCAAAGTTTGGTTTACAAAGACTTCATCACCATTGCCATCATCGTTGATCCAGGTATGCATCTCTTAGCCAGGGAAGAGGGCTAAGTTATCTAGTTTTTCTTGTACCCTAGTTTTCGTTTAAAACAACCCTAACCCTAGTCTTCTACGATCAAGAAACATGGGAGGGGGCATCGTATCAGAGAGATGCTTAGGGGGGGGGGAGAACAAGAAGATTGGCAACAGGAAGGGGGCGGGCATCGTTCCAGGGAGAGAGGGGTTTCACAAAGAGAGAGAGAGAGGTGGGGGGGGGCAGAGAGAGAGAGAGGAGGGGGGCATTGTTACAGGGAGAGAGGGGTTCCAGGGAGAGAGAGAGAGAGGGGGGGCATCGTTCCAGGTAGAGAGAGCGGGGGGCATCGTTCCCGGGAGAGAGAGCGGGAGAGGGGGGTATCGTTCTCGGGAGAGAGAGGGGGGGGCATGGTTCCATGGAGAGAGAGACGTTTTCGGGAGAGAGAGAGATGAGAGAGAGATGTTTCCAGAGAGAGAGAGAGATGTTTTTGGAGAGAGAGAGAGATAGAGATATGTTTCCGGGAGAGAGAGAAGTTTCCGGGAGAGAGAAAGATAGAGACGTTTTTGGGAGAGAGATTTCCGGGGGAGAGAGAGAGTCGTTTCCGGTAGAGAGAGACACATTTTCGGGAGAGAGAGAGAGACGTTTGAGAGAGAGAGAGACGTTAGAAGTTTCTGAGAGAGAGGATAGAGACGTTTTTGGGAGAGAGATTTCCGGGGGAGAGAGAGAGTCGTTTCCGGTAGAGAGAGATACGTTTCCGGTGGAGAGAGAGAGAGACGTTTTCGACGTTTTCGAGAGAGAGAGAGACGTTTTCTAAACATAATATCTTTTCTATTTTAGGATATGATGAATTCATCAGGTATGGAAAGTAAGTCCAAAGAGATTGATGACAAAGGAAAGGAAGCTAAACCACTGTAAGTTATTATTTATCTTTTTAATTAATTTATCATCTTTCAATTTTTTTTACTTCTATATGGTTTGATAAATTTAATTAGTTTGTTAGATAAAATTAATTATATTTGTTGATTTAATTAACTAGTTACTAGTATTTTTTGAATTTAAACAGACTAGATAAGTCATGGTACTCTGCTGATAGACGTACAAAAAGATATGAGGATGGTGTCGAAGTTTTTTTGAATCATGTTAAAAGAAATTTAAGTGACCCTAGTTCCATACAATGTCCATGCATAAAATGTGGGAATATGAAAGTTCATGATATCACAGTGGTTAAAGATCATCTTTTTTGTAATGGTATCGACTCAAGTTATGACGTATGGATATGGCATGGCGAAAACATATGTAATGTTGAGGAAGATAAGTGTACCTTAGATGCTGAAGAATGTTGTCTTCAATACAATGATGATATTAATGCTGTGGAAATGGTTGAAGCAGCTAGAGATCTATTTGAATGTAATCCAGAGAAATTCGTTGACTTGTTGGATGATGCTGAGCGCCCTTTATACACTGGTTGTAGTGGGTTCACTAAGCTTTCTGTTTTGGTACGATTATACAACTTTAAAACAAAATATGGGTGGAGCGATGCAAGTTTCAATGAGCTTTTAAGCTTTTGGGGTGATGTGCTTCCAAAAGGAAATTTGATGCCAACATCAATATATGAAGCAAAAAAGACATTGTGCGCCTTAGGAATGCAATATGAAAAGATACACGCATGTCCAAATGATTGCATTTTATATAGAAATGCAAACAAGGATGTTGATGTATGTCCAAATTGTTCTGAATCAAGATGGAAGATTCCTAAAGGATCCAATCATCCAAAAGTAGGCATGCCGGCAAAAGTTGTGTGGTATTTTCCCCCAATACCCAGGTTTAGAAGAATGTATGGTACTCGTCAAATATCGAAAGATTTGATATGGCATTCTAGTGAAAGAGAAGTTGACAGTTACATTCGACATCCAGCAGATGCAGCATCATGGAAATTAATAGACCACAAATGGCCTGATTTCGCATGTGAGCCACGAAATCTTCGATTGGCACTTGCAGCAGATGGGATAAATCCACATAGCTCCTTAAGTAGTCGTCACAGTACATGGCCTGTCGTACTTATTACCTATAATCTCCCACCATGGTTGTGTATGAAGCGAAAGTTTATGATGTTAACCTTGTTGATATCGGGTCCTAAGCAGCCGGGAAATGATATTGATATCTTCTTGCAACCACTTATTGATGATTTAAAAATGCTATGGGATGTCGGTGTTAAAATTTACGATGCATATTTGCAAGAGGTATTCACCTTAAAGGCTGTATTACTATGGACAATAAATGATTTTCCCGCGTATGGAAATTTGAGTGGCTGCAGTGTTAAAGGTTATTTGGCTTGCCCAATTTGTGCTGAAAATACACATAGTGTATACTTGAAACATAGTCGAAAAAATGTGTACCAAGGTCATAGAAGATTTTTGCGCAGAAATCATCCATATAGAAGAGCAAAAAAGGCATTTAATGGTTGTCAAGAGTTTGATGTTGAGCCTAAACCTTTAACTGGAACAGAAATTTTACAAAACACCAGAAATATTAATTATGTGTATGGAAAAAAGCAAGCAAATACAGTGCATGTTGAGAAATTAAAAAAGAAGGACAAGGTTTCAGAGGCAAAGTCTAAACTTGCATGGAAAAAAAGGTCAATATTTTTTGATCTTGAATATTGGGAGTTTCTTCATGTACGTCATGTATTAGATGTGATGCATATTGAGAAAAACGTATGTGAGAGTATCGTGGGAACCCTTCTTGATATACCTGGAAAGTCAAAAGATGGACTAAGCAGTCGTTTAGATCTAGTAAATATGGGAATTCGAAGTGAGCTACAACCAATAGTGGGTGAAAAAAGAACATATTTGCCTGCTGCAAGTTACACACTTTCTAAGGCTGAGAAAATCAAATTTTGCAAGATGTTATCTACACTTAAAGTTCCAGATGGATACTGTTCTAACTTAAGAAATTGTGTTTCTATGGAAGAATTAAAGCTTTATGGCCTAAAATCTCATGACTACCATACTTTGATCCAACAACTTCTTCCATTGGCATTACGAGGATTGTTGAATAAGAACATGAGATCCACAATAACTAGACTAAGTTTGTTCTTCAATGCACTTTGCAAAAAAGTTGTGGATACTTGCAATCTTAGTTTGCTACAAGAAGAACTTGTGAAGACTTTATGTTTGATGGAAANCAAAACTACGATTCGGCTATGACATTGTCAATATGCGCAACATTTAAAGTTAAGAAAACATTTCAGAAGGAAAGCCCTCCCCCCTTCACCAACAGGTGCGGGACCCGTTCGATCGTTGGTTACGCAGTAAGGCATTTTTCCCGAAGGAAGAAGGAACATATGAAGCAAAAGGTAAAGAAATTTCGACAAATTTCGACAAAAAGTTTTTCTTCATTAACAATTGAAGGAAGTACAAAATTTGGCCTAAGGCCGGTTACATGAATCAAAGAAAAAGAAAAAAAAAATGGGCGGTGGATCCTCAAGGTTCGCCTGGGCCGGGCTTCTTCTCGTCCTTCTTCTCTGCTGGCTCCTCGTCAGACTCCCCAGGCCGGATGTCATCAAGCTCAGAGATGTTGATCTCGAGGGCCGCAGATACCTTAACCTTGCACATCTCGAAGCCCTGGACATAAGCGTCGAGGCCAGCCTCGATGACTTCCTGCTTGAACTCCGGCGAGGCCTTATAGTTGGGGATGGCCTGCTCCGCCTCGACCTCAACCCGCTGCGCCCTGGCCTCGGCCTCCTTGGCTCGCGCCCCGGCCTCCCAAGCCCTGCTTTTGGCCTCTTCGGCATGGGCACTGGCCTCATCAGCACATGCCACTGCTCCTACCTTCTCCGAGCTCGCCTCCACCGCCGCCTTCTCCGCGGCAACTGCCCTCTCCACGGTGACCCGGGCTTCCTCCTCGGCACATTGGAGCCGCCGAGCCAACTCCTCGTTCTGTGCTGCGGTGGCCTTCAACCTTTTCGAGGCCAGCTCCATCTTGGCCTCAGCTGCGGAGGCCCGGCTCTCCACCTCCCTTAGTCGGCCGGCCAGACTCTCCTCCCGGGCCAAGGCCTCTTGATGAAGATGAGCAAGGCTTTGGGACTGCGCCATGCTCTTTTTCTTATATTTATCGGCCCGCGCCATGGACTTGACAAGCGTGTCTGAGGAGTGGACCAATGCCTCGCGAAAGCCAATTGCACTGTTGGCCATCTGTAGCAAAGGGAGCATGTTAACCATAGGAAGTGGAAACATCAAAAGAAATGAAGAAAGCTCACAAATTACCTGGACAACGGCAACCATTATCATGTCCAGGAGTGCGGAGTGACTCATTCCCCGCGTCGCCTTCTCGGACTCGGTGGTTCGAACTTCTGACAGTAGGCGGGCAGCTTGTGTGGCATCCGCCATGAACTGGGTGTGGAAACCGGTCGTGTCAGTCCCTCCTGCGGACCTTCGACCTGGGGCCAGGTCGGGCGACGTGCCGGTTGATGGGATGAGCTCCCCGGCTCGCCTCCCCGCTTGTTGGTCACCTTCACCCCAGCCCGGGGCTCCCTGGTGACTGGCTCCCCCTCGCCGGCGGTTAGGGAAGCATTCTCCACCCCCGGCTCTGCGGCAATGGAGGGCCGGAAGTGATTGTGACCCGCCCCGCCTCGGGCACATCGGCGGTGGCAGGAACCTCCTCCGCATCTAAGACCACCACCATCGGCTCAGTGGTGGCCGAATCTCTCCTTCTTCAACTTCGGCCCCGGCCGGCTCCGGGACCACACCTCTAACCGGCTTCTTCTCATCCGGCTCTTCCGTAGGCGTCGGGGCCGTGAGGGCTTCAATCGTCCTGGCCGGCTCCCTTCTTCGAATCCTCTTCGCTGGCCTGGACGTCTCTCCGCTCGCCTGCCTCTTTTGCCTCAAGGTAGCCTCGAAATCGCTGGCGAAGACCTTCATCGCTAGACCAAAAGGGTGACAGGCATTAGCGATAGCATACAGCAAAACTTGGGTCGAGACAGAAGAAGTCAGGCATCAAGCTCACCGGCTGCGGGGCCAACTCGGCCTCTACCAGGTTCTCCTCGGACAGGAGTTCCTTGTAGCTGGGGATTTGGCAATTAGATAATTGGGTGAATAGTTCCTTGTCCCTATCCCTTACGGTGGAATCATCATTGGAACTAGTGTCTGGCTCCTTCCAAGCAGCCCTTACCCCCTCGACATGTGCAAAAAGGAATCGAGGTTTCCATCCCCTAACTTTGGACGGGAGACCTAAAGGGAAGGTTCTACCCGGCCTGGCGGTAAATGCCCACCAGGCCCCCTCACCCTGACGGCGGAGCTTATAGAAAGCTCGGAATAGAGACAGCCCTGGCCGGGCCTCCTGGAAGTAGCAAAGAATAACGAAGGCGTAGATGATCCGGATCGAATTCGGAGTCAACTGCGCCGGCACTAACCTATACCTATCTAAGAGGTTTAGGAAAAAGGATGGAAAGGAAGGCGTAGTCCGCATCGGAAGAACTCCTCGTATAAAGCGACCCGACCGGGATGGTCAGAGGTAACCCTATCTTCGGGCCCCAGCACAGATAGGCCGATAAAATCGGGGACCAGGTACTTAGCCCTAACGGTCCTCTACATCCTCAGGGGTCATGGTTGAGGCCACCCCCGCTGGACCTGCTGGATCAGAACTCACCGTCGGAGGAAGTGCCGGACGGCGGGAGGACACAAGGATAGCCCTAATAGGGGAGCTTGAGGTGGATGGAGGTCCTAGCGCCCTCGATTGGTCGCGGATGGTGATGTTGCCCATCGGCCAAGGCATTTGGCTAGCTAAAGGGGCCCGGTTTTACTATTGGAATGGGAAGACTCTTCTACTAGTCTCTTACCCTCCTTAACGGCACGACGGTCCATGGGTGAGGCAAAAGATGAAACTAACCTGGGAGTTAGGAGGGCATAGGTCGCATAAGAGCTCAGGGAAGAAGAAGGTGGAAGAAAGCAATAGCAGTGTAAAAGTTTTCCCAGGCTCTTGAAATGCTTTTATACCCTCCATCTCCGGCCAGCGACGCTCGAGATCCCGCCACGTGGCACACATCTATCGCGCCAAGGGCTGTCAGCCAGAAATCTCGCCTGCGCCCGAGACGTGCCGCATCGATTCATCCCGAGGAGCGTGATCCCCGACCAATCACAGAGCATAGAAAGCGGAGAAGCAATGATGACCCTTGCCTTTTTCCATTCCCCAATGAGCTTCCTCTCCGCAGCATCCGACGCCAACGTCAGCCCCCACCTACCACATGATTGCAGGAAATCCTTGAGACGACACTGCCTCAGGATGAAGCACCAGCTCATCAAGCCATTGAAAGCGCACTGAGGAGGCAATCATTTTTTAAATTTTCGTGCCCCTTTCACCCAAAGGACTGCAGGCACGTGGTCCTTAGTGCTCAGAGGCGGGGGGCATCTGATGTGGCTGGTATAGCCACAAGGGCAATTTCGGCAAAACATTAGTGCAGCCCCGGCGTCTCCAAGCCCGCCGAGTCGGCCCCGACCATTCCTGGTCGGCCCCGATCGGCCCCGGCGTCTCCGAGCCCATCGAGTCGGCCCCGACCATTCCTGGTCAGCCCCGATCGGCCCCGGCGTCTCCAAGCCCGCCGAGTCGGGCCGACCAGGAAGGCCCCGACCATTCCTGATCGGCCCCGATCGGCCCCGGCATCTCCGAGCCTGCCGAGTCGGCCCCGACCACTCCTGGTCGGCCCCGATCGGCCCCGGCGTCAACGAGCTCGCCGAGTCGGCCCCGACCATTCCTGGTTGGCCCCGATCGGCCCCGGCGTCTCCAAGCCCGCCGAGTCGGCCCCGACCATTCCTGGTCGGCCTCGATTGGCCCCGGCGTCTCCGAGCTCGCCGAGTCGGCCCCGACCATTCCTGGTCGGCCCCGATTGGCCCCGGCGTCTCCAAGCCCGCCGAGTCGGCCCCGACCATTCCTGGTCGGCCCCGCCCTGGCACCTCCTGGTCGGTAGAGTTGGCCTCGACCATCCCTGGTTGGCCCAGCTCAGCCTTGGCGCCCTCAGGAGAGTCAAGGCGCCCCCGATTTCTCCAAGTCGGCCCCAGTACAGCCCTGGCGGTTCAGGCCGCCACCTTTCTGACCTGTGCCACCTAACAATGCCAGATCCAACTACCCACTGGTCACGCCGCTGATGGGACCGAACTAAACTACCTGATAGCCCCACTGGCTGATGGGACGTAGCCGACCAACCGCCGTTTTTCCCCTCTTCGATGGGATAGGACCCATCAACCGATCCAGATTCACGCAACCCCCAAGAACTCCGCTGACATTCCTTTTTCACGGAATCCCATGTGGTCATGCAAGTGTCAACCACCTATAAAAAGGTGAATCTACTCAATGATCAGGTATGACAAAAACTTAGAGACTTGCTATCCCAATACCCAGAGGAAAATTCCTCCTCTCTGTGGACTCTTCTCATTCTAAAAAAGAGCTCATCCGAGCTTTTCCTCAGCTGTGACCTCGGTTGCTAACTTGAGCGTCGGAAGGTCTCCACCAGATTATCCCTCCGGTCCTGAAACTTTTTGCAGGCAACCTGGTGAAGCAAGAATCCGCTAATCAATCTACTTCCTTCTTTCAATGTTCAGGACTAGTGATCGAGCGTTATCATTTCTAAAGTTGCTAAAATTTTAAGGTAGAGGATAGGTCGTTCATACGGACTTCCTACAATATCTCTCTTTCGTTTCATAGGAAAGCGATGGAACATTGTGGAGGTAGCATTTTTAAAATCTCCATACTAGTTTATTAAGTACACGTTTTAATCCATAAATAATTAAAAAATACATCTTGTTCTGCCAGCAGTGGCGTAATCAAATAAAATTTTGTATCTGCTAGCTATTATTTATTGTTTTCATCGTAGCATTAACAATGACCATTATAATAATCACTGCTTTATCCTCGGAAGAATCTAGACAATACCTGACAGAGAGAATGCCAGGAACCTCCTTGTTAGAACTTAGAACATAAAAAAGAAAGATAAAATACAAGTGCCGATGGAATTTTTTTTTCCAGTACTCCCATGTTGGTAGGCATGGCTTGGATCTGCAACAGAAACGCTTCCACTGCACCGCGATTCCATCAACAGATCAACGCTTTGAAACACCTGCATGGCATGTGAAGCCCAAGAGATGTGGAGCATGAATCGTACGTAATTAAGTTCTGCTGTTGAGTGGTATGGGAGTTCAACGGACCTACACCACACCCATTCCCTGGGCCTCCTTTCCCAAGAAATGGGAGGGAACCTGAAGAAATCTTCATCATCCAACTGGATGATTTGATATGGTTATCTCAAAACAATGTCAAGATGTCATCCAGCTTCCAAGGCCTCCTGGTACCAGGGCTTCTAATCCGCTAGGGCCATAAAGTTTTTTTTGTACACTTGGGCTTCGTTTAAGGCAAAGGGTTGGACGACGTAATTAATCTCGAAAAAGTTTTTAGTACACTGCCCTCATAATTTGCCTGCGAGCAAGTCCACATTGAGAGGCCCATCCATGGGTCCTACATCGCTAATGCACGAATCAGCATGCGAATGAATCATCGCGTTTGGTACAAACCATGCTACATCGGTACAAAGACTTTATCAATAATCTCAGCAAGGGAGGCTAAGCCTAGTTAAATTATCTCGCACCTGGCCCTTTGCCCTTGAGTTTCCTTTAGAAATTAGAATTAGACATGATGCGGGGTAAAATCGTTATTACATTAATATCCATACATATAATGAAAAGGCTGAGATCACCTTCGATTCCTAACTCGCTAGCTGTTGCGTCCGAAAAAAGATAAAACTGCTATGCCTCAGACACACTTAACCATCCTTATATCTCAGCAGGGTCAGGTTATTCTCACACCTCGATAAGACCGAGCTATCCTCACACCTTGGCAGGACCCAGCTACCTCCTCATTTAGCTCAAGCACCCTTGCTATCTGGCATTATACCGAATTCTCTGCATAATAAACGACTCCGATTGCCTGATTTCAAAGCAATTCTCTTAAAATAGAAATAAAGAGCCGAGCATGACTCTCTTTGATGGAAATTAACTAAAGTTCAAATCTCTAATTATTTGATGGAATTCCAACCACATTGATTCCCAGCCATCTCAAAAAGAAATTAAAGCCAATAATGCCAAATATAGCTTAGTGTCTATAAATCAACAAATCTCAAAGCATCTATCAACTTTTCTAACCATCGATCCTCTAACTAACAGAATTCGAATCCTACCGACTTTGTAACCAACCAGATTTGAATCAGATTCGAATCGTACCAGCTTTCAGCTTTCCAGGACACGTCTGAAAAGTCAGGTATTAACCCGCCATCATTCCATAAGTTTATAAATAACATGTCCTAAGACCTTTTCAGGTACCCTATATGCTCTCATGCTCACTCTGAATTGAAAAAAAAAACTCAAGCAGAATCTTAAACTATCGAGAGGCCATTCGAGAGCCTTCTCCTCATATTTGATTGCTGAGAATTGTCATTGACTTGAGCGTCGGAGGGTCTTCCACGGAGGCCACCCCCAGTGCTTCCTATATGGAAATTGTCTTGCAGGTTTACCTGGACAGAAGATCGCGACTGAATCTAGGAGCGAACCGCACCCAAGTTGAAGAACGGATTTCTACGACAACAAGACCCTTTATTTTTCTTCTTTTTTCTTGCTTGAAAAAAGTGGAGTTCAAGTGAACACTACAAGGAAAAGGAAGCTAGTCCCTAGCAAAGAAGATACCCATTATACCAGCCTGATCACAAAATTTGACATCCTGACGGAAGGAATTGAAGGAAGAGAATGTTGGGCCTGGTGTAGTGCTATCAAGGCCCAGGTGGGCTAACTTGTATTGGGCTGGGTTTGAGTCCAAGGGTTGAGATTAAATCAAGTCACGGGTGTACACGGGCTTGGGGATTAGTTTAATCTCATTGGTTTAGTCCATGGGAATTTTTTGTTGAGTCTGGGCCTGGCCCACTTCGTGGATGTATTTAAACTCTAGTCTCTAGGGTTTGGATGGAATAGAGAACAGATTCTTTTCTCCCAAAAATTTCCTTCTCTCATCATAGGGCGGCAGCCTTTTCTTTCTCCTCCCCATCTTCCTCCTTTTTCCAAGAAGTAAACCTAACAGGATTGGGAATCCTTAGTTCTAGTTCTTGTTGAACGGGGAATCCCATTGCTATTCATCAAGGTCTAAACCTAACAGGATTAGGAATCCTTAGTTCTAGTTCTTGTTCAACAGGGAATCCCATTGCTATTAATCACAGGTCTAAACCCTAACAAGTGGTATCAGAGCCTGGTTAAAGGAGTAATCTGGAGGCCTTCAAGGAGTTGAAATAATTTCAACAGAATCTCGTCAAGGTACTTCTCTATTTTATAAAATTTATTTTTGTGCTATTTTTGAAATTGGCCATGGGGAGTAGCATAAAAATAGAGGTTGAGAAGTTTGATGGGAAGGGAAGTTTCTCCATGTGAAAAGTCCGGGTAGAGGACCTCCTTGTGCAGCAGGGTTTAGATCTGGCTTTGGAGGAAAGGCCAGATGGGATGACAGACAAGCAGTGGATTTCATTGGAGAAGAAGACATGTTCAATGATCAGGGGCTGTCTGGCGGATTCAGTCCTCTATTCAGTGCTGGAGGAGAAGACCCCGAAGGGACTCTGGACGAAGTTGCACACCCTCTATATGGGGAAGAATATGTGCAACAAATTGATGTTGAAGAAGCGCCTCTACAGCCTTCGGATGTCAGAAGGTGGAGATGTGCTGGGTCACATCCAGATATTCGACCAGATGAGCAATGAACTTCTGAATGTCGGGGTCAAGATGGAGGAAGAAGATAAAGCACTTCTGCTTTTATGTTCAATGCCCACGTCTTATGACTCATTGGTCACAACACTGCTCTATGGGAAGGAGACATTAATTTATGAAGATATTGTCTCGGTGCTTCGGACGAATGAGCAGAGGGAGAAGATGACCAAGGAAGCTGTTCCCAGGAGGGTCTATCAGTTGGGGAAAGGACAGGCAGAGGTAGGGGCAGGGACAGAAGTAAGTCTGGAGGACGATCAAAGTCCAGGAAAGGCAAGAGAGAGCTGAAGTGATATAAGTGTGGAGAGGTAGGACATTTTAAGAAGAATTGTCCTAAGTGGAAAAATCAGAAGGGAGAAAAAGGAGGATCTGAGTCCGTGAGTACAGTTGCAGATCAGGAGGTGGAGGATGATCTCTTGGTTGTATCAGATGATCACAGGCACAGCACAGAGATGTGGACCTTGGATTCAGCCTGTTCTCATCATTACACTCCCAACCGATCGTGGTTCAGTACTTACACAGAGGTTGAGGAGGGGAATGTGACTCTTGGAGATAATCACCCTTGCAAGGTGGCAGGTATTGGCACAGTAAGGGTGAGGATGTTTGATGGTATGGTACGCACTCTTACCAGTGTGAAGCATGTCCTAGAACTCAAGAAGAATCTGGTATCACTTGGGTACTTGGAGCGGACTGGATACAGCTTCTGCAGTCGTGCCAGGAGTGGAGTTCTGAACATCTCCAATGGAGCCATGGTGGTGATGAGAGGGAGGAGGCTGGAAAATAATCTATACAAGATGGAGGGCTCTGTGATGACTGTGAAATCTGAGGTGGCAGCTGTGGAGCAAGATCCCCGGGATGTGTACAGGATGTGGCATTACCGCCTGGGCCACATGGGAGACAAGGGGATGAAAGAACTGAGCAAGAGAGGTCTGCTTCCAGACTTGAGTAGCGGAGATATGGAGATCTGTGAGCCTTGTCAGATGGGAAAGCAGAGGAGAGTACAGTTCTCAGTCAGCACAGCTAGGAGTGCTGAACCCCTGGAGTTAGTACACACAGATGTCTGGGGACCAGCCCCAGTTACTGCAAGGAATGAGGCCAGATACTTTATGACCCTGATAGATGATTTCTCAAGGAAGCTGTGGATCTACTTTATGAAGGAGAAATCAGAGGTCTTCACCAAGTTCAAAATCTGGAAGGCTGAGGTGGAGAAGGAGCAGGGTAAAAGTGTGAAGTGTCTGAGGTCTGATAATGGCGGGGAATACACCAGCAGGGAGTTCCAGATTTTTTGTGAGGAGTGGGGCATCAGAAGGCACTTCTCAGTGATGGGAACTCCTCAACAGAATGGGGTGGCTGAGAGGATGAACAGAACACTATTGGAAAAGGCAAGATGCTTAAGGCTGCAGGCAGGGCTTCCAAAGATGTTCTGGGTTGACGCAGTAGATGCAGCTAGCTACTTGGTCAATCGGTCACCGCACACCAGGTTAGATGGAGACATTCCAGAGGAGATATGGTCTGGAAGGAAGACAAGCCTAAACCATCTAAGGGTGTTAGGATGCACAGCATATGTGCATGTTGGAGCTGGGGAGCGGAGTAAGTTGGATGCCAGGTCTAAGAAGATGGTGTTCCTAGGCTACCCGCGAGGAGTCAAGGGGTATCGGCTATGGGACCCCTTGGAGAAGAAGGTTGTCATCAGCAGAGATGTAACCTTTGATGAGAGCTCAATCCTCCAGAACAGAAGTGGCATGGATGCACAGCAGGTACTACAGGAGGTAGAACACGGTAACACTAGTCAGACAACCTCCTATACAGTTGTGCCATTTGCTAGTGGACCAGGAGGATTTGAGATTCAGGTGGAGAGGACTGACAGAGGGGGTAGAAGCCAGGGAGTTCAGCAGGATGCAGCTGGACAGGGGACTGATACTGGGATCGCACAGCAAAGGCCCAGGAGGAACGTGCGACCACCAGTTCGATACGGCTTTGAGGATTCGTTGTCATATGCCCTGGTGACAGCGAATGGAGACCCTTTCACCTATGAGGAGGCTATGGAAAGTCAGGATAGAGATAGGTGGATCCATGCTATGGCAGAGGAAATGCAGTCTCTTCACAGCAATAATACGTGGCAGGCGGTCCAGCTGCCACAAGGAAAGAAACCCATTGGTTGTAAATGGGTTTATCAGCGCAAGGAAGGAGCTTCAGAACAAGAGGGTATCAGGTATAAGGCAAGACTAGTGGCCAAAGGATACTCTCAGAAAGAAGGCATCGATTATGGTGAGATATTTTCTCCAGTTGTCAGGCACACTTCCATCAGACTATTATTGAGTATTGTAGCAGCTCAGGACTTGGAGCTGGAGCAGATGGATGTGAAGACAGCATTCCTCCATGGTCATTTGGAGGAGAGCATCTACATGGAGCAGCCACCAGGGTTAGAGAACCAAGATCAGATGGGAAAGTCTGTTTGCTGAAGAAATCTCTGTATGGGCTGAAGCAGTCGCCGAGGCAGTGGTACAAGAGATTTGACACTTATGTTAGGAGCATTGGACTTTCCAGGTGTGAGTATGATTCTTGTGTGTATGTTAAATCTCTGGATGATGGGTCTAGGATGTACTTACTCTTGTATGTAGATGACATGCTGATAGCATGCAAGAGTGAGAAGGCTGTACAGGAACTGAAGATAGCTTTGTCTCGGAAGTTTGAGATGAAGAATCTGGGGCCAGCCAGAAAGATCCTAGGGATGGAAATCATCAGAGATAGATCCAAGGGTGTGCTGCATCTGAGTCAGGGTGGCTACATTAAAAAGATTCTGGAGCGATATGGGATGAAGGATGCCAAACCGACAGCACTACCTTTGGCAGCACATTTTTCCTTATCGAAGACCATGTCACCACAGACTGAGGTGGAGGCTCAGGAGATGGAGAAGGTACCATATGCTTCTGGTGTTGGGAGCCTTATGTATGCCATGGTATGTTGTAGGCCAGACATAGCCCATGCAGTGAGCCAGGTGAGCAGGTTCATGGCGCAGCCTGGCAGGGAGCACTGGCGAGCACTAAAGGGAATCTTCAGGTACTTGGTAGGTACAGTTGGGGTTGGTATTTGCTATGGATAGCAAGAAGGTGCTGAGAGATCCAACTTATCCAAGGAGGCTCGTGGGCAATTATATGGGTATGTGGATGCAGACTTTGGTGGAGATGTGGACACTAGGAGATCCACAACAGGCTTTGTGTTCAGCCTGTTTGGTGGTCCAGTATCATGGAGATCATGTCTGCAGCCCATCATAGCCTTATCTACCACGGAGGCAGAATACATAGGTATCACAGAGGCAGCAAAGGAAGCTCTTTGGCTGAAGGGCTTGATGCTGGAGATGGGACTTGATCAGAAGGTTGTCCAGGTGCATAGTGACAGCCAGAGTGCTCTGATGCTTGTACAGAATGCAGTCTATCATGCCAGGACGAAGCACATTGACCTCAGATACCACAGGATCAGAGAGCTGGTGGAAGATGGTGAGGTGGAGCTGGTGAAGGTATACACCAAAGAAAATCCAGCAGATGCACTGACTAAGGTTCTTCCACGGGACAGTTTTCAAAAGTGTATTTCGTTGTTAAAGCTGATGGACACAGTGGACGTGCTGAGGCCTTGAAAGCACCAAGGTGGAGATTGTTGGGCCTGGTGTGGTGCTATCAAGGCCCAGGTGGGCTAACTTGTATTGGGCTGGGTTTGAGTCCAAGGGTTGAGATTAAATCAAGTCACGGGTGTACACGGGCTTGGGGATTAGTTTAATCTCATTGGTTTAGTCCATGGGATTTTTGTTGAGTCTGGGCCTGGCCCACTTCGTGGATGTATTTAAACTCTAGTCTCTAGGGTTGGATGGAATAGAGAACAGATTCTTTTCTCCCAAAATTCCCTTCTCTCATCATAGGGCGGCAGCCCTTTCTTTCTCCTCCCCATCTTCCTCCTTTTTCCAAGAAGTAAACCTAACAGGATTGGGAATCCTTAGTTCTAGTTCTTGTTGAACGGGGAATCCCATTGCTATTCATCAAGGTCTAAACCTAACAGGATTAGGAATCCTTAGTTCTAGTTCTTGTTCAACAGGGAATCCCATTGCTATTAATCACAGGTCTAAACCCTAACAGAGAAGTCATCCGTTCCGTATCTATTCCCCAAACTCCAGGCTGTTTGCTGGCGGAACCGTAGAAGAATCACCTTAAAAGCTTGAGCGAAAGCAGGCCGGGTCTACGTGACCTTAAATCCTAAGTAAAATTTGTAGCAGAGGGAGTTGAGTTTTAACTCTCAATTCAGCTTCAAGCACAGAAGGGAAGTAGAAGAATTTGATCCAGCATGCACAAGTTGACTGCAGTATCTCTAATGATGATTGATGACGCCTGATCACCAAATTTGGGTGCAGAGAAGATCAACCCGCTCGCTGATAAAATCCTCGCCGAGTTGGATGACCTACAAGAAGTCCCAAGACCAGAGAGGTGCTCCGGCGGGAACCCTCCAACGCCCAAGTTAGCAATATCGAGGTCACAGCTGAAACGGAGCTCGAGAGAGCTCTTTAGGGCAAAGAAGGCTCCGAAGGATGGAGTCTCCTTGGGGTAATAGAGTAAATGGGTACTTATGTTTTGCCTACCTGAGTCTCTAGCGGACTCACCCTTTTTATAGGCGGTTGAAACTTGCATGGAGATCAGCCACATAAAATTCCGTAAGGGAGAGATGTCTGCGGAGCACGTGGGAGTTACGTGAGTTTGGGCTGGTCGGTAGGTCATGTCCCATCGGAGAGGGGAAAGCTGGTGGTTAATGGGCCAGGTTTCATCGGTCGGCGGAACCAGTTGGTAGGTAGGCCTGGTCCCATCGATGGCGTGGCCAGGCAGTTGATGGGCCTGGCTGTGTCAGTCTGTGCGGGCTAGAGAGTTGATGGTCCTGGCAGACGCGGGGCTGACTTGAAGAAGTCAGGGCCGCCTCGGCTTGGCTGGAGATGCCGGGGCCAATGGGGCTGACTTGAAGAAGTCGGGGCCGTCTCGGCTTGGTTGGAGATGCCGGGGCCGATGGGAC
This sequence comes from Calamus simplicifolius, assembly GCA_900491605.1. Taxonomy (NCBI): domain Eukaryota; kingdom Viridiplantae; phylum Streptophyta; class Magnoliopsida; order Arecales; family Arecaceae; genus Calamus; species Calamus simplicifolius. The sequence goes on from UESW01001331.1 coordinate 76,619, forward strand.
TGACTTGAAGAAGTCGGGCCGCCTCGGCTTGGTCGGAGATGCCGGGCCGACGGGGCTGATTTGAGAAAGTCGGGGCCGCCTCGGCTTGGTCGGAGATGCCGGGGCCGACGGGGCTGACTTGAGGAAGTCGGGGCCGCCTCGGCTTGGCTGAAAATGTCGGGGCCGACGGGGCTGACTTGAGGAAGTCGGGACCGCCTCGGCTTGGCTAAAGATGTCGGGCCGACGGGGCTGACTTGAGAAAGTCGGAGCTACCTCGGCTTGGCTGGAGATGCTAGGGCCGTTGGGGCTGACTTGAAGAAGTCGGGGCCGCCTCGGCTTAGCTGGAGATGCTGGGGCCGACGAGGCTGACTTAAGGAAGTCGGGGCCACCTCGGCTTTGCTGGAGATGCCGGGGCTGATGGGGCTACTTGAAGAAGTCGGAGCTGCTTCGGCTTGGTCGGAGATGTTGGGACCGACGGGGCTGACTTGAGGAAGTCGGGGCCACCTCGGCTTGGTCGGAGATGCCGGGGCCGACAGGGCTAACTTGAGGAAGTCGGGGCCGCCTCGGCTTGGTTGGAGATGTTGGGGGCCAACGGGGCTGACTTGAGGAAGTCGGGGCTGCCTCGGCTTGGCTGAAGATGCCGGGGCCAATAGAGCTGACTTGAAGAAGTCGGGACCGCCTCGGCTTGGCTGGAGATGCCGGAGCCGTCGGAGCTGACTTGAAGAAGTCGGGGCGCCTCGGCTTATTTAATTTTGCCATGATTGCCCATGTAGCTTCACCAGCCACATCAATGATGAAAATGGAAAAAGGCAATTCCTTCTCTCCAAGATGCATTAAAATTGATTTTTACGAACGACAAGTAGGAGACATCCAAGAGACAACAATGGGGAGGGTGTTTTTGAGCTCACTGAGTTGCCAGAACCCCAGAGCTACAGGACAATCGCTCGTTGAATCACTCTTTGATGCCTTATGGAATTCGACAGCCTTTCTCATTGCACATTCTATCTGATAAGGGTGTAGATGCTTTCCTTCAAAAATTCTTTCTCAGCTCCAACATCTTTTTTGCCAAATTATAGTTGATAAAAATGTGGTTGAGATCTTCTGTTCCTCAGGACAAAGATCGCAGGATAAGGAGCTACTGCGTAAAATGCCCTGCCCGCAAGAAATGCTTTGCATGGCAGTTGGCCCAACCCAGCTTCCATCAGAATATTTTGGTAGAGTGTGGAACCATAAGCTCTCAGATCCACTTGAAGTACCTGTGAAGGCATGACTCTTGCCATTGATAGATGCACCTATAAACATTTATAGCTCGAATTCTATCAGCCATATCAGTTTTAGTTCTGATGCTGCCAGATCACCCCCTCTCGAACGTCCGCGAGCATCCGATCGCCTTCTCTAGCGAGCTCGGGATCTTCCGGCGAGCTTCTCGTGTCTGGGAGCCTGCAAAAAGTCCGGGGGGCCAGAGATTCCGGCGGGGACCCTCCGACGCTCAAGTCAGTGCTCTGGATAACAGCCGTGAGCTTGAGGAAGCTCGAAAGAGAAAGAGAGAGAGGCTCAGAGAAGAGCTCTCTATGAGCAAGAATGAGCGTTTAGGAGTGTAATGAGTTTGTTTTTTTGGTTACCGGAGTTATCAGTTCTTAGTTGAGTTGTTTCAGTTCTTAGTTACCTGGTCGGGGGTCCCTCTTACCCATTTTATAGGTGTATGGAGTCTGTCCGATTTGAGTGGTTGAGGCCTCATAATGATGACTTTGATGGGTGAAGTAACAGAGCTGATGTCTGTGAGGCTTGGGGTGCCTTGGGGGTGCTACCACTTATCAGAGCATTTAAGGTGATGGCAGGGCTTGCTCCCTTCTTAGCATGTCAGGGCTGCATGTTAAATCCCATCAAAGTGGGTGGCTGCAGCTGGTTGGTGGGTCAAGTTCCGTCAGAGTGGGTGGCCACTTGATTTGACCGCTGCAGGAAAGAGAGATAAAAGGTGGTGGAGTCTCATCACCATCACGAGCCACACATCCATCTAGGATGGAAGAGTTGGGAGTTGAAGCCAGCTGTCCCTTATCGTCCTACCATGATGTTGTCCATCGTCTAGTTGAAGCCGGGATAGAGAGCTTGGAGCAGAGCCACGGATGAAGCCGTCCATGGCCGTGAGCAGAGTCAGAGAGGTTGTCCTGCATGGTGCTGGAAGGCCGGGAAGAAGTCGGGAGGCTGGGAAAGTCAACCGGAGGTAGCTTAGAGAAGGTAGATGCACGTGGCCTTTATGAGGCCATAAATGCCTTGTGTGAAAGACATAACGTGGCGGAGGCCAAACGGGATGATGCCGGGGCGGGCCGACTTGGAAGAGAGCGGGAGAGAGGATAGGAGGCCGACTTGGACTTTCTCCCTCTCTTCGTGTCCGTGACGCTCCATTCCACTAAATGTACCGAGGCGGGGCCAACTTGGAAGAGACGGGGCTTGAGTGCCGAGGCGGGGCCAACTTGAAAGAGGCCATTAAATGTGCCGAGACGGGGCCGACTTGGAAGAGGCCGGGACGAAACGATGCCGAGGCGGGGCCGACTTGAATGAGAGGCGGGGCCGACTTGAATGAGGGGCCGGCTTGAATGAGGCGGGGCCGATTTGGAGGAGGCCGGGACGGGACGATGCCAAGGCCGGGCCAACTTGAATGAGAGGGCCGACTTGAATGAGGCAGGACCGACTGGGAAAGTCGGGGCCGACTTGGGAAAGTCGGGGCCGACTGGGAGGTGCCAGGGCCGAGCGGGGCCGACTTGGGGAAGTCGGGGCCAACTCGGCCGACTTGGAAATGTCGGGGCCGAGCGGGGCCGACTTGGGGAAGTCGGGGTCGACTCGGCCGACTTGGAGATGTCGGGGCCGAGCAGGGCCGACTTAGGAAAGTCGAGGCCGATCAGGATGGTCGGGCCGGCTCGACCGACTGGGAGGTGCCGGGGCCGAGCGGGGCCAACTTGGGGAAGTCGGGGCCGACTTGAAGATGCCAGAGCCGAGCGGGGCCAACTTGGGGAAGTCCGAGCCGACCAGGGATGATTGGGGCGAGCTCGACCGACTGGGAGGTGCCGGGGCCGAGCGGGGCCGACTTGGGGAAGTCGGGGCCGACTCGGCCGACTTGGAGATGCCGAGGCCGAGCAGGGCTGACTTGGGAAAGTTGGGGCCGACTCGGCCGACTTGGAGATGCCGGAGCGGGGCCGCCTAGGAATTAAGCCATCCAGGAAGGCCGCCGCGGCCGCCTAGGAAAATTGTCTGGAAATCGCTATCTTGAGAGGATGCCATCCAAAAATTATTGTCTTTATTGCCCATAGGGTCAACTAGCCCTATCAAATGCCCTCCACACTCCTTGAGCTTGTGTGCCGCGCATCAGCTAAGCAAAAGGAGTGTAAAACTTTAAGAAATTTTTGAGGTAAATTGATTACCTTGTGCTTGCCACTCAAAAGCAGCACACGCCAATTTTTGTGGGGTATGATCGTCGATTAGCCGCTGGGGCAAAGATAAAACCGTTGAGGCTGCGATAATGCGGCTGAGGCAGAGATAAAATTGTTGAAGCAGAAATAGAGCCGTGAAGGCTGTAATTATACCGCTGAGGCTGAGATAAAATTATCGAAGCAAAATAGAGTCGTAGAGGCTGCAATAATGCCACTGAGGCTGAGATAAAATTACCGAAGCAGAAATAGAGCCATGGAGGCTGCAATAATGCCAGCTGAGATAAAATTGCCGAAGCAGAAATAGAGCCATGGAGGCTGCAATGATACCGCTGAGGCTGAGATAAAATTGCCGAAGCAGAAATAGAGCCGTGGAGGCTGCAATGATGCCGCTGAGGCAAAGATAAAGCCGTTGAGGCGCAATAATACCACTGAGGCAGAGATAAAGCCGTTGAGGCAGAGATAAAGCCGTTGAGGCTGCGATGATGCCGCTGAGGTAGAGAGAAAGCCGTTGAGGCTGCTATAATGCTGCTGAGGCAGATATAAAGCCATGAAGGCTGCAATAATGCCGCTGAGGCAGTGTTGAAGCCGTTGAGGCTGCAATAATGCCGCAGAAGCAGACATAAAGCCGATGAGGCTACAAATAATGCCGCGAAGGCAGAGAGAAAGCCGATGAGGCTGCAATAATGCTTTGGAGGCAGAGATAAAGCCGAGGAGGCTGCAATAATGCCGCGGAGGCAGAGATAAAGCCGAGGAGGCTGCAATAATGCCACGGAGGCAAAGAGAAAGCCATTGAGGCTGCAATGATGCCCCTGAGGCAGAGATAGAATTGCCAAAGCAGAAATAGAGCCGTGGAGGCTGCAATGATGCCGCTGAGGCTGAGATAAAGCCGTTGAGGCTGCAATAATGCCGCAGAGGTAAAGAGAAAGCCGTTGAGGCTGCAATAATGCCGTTGGGCTGAGATAAAGCCGTTGAGGCTGCAATAATGCCGCTGAGGCTGAGATAAAGCCGTTGAGGCTGAGATAAAATTGCCTATGAGGCTGCAATAATGCCGCTGAGGCAGAGATGACGCCGTTGAGGCAAAGATAAAGCCGTCGAAGCTGCAATAGTGCCGCTGAGGCAGAGAGAAAGCCATTGAGGCTAAAATAATGCCGCTGAGGCAGAGAGAAAGCCGTTGAGGCTGCAATAATGCCGCGGAGGCAGAGATAAAATTTTCAAAGCAGAGATAGAGCCACGGGGGCTGAAATAAAATTGCCTCGAGTGTTTGTGTGCTGGCTTGGGAGGTGACTCGAGCGGGTATGAGCTGTTAGGGACTTGAACTGACTCGGAGGCGTATGCTAGCCAGACTGAGTGGTGTCCTGTTAGCCATGATGCCATCAAGCTCCTTCGGAACTGCCTCGGGTGTTTGTGTGCTGGTTTGAGAGGTGACTCGAGCGGGTACGGGCTGTTAGGGACTTGAACCGACTTGGAGGTATATGCTAGCCAGACCGAGTGATGTCCCGTTAGCCGCAATGCCATCGAGCTCCTTCAGAACTGCCTTAGGTGTTTGTGTGCTGGTTTGGGAGGTGACTCGAGCGGGTACAGGCTGTTAGGGACTTGAACCGACTCGAAGGCATATGCTAGCCAGACCGAGTGGTGTTCCGTTAGCCGTGATGTCGTCGAGCTCCTCTGAAACCATCTTGGGTGTTTGTGTGCTGGTTCAGGAGGCAACTCGAGCGGGTACGGGCTGTTAGGGACTTGAGCCGACTCAGGGGTGTATGCTAGCAAGACCGAGTGGTGCCCCGTTAGCCGCGATGCCGCTGAGCTCCTCCGGAACCGCCTCGAGGGTTTCATGGCCGGCCCAAGGGGTGACTCGAGGTCACTGGAACCATAGGTCTTGAACCACCGCGGGGGTTTCATGGCTGGCCCGGGGGTGACCTTCTGATCGCAGGACCGACGAGAGCCTTTTGAATGGTTTGTTTTGTTGGTTTTCCTGTAATGCATTCAAACACTAATGAAAAGAAATTTGTTCTCAAAGTATAGTGTACTTAGCTTTTTTGTTGAAGAAATTTATCCTTTTGCTTCATTTGGGGGACTTCACGTTTGTGGCGTTCGTTGGTGAGCTTGGAGGGTTCTTTACTGATAGCTTGTGCCTGCTCTTGAGAGTGAGGGTGGCATGATGTTTTGCTCGAATGCCCTGAACTAGTGGTAATGGTCACAGAACTCTGCTTTCTTCCCTTTCCTAGCACGCCAATCTGATGCTGCCAGATCACCCCCCATTGAACGTCCACGAGCGTTCGGTTGCCTTCTCCAGTGAGCCCAGGATCTTCCGGCGAGCTTCTCATGTCTGGGAGCCTGCAAAAGTTTTAGGAGCCGGAGATTCCGACGGGGACCCTCCGATGCTCAAGTTAGTACTCTGGGCAACAACCGTGAGCTTGAGGAAGCTCGAAAGAGAAAGAGAGAGAGGCTCAGAGAAGAGCTCTCTATGAGCAAGAATGAGCGTTTAGGAGTGTAATGAGCTCATTTTTTGTGATTACCGGAGTTATCAGTTCTTAGTTGAGTTGTGTTCAGTTCTTAGTTACTGGTCGGGGGTCCTCTTACCCATTTTATAGGTATGGAGTCTGTCCGGTTTGAGTGGTTGAGGCCTCATAATGATGACTTTGATGGGTGAAGTGACAGAGCTGATGTCTGTGAAGCTTAGGGTGCCTTGGGGGTGCTGCTACTTGTCAGAGCATTTAAGGTGATGGCAGGGCTTGCTCCCTTCTTTGGCATGTCAGGGCTGCAGGTTAAATCCCATCAAAGTGGGTGGCTACAACTGGTTGGTGGGTCAAGTTCCATCAAAGTGGGTGGCCACTTGATTTGACCGTTGCAGGGAAGAGAGATAAAAGGTGGTAGAGTCTCATCACTATTACGAGCCACACATCCGTCTGGAATGGAAGAGTTGGGAGTTGAAGCCAGCTGTCCCTTGTCGTCCTACCATGATGTTGTCCATCGTCTAGTCGAAGCCGGGATAGAGAGCTTGGAGCAGAGCCACGGACGAAGCCGTCCATGGCCGTGAGCAGAGTCAGAGAGGCTGCCCTGCATGGTGCTGGAAGGCCGGGAAGAAGCCGGGTGGTCGGGAAAGTCAACCGGAGGTAGCTTAGAGAAGGTAGATGCACGTGGCCTTTATGAGGGCATAAATGCCTTCGTGCGAAAGACATAACGTGGCGGAGGCCAAGCGGGACGATGCCGAGGCGGGCCGACTTGGAAGAGAGCGGGAGGAGGCCGACTTGGACTTTCTCCCTCTCTTCACGTCCGTGACGCTCCATTCCACTAAATGTGCCGAGGCGAGGCCGACTTGGAAGAGACGGGGCTTGAGTGCCGAGGCAGGGCCGACTTGGAAAAGGCCATTAAATGTGCCGAGGCGGGGCCGACTTGGAAGAGGCTGGGATGGGACGATGCCGAGGCGGGGCCGACTTGAATGAGAGGCGGGGCCAACTTGAATGAGAGGGCCGGCTTGAATGAGGCGGGGCCGATTTGGAGGAGGCCAGGACGGGACGATGCCGAGGCCGGACCGACTTGAATGAGACGGGACCGACTTGGGAAAGTTGGGGCCGACTCGGCCGACTGGAAGGTACCGGGGCCGAGCGGGCCGACTTGGGGAAGTCGGGGCTGACTCGGCCGACTTGGAGATGTCAGGGCCGAGCAGGGCCAACTTGGGGAAGTCAGGGCCGACTCGGCCAACTTGGAGATAACGGGGCCGAGCAGGGCCAACTTGGGAAAGTCGGAGCCGACCAAGGATGGTCGGGGCCGGCTTGACCGACTGAGAGGTGCCGGGGCCGAGCGAGGCCGACTTGGGGAAGTCGGGGCCGACTCGGCCGACTTGAAGATGCCGGGGCCGAGCGGGGCCAACTTGGGGAAGTCGGGGCCGACCAGGGATGGTCGGGGCCGACCAGGGATGGTCGGAGCCGACTCGACCGACTGGGAGGTGCCGGGGCTGAGCTGGGGCGACTTGGGGAAGTCGGAGCCGACTCGGCCGACTTGAAGATGCCGAGGCCGATCAGGGCCGACTTGGAAAGTCGGGCAGACTCGGCCGACTTGGAGATGCCGGGGCAGGGCCGCCTAGGAATTAAGCCGTCCAGGAAGGCCGCCGCGGCCGCTTAGGAAAATTGTCTGGAAATCGCTATCTTGAGAGGGTGCCATCCAAAAAGTATTGTCTTTATTGCCCATGGAGTCAACTGGCCCCATCAAGTTCCAACCAGCTAGATGAGCTTGCGCTGATTTAATTTGGCTTCAGTGCAGATTGATCGCAAAATAACTAAAGTCTCTTTCTGATAATTATAGTTCCTCCAACTAACTCTGCTAAGACTGATTCCAAGCCCGAATAAAGGAGAAGGATTGTGTTAGGTAGCTGACAACCAACGTAAAACTCTATCAAATCCCCTAAAATATAAATCTACTAAATCAAACTATACGAAGGGATAGAACATCTAATTTATAAAGATATAACTATTTGTAATTTGAGTGTTGACTTAGCCCTAAATAGAGCAGAGTAGAAGAAGCAGATCCATATAGCCGATCCCATGTGGTTGGGCAAAGGCTTAGATGAGTAGAGTAGTAGTAGAGTATGGTTCCTCCAACTATAAAACTGTATTTGGCTATTCCCAAATTACTCCATATGGATCCTCTATTTACAATCAATTGAGCAACAGTCTTGCTCATGAAAGCCTTTCTCCTCATTTCAAGTTGCCAGACACCCAGGCCTCCATTAAACTTTGGCATACAGATTATTTCTCATGCAATCAAACGCAGCTTCCTACTACTAGGCTCGTGGCACCAGAAGAAGGATTTATAGATCTGTTCTAGTTTGATCCAAACCATCCTAGGGATATATAGCACAGTTGGTCATTAAGTAGATATTTGCTTGAAATTAGGACAGATTGAAGTCAAACTAACCTTCCACCTTCAGAACAGTGCTTCCACTTTCAGCCATCTAGCCATTTTCTAACTTTATCAAACAGGGGATTGGAGTCACTCAAGGTTAATTCAGAGCAAGAGGCAGGCATGCTAAGGTATGTCCACCTGTTCTTTGGAGAGCCTCAATGATTTGTCTGCTGACATTGGGTTTGATATGGGAAGAGAACTGTATCTGTGATTTGTTATATTGTTCACCCTTTAACC
>UESW01001331.1:89958-184746 GCA_900491605.1 Calamus simplicifolius
TAAGAATCAGGGTTGAGTCAGTACCAGGAACCTCCTCGGTAACATCTGGAGGGACTTGACTCACTTCACCCACTTCAAATGTTGTTGGAAGAGAAATCTCGGGTTCCTCGGCAGCAGGCTGAGGGCATCCTTCAGGAGCCTCAGCCTCATTAGGGCCCAGGATGGCGTCAAGGTCAACGTCTGAGATGTCCCCATATTCCATTTCTTCAGCCCCGGGGTACGAGTATCAAATAGCTCGACCTCCAGAAAAAATAAATCTAACTCGGGATACACTCGAGAAATCCTCGCTCGAGTTTCTTCTTTGCCGAACTGAATGCATCAGCACAAACCTCTTTACGCTCCTCAAAAAATTGAACATAACTTTGTACTCCTCCATAGCTGAGGTAATCCGGTTGTCAGCTTCAGCTAGCTGGCCCCCAAGTTTGAGATTCATTTGGTGACTCGCGGCCAACTCTGCCCTTAAAGCCTTAAATTGCTCCTGCGCCTCGAGCTCAATTTTGCCTATCTGCAAACACCAGATCGTCTGAAGCCTTAAACAAAAGAAAAGTGCCAGAAACAAGTGAATGAGAGGACGCTATACCTCTTCCTCCTGTCGTGCCGTTCTATCGCTCAGCTCATGGACCTTTTCTAGGGCCTTCAATTTGTCCGCTTCATTCTGATGGAGACCCTCTTCAAGGTCACTAATTCAGGATTAGTTGTCCCTGATTTACTGCCGAGATTGATCGAGATCAGTGGTGAGCTTGGCGATCTGACCATGCTATCATTTCAATTGATCTTCCCTATCGGCCAGTCTTTTATTCAGGCTGGTGAGCTAATCCAGATATCGTCGGCACCTACGCTCCTCCTCCTTGAGCTACGGCGAAAAATGATGATGAAACAGCGGCCCATCATTTATGAGACTATCATTGCCCGCCTTTTTGAATCCCCCAAATAAGATTATCCTGGAACTCTACTCTCTATATCCGAATTTATACTTCGGACAAGGGAGTGGGGGGCATGTGATGAGGAGTAAAATTGTCATTGCACTAATGACCGCACACATCGATAATTGGGTCAAGTCCAATCTTAACGTTCAGCCAGCCAGCTATCACATCCACCAGACGGCAAAGCCCAATCGCCTTCAGCAGCATCGGGTCGCCCCGACGACCCGAGTTATCCTCATACCTCGGTGATCCGAGCTATCCTTATACCTCGGTGACCCGAGCTATCCTCATACCTCAACAACCTAAGCCTCCTATACCTCGGTAACCCGAGTTGTCCCCATACTTCTACAGACCAAGCAATTCTATACCTCGGAGAGTCGAGTCGCCTCTTTGCCTGGCCAGACCGAGGCACTCAAATACCTCTGTGGGATCCGACGCGGGAAAATTTGAATCCACTATAATTGAATGAGATTCAAAGTGGGGAATCATACCTAGGAGTGGCCTAGAACCTATGTAATCGCCAAATCTCAAGGCGTCACCCAACTCTCCCAGCCATCGATCCTCTAACTGAAAAGATATGGACTCTACCGATCTCATAACAAACTTGATTCGAATCCGTTCTGAATCGTAACGGCTTTCAGACCTCCCCTCACTGTATGACTCCACTCGGGGGCTCAAGGTGCCTATCTCCATGGGTATGATAGCTTCGGAGCCGAAGACCAGGCTGAAGGGAGTCTCTCTGGTCGGGGATCGCGGCGTTGTGTGGTATACCCACAGCACATTGGGAAGCCCCTCCACTCACCGTCCTTTGCAGTCATTTAGCCGGGCTCTAAGTCCTTGGAGAATGATGCGGTTGGTCACCTCAGCTGCACCGTTGGTCAGAGGGTGCTCGACCGAGGTGAACCGCTGGTGAACACCTAGCTCAGTGCAGAATCCTCGGAAGGGTGCATTGTCAAACTGCCGGCCGTTATCGATGACGAGGGTATGCGGTAGCCCAAACTGGCATATTATAGACTTCCAGAAGAAGGATCTCACCTTGCCCTCGGTGATTTTAGCGAGTTCCTCGACCTCGATCCACTTGGTGAAGTGATCAACAGCTACCAACAGGAATTTGTGCTGACCGAAGGCCGGAGGAAACGGACCCAAGATATCCATATCCCATCGGACAAAGGGCCAAGGTGTTGCCAGGGGGGTCAACTGTGACGTCAGCTGTCGCTGGATGCTAGCATGGCGTTGGCAACTATCGCACCTCTTGACGAGCTCGGCCGCGTCCTCCCTCATTGTCAGCCAGTAGTACCCTTGCCGTAGGGCTTTGTATGCTAGGGCTCTGCCCCCCAGATGACTTTCGCATATTCCCTCATGGATCTCTCGCAGGATGAAGTCAGCTTCCGTGGAGCCGATGCACTTGAGGACCAGGTACAAGAACGACCTTCAGTACAGCTTTCCATCCATCATTAGAAACTTTGGTGCCCATCGTCTAAGCAGTCTCGCCTTGGCTGGGTCTTCAGGGAGGGTGCCATCGGTCAGGTATCGGATGTAGGCGTCCATCCAAGAGGGCTCCTGCTCTACTGGCAGAGCCTCCTCTGCGGCTTCAATGCTCGGGGCTTGTAGATGCTCCACGTACATCCTTCCCAAGGTCCCATCAGCCGAGGTGGCCAAGCGAGACAATGCATCAGCCCTGGCATTGTCCCCCTGGGGAATGTAGCTGACGCAGAAGTAGAGAAACTGAGTGGCATGGGACTGCACCTTGCTTAGGTAACGGAACATGGTCAGGTCTCTAGCCTCGTACTCCCCAGCGACTTGCCCGAAGATGAGCTGAGAGTTTGCGAAGGCCCTCAGATGCTTCGCGCGGAGCTCCCTGGCCAGCTTCATCCCCGCCAGCAAGGCTTCATACTCCGCTTGATTGTTGATGGCTGGAAGAGGAATCAGAGGGCATACTCCACCACCTCCCCCCGGGACTCGCGAGAATGAGTCTAGCCCCGCTCCCCTGGGAATTCGACACACTGTCAACATGGAGGACCCAGCCTTCCTCTCCCGCCTCCTCAGCCATGGGGGACTCCACGCGCATCTCCGGGTGCGACTCCTCCGGATGCTCCTCGGCCCAAGTGTACTCAACCAAAAAATTAGCTAACACCTGGACTTCATTGCAGACCTCGGGCGGATGGACAGGTCGAACTCTCCCTGTTTGATGGCCCACTTTGCCAGTCGATTGGAGGTATCGGGACGAGACAAGATAGTCCGAAGGGATTGGTCCGTGAGCACCCGATTGGATGGGCTTGGAAGTAGGGTCGACATCGCTGAGCAGAGATGATCAGGGCAAAGATGATTTTTTCAGTCTTGGAATATCTTGTCTCAGCGTCGTGAAGTACTTTGCTGGGGTAGTAGACTAGCTTTTGCGCCCTATCGACATCCATGCGAACAAGCACGGAGCTGACGGCCTCGGGGGAGGCTGCAAGATACAGAAAAAGCGCCCTATCGGCATCCATGGGTTCAGACTCAATTTACGTAGTTTACCAAACAATATTAACATCTTTATCTCACTAAAATTTATCCTCAAATTAAATGTCCACAAATTTTGTACCATTAAAGATACTCACTAGCAAACTTTTATTTCATTCCTAAGCACCCAAATGACATGTCCAACTTTCAAAATTAATTTGATCTTCTACCAAATAAAATTGAATTCCATAAGAAGTATTTCTTTCCTGCCCTTTTATATATATATATACCTTAACTTCTCACAACACAATCATTATAAATATCATAGAATCCATCACATGTATTATGTCATCATTCTTAAGGTTAGTAACACATCAGGTACTCTTAATTCCTCGATAAGACAGTTCTAAATTCTTGTGAATTAGATATAAGATAGTTTTCTTCCAATGCTCTCTCAACTCTTGAATAGTTGAATGTGCCATTAAGCATTACGACACTTATTTCAATCATCATAACATACTTGGTTTCACTCTTGAATACTTCAAGCTAACATCAATGAACATTAAGCCAATCATTTAGGATATCTATCATAATTATCATAATCAACTAATTTAATTTCTTTGAATAATAGTTCCATCATTAATCATCAGTATGATTAATTTTATCTCCTTCATATTCATCATAATACCACTACAACCAATCAATTTCTCTTGAATAGGTCAGTATATCCTCAATAATAATGCAATTTAAATGATTCAAATTCTTGAATCGATTATTTCGTTACCAATGATTATCAAAATCATCTATAGATTATGCAATGTCTCATGCCATAACATGACCAACTAATTTAAACCCTTCAAATATCTCAAAGTGACTTCACTAATCTAGCTCAGATGGATACAAGACTTATAAGGTCAATCAAGATTGAAAATGCACTTACCATTTGAAAGACATATTGAAAATTATAGTAATCTCTCTATGACTTGAAAGTGATAATAGATGTACCCTTAACCATAATCCATAACTGATAATAATCAAAAATAAATCATCTCCCTCCTATTTTCTTAACAATAATTGTGCCACTTATGGATGATTGATAATTTATCCATCCTGGAGAAAGATATCTACTTAGAACTATGAAGAAAGGTACAATAAGTATGCACAAAAATGAATATATATCTTGATTTAGAAATCTATTAACAGATGAAAATCCTCATGAAATTCTTTATCAGTGGAGTTTATCTTATTCTCATTATTGCTAAAATCTTTCACTTTCTACCATCAAAATATTTGATCATTTATAGCCAAAATCAGTTCTAAAGATTAATAGAGTCTACTGCTCTCAAAAACTTAAACAGTAATTGTCTCAGAATTTAAAATTTTATATTCTTCCTAAATGGTCCATCAAGATATAATATGCAGTCAACTATTTCATTAGCATCAACATCAACCATCTCCACATCTAGCAAATTAACAATCAGTTTTGAACATGCAATATCCATAATAAAAGTTCTCTTAATAAAATTCACTATATATACTTATCCATCCAGACTCAAATTCAGAAAGTACTCAATTGTGATTAATCAAAAACATGTATTAACTATTTCATTCCCAAAATATCATCAATATTAATCATCCTATAACCAGCAGATAGCTCATAATCTTACAATATCAACAATGTAAGTTCTACAAATAAAATTCATTTTATACATCCACATTCAAATTTAGATTTAATAACTCAAAATCCACATATCAACTCAATTGCAATATGGACATAATGTGTTTAGTATATTAGTCATCAATTGAAATTTTCAACTACTATATTATATTCATATATTTTATCTTTATTGCATATCCAATTAAAATTTCATCTACCCATATTATTTAAAGGTCTAAAACTGCTACGAATCATTTCCAACAAGTTTGATGGAGCTAAAACCTCTAGAAGCCCCTAGGCCTCCCCACTGGTCAAGGCTACCAGCAGGGAGCCCACATAATATCATTGGCTTGCGATGGTTCATTCTTAATCCTATCAAATTTGTAATTCAATTAATATCTTGATAAACTTTAAATTTCAAGCTTCCAAAGCATAATTCCTGGAATTCCTTTAAAGTTATAATTGTCTCAATGTCATCCAGTATTTTGCCTAGAGTGTCATAATGCATGTATCCCTAAGGTCAAAACCTGGCTCTGATACCATAAAAGCTGTCACGCCCCAGAACCAAAAATTTTGAGCTAGGGTGACAACCCGCCGCGTGCCGGGCACGCAAGGCGTCTTAAAAATCTTGATATACGATTCACATTGGGCAATAACAATGAAGACTAACCATAATACAAATGATAGTTATAAGTTTTGGGTTTCAAACCCTACAATCAAGTCATTCTAATAAAGTTGGGCTACAACAAGCCCTACACACAAACATAATAGGATTACACCAATGCAATGGTTCTCATTTTATTTATTAGAAGCTCCATCAACTCCGAATATCCATCATCAACCCTGAGGCTCTGAAAACATTGTGAAGGTTTAATGAGTTTACACTCAATAAGTAAGCCTATTATACAATCATATCATACTTGAATTATATTTAACATGCCATCAACATATGCATCTTGTCAACTTAACATAAATTGAATATTCGATAAGCATCAGAATATGCATTCTAGCAAACTCACTGTTTATGTAATTATAGATTTCCTATGTGTCCCACGGCCCTGCAATACCTCAATCAGAGCACATCCTCCAGATGCGTGGCCATCAACATCCACAGAACACATTGTACGATGTGTGGGGCCATACCATAACAGAACACACTCTACGATGTATGTGGCCATAAAAATCAACAGAACACATTGTAAGACATGTGGGGCCATACCATAACAGAACACACTCTACGGTGTGTGTGGCCATAAAAATCAAACAAAACATGTCTACAATATGTGGGGCCATATCATAACAGAATACATCGCCAGTGTGTGTAGCCATAAAAATCAAACAGAACACATCTACCATGTGTGGGGCCATAGTAAAGGAGAACCGCGGCGACACATATAAATCTATTTAACATTTTCATCACATGTGCATCATGCATCTGTATTTCACAATATCTCACAGTGGTTTGCACAGTACAAGGAAATGCATATAATCACCTCAATATAAACATGTCGTACAGGCAATAACAATTCTGGCATATACATCAATAAATCATTTCTTACAATATTACCAATCATTATAATCATATAATTGTTCATTTGAAATCCACAGTTCCATGCTACATAGACAATTCAGTTAATTTATAAAATGCATGCAAACTGTATATACTCAATTTATTAATTAAACAATTAAATTGCATAATAGTCTTACTTACTTCCTATGCAAAATCCAAATGATGAACCAACTAATCAAATGTCTGGGCACCTACAGGATCAATGTACATAATTAATTCACGGATATCTAATTAATAAAATGACCCTTAAGACCCTACCCAGACTAGTTCATGGGCCCAACTTTGGGCTCGAATATCTCCCACTATACACACCCAATTGTAGAAGTAAAAATACCCCAAGAAACTAGAATTCACCCAGATTCTAACCATATAAATATTTTGCTAATCCCGGCCCGTTATAGGACCCAAAAACTAGCCCAAACTTTTAATGCAGCACGGCCCACAAGGCCTGAACCGGCCGGCCCGGTTCAAACCATAGCCCACCCGATCCCCTGTTTCATAGAACAGGGGACGGGAACCTAGCCGGCGGCCGGGGCCGCCGCCGGCCAAATTGAGGGCGGCGACCGGCTCTGGCGGCGGCAGCCGGCCGCCAAATTCCCTCTCTCTCCCTCAATTTCTCTCATCTCCTCCCTTACAACCGCGCGGCACGACTCTGTGCCGGCGGCACGGCCGGCCACCTTGGCCGGCCGGACCTCCACCGGACGCACGCCCGGCGCCGATGGAGGCGACAGGCCAAAGCTCGGGCCCGGCGAGGCGGCGAGCATGCCGCCGGGCCTGAACCAACCGGCGGAAGCCGAACCCCACCACGCGAGAGAAGGGCCAATTGGCCCTCTCTCTCTTCTCTCTCTCCACCACCACCCCGCTGGACACCTTCCCCGGTGACGACGGGGTCGTCGGCCAAATCTCAGGCCCGGCGAGGTGGTGAGCACGCCGTCGGGCCTGAACCAATGGATCGACCGGCGATATCCTTTCTCTGCCTCACGTGCTCTCTCTCTCTGTCTCTCTGTCTGTCTCTCACGCGCTCTCTCTCTCTCTCTCTCTCTCTCTCTTTCTCTAGACCATGGAATTACCTGATGGATGAAGCGCCAGCATGAAGGAAGAAGTCCTTCTCCTCCCTATTTATTCACCTGAGCAGCGCCTCGGATCGGGGGTTTCCCGGAAGGCTAAACGCTTCGCCTGGAGCGAAGCGTCAGTTCGGGGAACCCAACAGACTGAAGCTTGGTTCATCTGAACCAAGCCTGGTTCATCTGAACCAAATCTGGTTCGTTTGAACCGGGTACTACACCCGGGCCACCTTCCTCAAAGTAGCGGGAAGGCAACGCAGAAAAGGGAGTTGATTGCCCCCTGGACCTGCATGAGGACTTTATAACTCTCCAGGTGGTCCAGGGGATCGGTGGTCCCGTCGTACGGGTCCAACTGAGGGAGACGGAACCGGGTTGAGATCAGTTCCTCCATGATGCGGCAGGATAGCGGTGGTCGGCTGTCATAGTTCACCTCTGGTAGGCTGGTGATCCGGCGGCTGAGCTCCTCCAGCCGCTGGTTGTACTCATCAAGTCGGTGCTCGGCTCGGTGAGCTATCCGGCCATCGAAGGACCCCTCCCTTGAAGACTCTGAAGAGGGGGAGGAGTGACGGTGGTGAAGATGGGTACGCTCCACCTCCCTTTCGTGCTGCCGCTTTAGGGAAGCACTAGCATGGCGGGAAGGAGGCCGGGACCTCTTGGAGGTTTTTCGATGGTGACGCCTGGGTGAAGCGCGGTGGTGATGGGCTCCTCGGATGGGAGATCTCCCCCGGAAAGAATGTTGACTGAGCTGGACCACCCCTGGGAGTGACGTGGGTGGCCCCGGCTGCGGCTACAGAGCTTGGACCATCGCCACCAGCGACTGAACTTACGCGGTGAGGGCGGCGAGTTGATCTTCTTGAATCTGCTGTGGTGGTGGTGATGGTGGTGCTGGGATGCTGGCCTGGGGAGCAGGGAGACCGGCCGCCTGCAGGTCAGCTTCCAGGTGCTGCCCCCCAGCATGGCTAGTGGAGACCTCTTGCGCATGAGTCATCATCATGGCTTGAGAGCTCAAGGAAAGAGAGAGTGTCGCTGACTGGTTCGAAGCTTTTTATCTCCCCCCTACCTGGCCGCCAATCTGTTGACGCCAAGTCACTCTTCTTCAACGCCGGGGAATGGAGATCCTCCTCCTTAAAGATTCCTGCAAGAAAGTCCCCGGAGACCCATTGTTCCGGTGGGGACCCTCTGATGCTCAAGTCAGCAACTTGGGAACAGACAAAGGTTAACTAGCGGAAAGAGCTAGAGAACTTGAGTTCAGGATCCTTACCTCGTCGTGAGTGTGGGGCTTTTATACCTGTTCGAAGGTCTCATTTCCTGCTTCCAGAAGGTTCCTAATTTTGAGGTATTATTGCTCGGTAACGGATGGAAGGAAAGGTTGACAGTGAGGGGTCACAACAGACACTGGGCATGTCAAAGGTGTCCGGCTCCGCCTGTCACTTGCCTAGCATGGCACTACGGGTGGCTGGCAGACTTGATCACGTCAGGCGCGCATCGTTACGAGGCGGGGCCACACGCTGTTGCAGTTGAGTGACGGAGCACGTGGCCGCAGCGAGCGGTTGATGGGCCACATGGGTGCATCAGGCAGTTGGTGGGCCATGTGGGTGCAACAGACGGTTGGTGGGCCACGTGGGTGTGTCGGGGGGCTCAAGGCAGCGAGACATGAGATCCGAGGTAGAGGACGCCAGGTCCGAGGCCGGGGCCGAGGGGACGCCAGGTCCGAGGCCGGGGACGAGGGAACGCCAGGTCCGAGGCGGGGTCGTACGAGGCCGAGGGGGGCTCGAGCGCTTGGTGCTGATGCCGAGGGGAACAGGTCCGAGGCTGAGGCGGGAGCTCTTGGCCGAGTGGAGGAGCCGAGGCTGAGGCCGACTGGAGCCAAGGCCGACTGGAGCTGAGGCCGACTGGGGTGACGTGCCGGGGTGAGGCCGACTGGAGCTGAGGCCGTCTGGAGACCAAGGCCGAGGCTGAGATGGCCGAGCACTGTTCATGGTGGCCGAGGGGAAGACCCGAGGTTGAAGCCGAGGGGATCAACGAGGCCGAGGGGATCTAGGCAACTTGCATGGCCGAGGGGGGCTTGGCAGCTTCCGGAGGAGCTTGGGAGCAGTCGCGGGGGCTCTATGACGCGGCTTTCGGGCTGAGGGAGCGTGCATGGCCGATTGCCGAGGCGGAAGCTCAAGGCCGAGGGGGTGCCAGGTCCGAGGCTGAGGGCGAAGGGATGCCAGGTCCGAGGCCGAGGCCAAGGGAACGCCAGGTCCGAGGCCGAGGGGACGCCAGGTTCGAGCCAAGGCCGAGGGGACTCAGAGGGCCAAGGAGGGAGTTCTGTTAGTCATCTTTACCATTAACTCAACGACATTGGATCAGCCATATATATATATATATTGTTTACAGGCTTTTTGTTAGAATGAAAAATTATGACTATATTTCGTGTCAAAGCAAAATATCACATGGTCTTTAATACCTCTATACAGCTTCGATGCCTTCTCTATGGAACATTGGTCATTGGTTCCTTTTGTATTCATCTTATTATGGTAATTGAAGTGTTATTCTACTTGATAGAAAATTTATAATTTGTTTGATATGCCAAATATACTAACATAGGCACTTTTGGCACACTGTCACCATCTACAAGAGATATACTTTTTATTGTCATGTTCCAAGTGATATGTGATACAGAGTTCGGTACAGAGGTTGAACTGTTTGTGTTACTTCGAGCCGAATTATACTGCAAGATTGGTACGATGCGCTCTTAGCCATTTACTTGGAAACTTCATTTACCCTCCAAGTCATCCTTGTATCTATGCTGAATGAGGTTTTGGGGGTTTGACGTTGTTGAGTTTGCTGGGAGTTTTAGGGGCAAGGAAAGTTTAGTTAAAATGGCAAAGGATATAAAGCTTCCATCATGCATGCATGACACCATTATTTGGCGGACATAGTATTTCAAAGTCCCATTTCTTTTAGTTATATAGATTGCAGAGCACAATCCTTGATGAGGAATTGAGTTGATAGCGTTTCAAAGACATTTCTTTTCGTTATTCAGATTGCAGAGCAAATTCCTTGGTGAGGGATCAAATTCTTTTTCCATGTACTCTGCAATCTGTGGGGTCTGGGGTGTAAACCTAAACCAGACCCAATTTCCGGCCATGTAAGCCCTATCCTAACGACATATATTTGATGTTCTTCAGAGTGGAATGGAATAATGTTTTATTTCGCTAGCATTTAAACCATACACCCTTAAGGTGTCATGACGCAATACATGGAAGCACCAACCGAATGGAACTCATCATCCGAGTGATATGGCTACCACGCGCGATACAAACAGGCTATAGCTTAGAATTAGCTTCAATATCAATCACGAACCGGTAACGAACATCGTTCCTTGCAAGCCGATCCAGTGCCTCATTGATGCACTCTGGTGTCACAAGCTCGATGTCACAGGTGATGTTGTACTTGCCACAAATATCCATCATCTCCTGCGTCTCCTTCATGCCTCCTATCATTGTTCCAGTTACCGACCTCTTGCCTACAAAGATACGTGGTGGTCGCTTAGGAGATAATTAGGAAACTAATTAACCATGGACTCTGAGGTTTGGTTTAAGTTCAGTTCCTCACCAAAAATCAATGGGAAGGAAGGAAGATCCACCGGTTTATCAGGAGCTCCGACAAGGACCAAGGAACCCCGCACCTTGAGCAGCTCCAGGATTGGGCCCAGGGAGTGCCGCGCCGCCACTGTGTCGATGATGTAATCCAGGCTCTTCTTCCCACTCTGATGCCAGACAGACCAGTACTTAAGGACTTGGTTTAATCTTATAGTTAATTTGCTTCAAGATCCAGGAAAAGCAGGAACAAATTAGTTCTTAATTCATGTTACCTTCATCCGTTCTGGGTCGGTGCTAACAATGAAGTCATCGGCACCAAGCCTCTCTTTGGCTTCCTTCTCCTTGGAGGGTGACGTGCTGATCACCGTAACATGAAGCCCAAAGGCCTTCCCAAACTTGATGGCCACATGGCCTAGACCTCCCAGGCCTACCACCCCGAGCTTTGTCCCGGGCTGCAGCATGTTGTGCTGCTTCATCGGGCTGAACACAGTGATCCCGGCGCACAACAAGGGAGCTGCCGCGTCCAGTGGAAGGCCATCAGGGATACGGACGACATATCTGGAATTGAGGCATCAAAGAGTTTTTATAATTGTCAGTATCAAGATAGCAATGCTTCTAGCGCTGGAGCACTTCAATCGGCCCTTTAATTACCTCTTGTTTGCCACCAGCATTTTAGAATAGCCACCATAGGTGATGCTGCCGTCCCAGAAGATACCGTTGTAGGTGAATTGGACCTGGTCGCAGTAGTTCTCCTCCAAGGCATCGCAGAACTCACAGTTGAGGCAGGTTGCAGCCAGGCAACCCACTCCGACCCGCTCGCCCACCTTAAAGTTGGTCACATTGCTCCCCACCTTGGTGATCACTCCGGTGATCTCATGCCTGATATAATTAAATAGTCAATTTGAATCGCTGGCTAATTCGCCAGAGTTAACTAAGCTAGTACGGTATCATATTACAAGGATTCAGATAAAAAGTACATAAGATGGACTAAGGTTCAAAGCTAAGCTGTGGCATAAAAAAGTGACGAGCTTTTTTTTCGTGCTTTGAGAATCGTGCATCATAGTGCTCCGGTTCTTCTCTTTCTCCTTGCTTTAAGATTTGTGCATCAGTGTTCTTCTTCCCTGATCGTTGCCTGTTCTTCGTCTCCGTTGCTTCGCCGCCTCTTGGATTCTTCCCTTCGTCATTCCCTCCCTTCCTATGGCCTCTGATTCGACTGAAGGTAGCCGGATGCCAGGGAGGAGGACGTCGACGACCGAATTTCAATGGGTTACAAAGTCTCCTTCGCCAGCTACTGTGGAGATGTTGCAGGCTTCGTTCCCGGAGGTGGTTAAAGTCCCGATGGCGGAGCTTGAAGCGGAGGTGTTGGGCTGGCAGCAGAAGGCAGTGATTGTCCGATCGTTCCACAGATGGATTCCGGCTGAAGCCTTCATCAGGGAATTCAGGAGAGCTGGAATCTCTGGCACCATCGTCCCTATTTCTCTGGCATTCAGATGCCATGTTTTCCGATTCGACTCCATAGAAGCTTGTAGCCTGGCTCTGCAGCGTCCATGGGTGATCAATGGCCAGGTGGTTGGCACTGAGCCGTGGAGGCCGGAGTTTACTCCGACGGAGGACTCCGTTTCGTCTGCTCTGTTATGGGTGAGATTGCCGCTTCTGCCTCTCGAGTTCTGGAAGGAGGAGTTCCTCAGAGCCATTCTAATGTCAGCCGCAGATTTGTCTGTGTTGATGCGGCTACCTTGGCGAAATCTAGGGGCGGTTATGCGAGGGCCTGTCTTCGAGTCGACCTTCGTCGCCCTCTCCGGCCAGGCACACGGATTCAGGGGAGCTTTCAACCGTTTTGGCAGAGCTTCGTCTACGAAAACTTGGAGGGAGTCTGCTTGAGATGTGCCTCTCTGCATTTGGATGGCCCCTGTTCCCAGTCGGGACGTCCTGATGGGGTTGGCTCTGATTCCAATTCCGTGTTTGGGCCGTGGCTGGTTGCAATCCGGAAGAGGGCGGTTCCTTCTAACCCTCATATGGTGGCGAAGGGGAAGGCTTCGGTGCCGGCTTCGTCTTCATCTCCTGGCTCTGGTTCAGCGTCCCAAGCGGTGAAGAAGGGGATCTCAACGGGCTCTGGTGATTCGGCTGATGGGTGGGCAGCTCCGGTCAAGATTGCTCGCCGGAGGTCATCCTCATCTTCGCGATTGGTATCAAGGCCAGCAGCTGTGGTGTCGCGCCCTGGGAAGGAAGAAGAAGGTTTGGTCAACGGGATGGATCCCGTGCCGGTTCAGGACGTGCGTGCCGTTTCTAAGGCACCTGTTCTGAACTTTAAATCAGTTGAGAAGCTGGGTTCTCTGAAACCCGATTTGAACCACCCAACTGTGATCCATAACCCCTTCTCCTCTCTTGCTTCAGTGGCTTATGATGATGGTCAATTGGGGAGTAGGGAAGCCAGCTCAGGTCCCCTTAAGCGTGCTAGACCGGAGGTTTCCCTGGCTCCTAGGATTTTATCCAAATCAGATAAGAGGAAGGAAAAGGGAAGGTTCCTTTCTCCAAAAAGGTGAGGTGAGTTGCTTCTCTCCAAGCCAGTCGGATCAGGTCCCGTGTTTTCAGGTTGGTACCCAGGAGGCGGTGAGGGTCCAAGTTGCTGGGGGGGCCGGTCTTCCATTGGCAGATGCTATTGGTGAACCTAAGGGATTGGGCCCAGGTTCCTTATCTCAGGCACAGTCTTCCTGTTTAGATGTGTCTGATCCTGGTTCGGATGGAATGCTGATCAATCCATTACTGAAGCCTGACGACGGCACTCAGTTGAATGGGGGTCTTGTTGATAGTGATATGATAGAGGATCAAGGAGGGGTCCCATCTTCCTCTATCCTATAAATGAAGATTTTACTATGGAATGTTAGAGGAGCTCGAAAGCCTTCTTTTCGATCCTCCTTCAGTAGATTATTGCAATTACACCACTTTGATATATGTGTCCTCTTGGAGACCAGACTTTCGGGGGATAGTCTTCTTCGTTTTCGTAGACAGATTGCCCGTACTTGGTCATCTTATGCTGTGGAGGCTGAAGGTCTGTCGGGGGTATCTTGGCTATATGGCGCACCTCTGCAGTCAGGATTGATGCTTTTCATCAGTGCAATCAGCATATTGGTCTCATGATCTCTGAGGGATCTTCTGCCCCCTGGTTTCTTTCGGCAGTTTATGCTAGCACGAACTATCGGGAGAGAAGGGTTCTTTGGTCTGAACTGCTTTCCCTCCTTGCTCAAGGTGTGCCGTCTATTGTTGCAGGGGATTTCAACTATCACTGAGGCTAATGAAAAACGTGGAGGCAGACGGTTTCTGGCTCAGCTGATATCAACGAATTCAGAACTTTCATTGGTTCTTCAGGGCTTTTGGATTTGGGGTATTCGGGATCCCAATTCACTTGGTGCAATAATCGGCAGGGCTCTGCTCGAGTATGGGAGAGACTTGATAGAGCCTTGGCCTCTCCCCAATGGCTCCAAAGATACCCTATGGTTACTGTTACGCATCTTCCTAGGATTGCTTCTGACCATTGCCCTATTTTGATTTCTACGGAGGCTGATCAGATTATGCGGAAGCAGTTTAGATTTGAGCAGTTTTGGACTGGTCTTTCAGCTGCTCGTTCTATTATTTCTTAGATCTGGCATATTTCAGTTAGGGGCAATGCTGTCTATCGGTTATCTCGTCGGTTTAAGATAGCCAGACACAGACTATCCAGATGGAATAGGAATGAGGTGGGGGATCTGGTTAGACAAGTTGAGCAGGTTGAAAATGATATTAATATTCTGCAGGCTAAGGAGGATCATGAAGGATTTTTGGCGGACTCGGACCTCTCTTTCCTTAGGGATTTGCTGGCTCGGCACCACTCCCTTTTGCGGCAGCAGGAGATGTATTGGTGGCAGAGATCAAGGGCTCAGTGGATTTGTGATGGGGATCGTAACACCAGATTCTTCCATCAGGCCACTCTGAAGCGAAGAGCTGCTAATCGGATTCGGAGGTTAGTGGATCAAGGGGGGCATATTCGGAGGATTTCCACTCTATCAGTGACCTTCTTCTTCATTTTTCCGAGCTCGTTGGGCTGACTCTTCTGGTGATGGGGACCCGGTTGTGCAGGTTCCGGCTTCTAGGAAGGTTTCCTCCCTGGAGAATGATATGCTTGTCAGACCGATCTCTGCGGACGAGATTAGGGCGGCCCTGTGGGAGCTTGGTCCGAATAAGGCCCCTAGGCCTGACGGGTTTCCGCCTTTTTTCTTTCGGCACTATTGGGACATAGTTGGTCAGGAGGTGGTCCAAGCTATTCAGGATGTTTTCCGAGATCGACACATTCCTTCTGAATGGAATCTGACTTTCATTACCTTGGTTCCCAAGAGAGTTGATGCTTCTCTTCCGCAGCACTTCGGCCCATTAGCCTCTGCACTACATTGTATAAAGTCTGTGCTCGTCTTTTAGCTCGCCGCCTTTGTCTGGTGATTCCTCATCTCATATCGGAGGAGCAGGGGGCTTTCATTAGAGGGAGGTCTATTTCGGACAATGTTCTTATTGCTCAGGAGTTCATGCATGCTCTGCAGAGAGCTCCGGTCAGACGATGTCTTATGGCTGTTAAGCTCGATATGGAGCGTGCTTATGATAGAATGAGCTGGGTTTTTTGTACCGCTCTCTTCTAGAGTTTGGGTTTGATGAATTATTTATAGAATGGATTATGGCGTGCATTCACAAGCCCTTCTTTTCTCTAATCATCAATGGAAACCCGACTGATTTTTTCCACTCTAGTGTTGGTCTCAGGCAGGGTTGCCCCTTATCTCCTTTGTTGTTCATCCTGGCTGCAGATGATCTTTCTCGTGCTTTACGTCAGGCTCAGCAGGACAGGCGGATTGCCCCGGTTATAGCTGGTTCTGTGGGCCCCTTTGTCTCCCACCTCCTCTTTGCTGATGACTGCATCCTCCTAGGCCATGCTTCTATTGAGAATGCGGCTTCCTTTCATTCTATTATACAGAACTACTGCCAGGCTTCAGGTCAGAAGGTCAATTTTCTGAAGTCTTCTATTTGTTTTAGCCCGAAGACCTCTAGATCCACTAGAGAAGCCATCATCAGTTTGTCGGGTATCACCACTCAGACTGATAGATTTATGTATTTGGGGATCCCTATAACGGGGAGATGCCCCCGTTGCTCTGACTTCTCCGAGATCGAGAGACGGGTGCGCCAGCGCATTGAGGGATTGCAGACGACTGGTCTTTCGATGATGGCTAGGGTTACCATTATTCAATCAGTTCTTTCCTCTCTTCCCCTGCATATCCTGTCTAATACAGCCATTCCGATTACGTGCCTGAGAAGGATCGAGAGATGCTTTCGTGATTTCCTATGGGCTTCTGGTCAGGATGGTCATGGGATTCACCTCTTATCCTGGGATTTGGTCTGTATGCCTATCGGTGAGGGTGGTCTCGGTATCCCATCTTTGATTGTTAGAAGGAAAGCCCTTATTGCCAGACATGCTTCGAGATTTCTTCTTGAGCCACACTGTCTCTGGAGCTCTCTGATGCGTATTAGATATGGAGAATGGTCGGCTGCCATGCAGATATCTGCTCCTCGGGGTTGTTCCTCTTTTTGGAAGGAGGTCTGTTGCTATGGTCAGGCTATCTTGGACAATATCTCTTGGATGATCGGAGACGGTTCTTCGGTTAATGTTATTCAGGATACCTGGATTTCAGAGCTTCCTCTCTCTCGGTGGCCCTCCTTTATTAGTATTGAGACCCCTTCCAGTTTAAGGGTCAAGGACTTGATCTCCTCAGACCCTCCTGCTTGGCATATCCCCTCGGTGACCAGATTGTTCGGTGCTAAGCTTGCCCGGGGATTTTATCGATGCCTCTTCTTCCTGGTCGATCTTCTGATGTTAGACTCTGGCAGAGATCCTGTCTCTCTAAGGCTCCGACCAGGGATCTGATGATGATGTTCAGACCTCAGCCTCAGCGCCTAGAGGACGCAGCGTGGATTTGGAAGCTTCCTACTATTCCTAGAGTTCAGTTATTTATCTGGAAACTTCTGTGGGGCTCTTCCTACCTGTGCTCTCCTATCTCGGAGGGGTCTTCCTATTCAGTCGATCTGCCCGTTATGCAGCTTAAAGGAGGAATCTATTGAACATGCTATTTTCATCTGCCCCAGGGCTAGATGGGTCTGGCTTATGATGGGATATCCGTTTAGACATAATGGCTCGGGCTCCCTGCTTTCTTCTTTCCTTCTGGACCTTCGGAGGTGCCCTCAGTATAAGAAAGGTCTCTGGGCGGTCACTGCTTATCAGATTTGGCTAGCTAGGAACCAGCTTATTTTCTCTGATGATACTATTTCTCTTTACAAGATTGCTAGGACGATCAGATTATTGGCGGCGGACTGTGCTCGTATTGGTTTTGATATCTCTGGCCACTGGGGATCCCCTGCTGCTTCGGCAGCGAACCGGCATACGGTTTTTATCTCTTGGGAGCCCCCCCTCCAGGGTTTATCAAAGTCAACTTTGACGGGAGTGTCCGTGGTAGAAGTGCTGGTTCCGCGTTTATTATCAGAGGTCCTCAGGGTGACCTTTTGGCGGCGGGAGGTTTTGGTACTCTCGACTCCTTTGTCCCCATGACCGAACTTCATGCGGCTTGGGCGGATATTTCTTATGCTGCTCGGGTTCTTCATGCTCAGAGGCTTTGCATTGAGGGCGACTCCATGTCGGTCATTTCTTGGATTTAGATGCAGAATTACCTCCTGTTCTTTCTAATCTGATTTTGTTGGATATTTGGGCAATTTGCGGGAGATTGAATGCATCCAGACCCGGCATATTATCGTGAAGCCAACTCGGCGGCGGATTAGGTTGCTGCTTCAGTGGCTCTGCTTTCTGATCCGTGAATTTTGACGTCAGGTGACTTCTGCTTTGCTCCTTTGCAGCAAATTTTGTATTCTAATCTATTAGGGCTGACTCGCGCTAGACTAGTGTGATCGTTCATTTGTTCTAAGCTGTGGCCTGTATGTTTACTGAGCGCTGGCTAAAGTTACTGATCGATTACCCTAAGAACTTATAGAACTTCATAAGCAGTGCATCTTTGTTCAATAGAGGCTGGGAGGCATCCACGATGCAGCTGGCAGCGGTGATGATAACAACAGCGGCAGGACAACAACAATTATTATAATGGCCAAGCTGGCAGCGGTGCCGTGGGCTGAGGTAGCAGGAGTTGGTGTTGATAATAATGAGAAAAAAATATGAATTTTTTATTTTAAAATATAAAAAATAGGCTTTAAAAATTAGAAAAATGAAACAAAAGTTTCAAGCATGTTTTTTCTTAATTTCTATAATTTTAATTTTAAAAAAAAGAAAAGAAAAGAAAAGCAACTCCAGTCGTGATGATAATTTTTTGTTGGCACATTAATTAATCAACTTCCCTAACGTTGACCAGCTTCGTATGAAAATGAAACATTTTCATGGACTCCCATGCATCCAATATTTTGGTATTACTTTCATTTTTTTTAATAAAATATATTTGTCATAGAAAGAATGACTAGAGATTTCTTATTTTTATTTTTTAAAAAAATTATAAGATAAAAGAAAAAAAAAAATCCGAGAACCAGAAAGAGAGAGAGAGCGAAGGAAAAGGGAATACCCGGGCACAAGGGGGAACATAGAGATGCCCCAGTCGTTATTGATGTGGTGGAGATCGGTGTGGCAGACGCCGCAGTAGAGCACCTTTATGGTCACGTCGTCCACCCCGTTCTCCCTGAAATTATCACACGAATCATCATCAGCCATCGTTGGATAACCAAATAACGAAATCAACAGAACATAAATAACATCATACCTTCGCTTAAAGACAAAGGGCGTTATCCTTCCACGCTCTTCCAGCGCCGCCCATCCTTCCACCGTCTGCGTGTGGTTCGGCGTCGTCTGCGCCATCTCTCTCGCTAAGCCTAGTTTGGCGATGAGAACGGAGGAACACACACTCTCTCTCTCTCTATGTATGAGATTGGATGCGCATCAGAGGGGCACCCCTCTTCTATTTATGGGCTAGAGAGAATCCGGGTCGCTAGACTAACCAGAGTTGTGCGAAATTGCCGTGGCCCCGCCTTAACTTTCCAGTCAACGCGCCGCCTTAATGTTCTAGTCAAGGAGCATCTGTTCCCACTAGGACGTGAGACACACCGAACCCGTGACCTGTTGGGGGATGAGAGGACGGAGACGGTCCAGACAGAAAGATATTTACAAGACGAACCACGGACATAACCATTTTAATTGGATAAATATTGATATTTATATAAAGGAAAATAAATACGGACTAAATTAAATAGGGAAAGAAATAAAAGTTTAATTAAGTATGATGTTAATATGATAACTTATTTTCTTTAATGCTATAAGTATGACAGTGATTGTATAATTATTTATTTATATTCATATTTGTTTCTTTTTATTAGTCTTGAATATAGATATAAAAATTAACTAAATTTTTATATTTTAAATAAGATTTGAAATGTGAAAATAGATTTAAAAAATGTAAAATATTTTTGTTATTATAAATAAATGACTTCTAAGTATTTAATGATTCAATACTTTTTTACAAATCTATTTCATCCCGGGTACTAATTAAGAGGGGGCATTTAACACGTTATTTAACAACTAGTATCTGTTCCCATTAGGACGTGAGCCACACCTTATTTATTCGGTGGTGGACTGGGTGGCTATCTTTGCTGCTCAGTATGTGGATTCATGAATTTGAAAGCCAGACGACTCATGTCCTATCCTTCTGCAGCAGATCTTATTTTCTGATGTATCTGAACTGACTCATTTAAGAATTATATGATCGTTCGTTTTGTAATAAAAAAAAAATTTAATAAAGTATTTAATGCCTCATGCATATATATATATATATATATATATATATATATATATGTGTGTCTCATTGTAAGGTACGGCACATCCAAAGTCCAAGGAGTATACAGATTTGATAGCTTAGGCTATATAGGTTCTTAGGTTCCTAAGTCATTTGGATCAACTTGTGATCCAATAATAGAGAGCATATGAGTCATGGATGTACATAGGCTTAGGTTTGAGTGCTTTCTTGTATGGCTTAGAATGAAGTTTTTTTGAGAGAATGTTTAATAACCTAATTGTAGGTTATGGGACTGGGTCCATGAGGATTGGGCTTAGGTTTTCTAGATAGGCTTCCATATTTTAGGGAGTTGGTTACTGACTGGTGCGGAGAAGTTTTATCATTCAAGATGAATTATTTAAGGCTCTATCAAATATAACCGGATAAAAAAAGATAAAAATAAAGGCATTCTTTTTTTTCTTCGTATCCATCTTTCGTAATGTGCTTGATCTCGACGGAAGCTATCCGCTTTGCATGGGAGGGTCCACAGGACGTGAGTTAGGTCATGGATGGGTCCTCCCAAGAGGAGGATGAGTCCTCCATCATGAGATGCCAGCCAGGGATCCGTAGACGAATGCACATGTGGAGTGTGGAAGAAGGGGCGTGCAAGATCCAGCAAAAGAAGGGACGTGCGGCTTCGTCAAGAAAAGTCAACGCTAGGAGGAGGCTTCACGGGAAGAGGCGAGGAGGCGTTCCACATTGAAGAAGTGAGGAGATCACGTCCTAAAAAGGGACATGTGTGGATCGAACCAGAAACCAAAGGAAGCAAGTAAGAGGCAACTAACCACTATGGCATTTTAATTGGTTGCAACAAGCAAAGAAAGGCCAAACATCTTATCCAAGAAGAGGCTGTAGGAGGGGATTTCAACCAGGATTTCGCCTTTAGGTATTTTTCTTAGTTCATCTCTGTGATTGCTTTTTATGGCCTGATCAACTATGAGTAGTGGAAGCAAAATTGAGTTTGAAAATTTTAATGAAAAAGGAAGTTTTTCCATGTTGAAGGTGAGGGTTGAGGATTTACTAGTAAAATTTTTTAATGTTGCTTTGGAATCAAAGCCTGAGGAGATGTCAAAAGGGGATTGGTTGTCTCTTGAGAAGAGGGCATGTGCAGCGATCAGAGGGTATCTTGCTGATTTGGCTTTGTACAATGCCATAGATAAGAAGAAACCGAAGGGTCTTTGGGCCAAGTTGCATTCCTTATACATGGGCAAAAATATATGCAATAAACTTATGTTGAAGAAACAATTATATAGTCTTTGGATGCAGGAAGGTGGGGATATTGTTCTTCATTTAGAAGTATGATAGGGTATGTAATGATTTGATGACTCTTGGTGTTAAGATGGAGGAAGAAGATAAATCTCTTCTCTTGTTATGTTCATTGCCTATGTCTTATGATCTTCTTATTACTACATTGCTTTATGAAAAAGAAACATTGGTTTATTAAGATATTGTGTCTGTGTTGAGATCCAATGAGCAGTGAGAAAAGATGACAGAGGAAGAAGTACCTCAGGAGGGCTTTACGGTGGGAGAGAGAACCGGCAGATGCAAGGAGGTCAGCAAGCACAGGGGCCAATCCAGGTCCAAGTCAAAGAAAGGCAAAGGCAAGTTCAGGTGTTACAAGTGTAATGGGGTTGGACACATAAAGAGGAATTGTCCTCTTTGGAAGAAATCTCAAGAAGAGAAGAAATTTGTTAGTACTGTTGAAGATGTAGAGGTTGAGGAGGACCTCTTGGTGGTTTCAGATGCACACAGAAGTATAGTAGACAGTTGGTTACTTGATCAGCCTGCTCACATCATTATACACCGCATCGGTCCTGATTTGCAGATTATACTAAAATCGATGTGGGGAATGTGACATTAGGGGATAACCATTCTTGTAGGGTGGCAAGAGTTGGCACAGTTAGGATTAGGATTTTGATGGGGTTGTGAGAACTCTTACTCATGTGAAGCATGTTCCTGACTTAAAGAATAACCTAGTGTCCTTGGAGTACCCGGAGAGGAATGAATTTGGCTTCAATTGTCATTCTAGGAATGGTGTACTCATCATCATGAAAGGTGCCATGGTTATGATGAGGGGGAAGAGGCTAAAAAATAATTTGTATCAGCTGGTTGGTCTATGATGTGTGAAGGGTCTAAGACAGCAGCAGCAGTGCACAATTAGCAGGATATATACTGCATATGGCACTACCGTCTTGGTTACATGGGAAAGCAGGGCATGAGGGTACTGATGAAGGACAGGAGATTCCAGCTTTGGATGAGGGTGTTGCAGAGGTCTGTAAGCCATGTCAGATAGGCAAGCAATGTAAGGTAAAATTTTCTACCAGTTCAGCGCACAGTACAGGTCCCTTGGAGTTAGTACACAGTGATGTTTAGGGTCCAGCTCTAGTTTCGAGCAGGAATAGGGCCAGATATTTCATAACTCTGATTGATGATTTTTCAAGGAAGGTCTGGGTATATTTCTTAAAGGAAAAGTCAGAGGTCTTCTCCAAATTTCAAGTATGGCAAACTGAGGTAGAGAAGGAGATAGGGAGATATGTAAAGGTGGTGCGGTCTGATAATGGTGGAGAATTCACAAGTAAGGAGTTTCTAAAATTTTGCACAGATGGAGGCATCAAAAGGAAATTTTCAGTAGTTAGAACTTCTCAACAAAATGGAGTGGCTAAGAGAATGAACCGAACTCTCATGGAGAAAGCTAAAATGTTTTGGGTGGACATAGTTGACACAACAGCCTACTTGGTGAACATGTCTCCTCATGTCAAGCTTGATAGAAGGTTCCCAGAGGATGTGTGGTCTGATAGATAGGTGGAGCTCAGCCATATCAGAGTTTTTGGATGTACATCATATGTATATGTGGATGCCAGTCAGTGGACTAAGTTGGATGCCAAAGTCCAAAAAATGGTGTTCATTGGATATCCGCGATGAATCAAGGGATACAGGCTGTGGGATACCTTGGAGCAAAAGGCCACGATCAGCAGGGATGTGGTTTTTGATAAGAGCTCAGTCCTCAAGAAGCAGAAGGTGGTAGAGGTTAAGCCGAAGGCCTAGTCGGACGTGGGTGGGCAGTAGGAGGCTCAGCAGGGCGCAGCTGAGCAACTAACCTCTTATGATATTTTACCTTTTGTAGGATCGTCAGGAAGACATGAGATTCAGGTGGAGCACATTCTAGATATGTCTTCACATGCAGGGACCAGCCAGATGCATGCTCACGGCAGAGATGAGCGGAGGGAGGAGTCATATCCTGGAATAGGCATCGGCATTGCACTACATAAGTCAAAGAGGGTGATTCGGCAACCGGAGTGATATAGGTTTGGTGAGACCATGTCATGTGCATTGGTGGCTGCCAGTGAAGGACCAGTTATCTATCAGGAGGCAATGACAAGATAGGATAGAGATAGGTGGCTCTAGGCTATGACGGAAGAGATGCAGTCCCTGCAGAAGAATCAGACTTGGCAATTGGTGTCACTGCCAAGTGAAAAGAAATCCATTGGTTGCAAATGGGTATTTCAGTGTAAAGAAGGAGCCATAGAGAAAGAGGGGATCAGATATAAGGCTAGGTCAATGGCCAAAGGATTTTCTCAAAAAGAAGGCATTGACTACAATGAGGTGTTGTCACTAGTTGTATGACACACATCTATCAGGATGTTACTAAGCATTGTAGTAGTGCAGAATTTGGAACTAGAGCAGATGGATGTCAGGACAGCCTTCCTTCATGGGAATTTGGAGGAGGAGATTTATATGGAGCAGCTGGAGGGATTCATAGAACCGGGGTCAGAAAGAAAGGTATATCATTTGCAGAGATCCTTGTATGGTTTGAAGCAGTCACCGCGTTAGTGGTACTTGCAGTTTGATACCTTTGTGAGGAGCATCGGCATGTCTAGATGTGAGTATGATCCCTTTGTTTATGTTCGGATTTTAGAAGGTCATTCCAGATTATACTTGCTTTTGTATGTTAGTGATATGTTAATTGCATGCAAGAGTAAAGCAGTTGTAGAGGATCTAAAGGCAACATTGTCATCTGAGTTTGAAATGAAGGATTTAGGTCCTACTACATGGATTTTGGGGATAAAAAACTTTTAGGGACAAAGACAGGATGTTGCTTCACTTATCTTAGGGGACTTATATTAGGAGGGTCTTAAAGAGGTACAGTATGGATGATACAAAGCCAGCCACATTACCATTGGCTGGTCACATTAAGCTCTCCAAGATTATGTCACCGAGTTCTAAGACAGAGGCCGAGGAGATGTCCAGAGTACCTTATGCTTCAGGAGTAGGCAGCCTCATGTATGCTATGGTGTGTTGTAGGCCTGACCTTGCATATGCTATTAGTCAGGTTAGCAGATTCATGGCTAGTCCGGATAGAGCACATTGGAGAGCTCTGAAAGTGATCTTCAAATATCTTGATGGCACAGTCAGTGTTGGTGTATGCTATGAGTATAATAGCATGGAGGATGGCACTAGATGATCATGGAGGCTCAGGATCGAGTAGCTGATTTTGTTGATGTTGACTATGAAGGTGATTTGAACACAAAAGGTCAACGATAGGATATGTCTTTTGAATGGTAGTCCAATATCATGAAGGTCAAGTCTACAGCCAGTGATGGCTTTGTCTACTACAGAGTCAGAGTATATTGGTATTTCAGAGCTGCAAAGGAGGCTATATGGCTGAAAGGTCTTGCACTGGAGATGGGATAGCATAGGGGATGATCAGGGTAGTTTTTGATAGCCGGAGTGATTTATGTTTGGTCCAGAACTCGGTCTATCATGCTAGGACCAAACATATTGACATCAGATACCATAGGATCAGGGAGCTTGTGGAGGATGGTGAGTTGAAGCTTGTGAAAGTGTTTACCAAAGATAACGCAGCGGATGCACTCACTAAGGTACTGCCTCAAGATAGCTTCTTCAGATATGGAGCATTGATGGGATTGATGGACCAGATGGAGTTTACTGTAACTTTGTTGCACCAAGGTGAAGATTGTAAGCTCAGGTGTGGCACATCCAAAGTTCAAGTGAGTCACATAGGTTTGAGAGCTTAGGCTACATAAGTTCTCAGGTTCCTAAGTCATTTGGTCAACTTGTGACCCAAGAATAGAGAGCATGTGAGTCATGGGTGTACATGAGCTCGGGTTTGAGTGCTTTCTTGTATGGCTTAGAAAGGAGTTTTTTTAGAGAATGTTTAATAGCCTAATTGTATGTTATGGGACTAGGTCCATAGGGATTGGGCTCAGGTTTTCTGGATAGGCTTCCATATTTTAGGGAGTTTGTTAGGGAGTTGGTTATGGGCTGGTGCGGAGAAGTTTTATCATCCAAAATGGATGATTATTTAAGGCTCTCTCTGGATATAATCGGATAGAAAAAAGACTAAGAAATAAAGGCATTCTCTTTTTCCTTTCATATCCATCTATTCTTCTTTTTCTCTATCTTCCCTCACGCGTCTGATCTCGGCGAAAGCTACGCAACAGTGAATAATGTCATTATGGTGTTAGAAGGGATCCTTTGCAATGTAAGCTTTATACCATATAATACATGCATATATGTATCTAAATTGTCCAACATATGTATAAATGACTATGATTATATTTGAGAAATAGTAAAAAAATTATTAGTGTTTATGCAAGTATAGATTATAAATAAATGATAGAAATCTATGTTTAAAATGAGATATATGGCAACCATCTAAATTTGTACAACACATTATAATATAAAGCTGGTGCTACAAAAAAATTATTTCGATATCATAATTGTCTCAATGACAATTATATAGATGTATGAGGATTGCAAGTTTTATTTTTGTTTATCATAAAAATTAATGAAAACTTTTAAAAAATATTTAAAGAAACGTTTAATGTCTCAACCTTTTACAACAATAAAAACTTTAAAGATGCTAAAAAAAATTATAACTCTAATACCTACGAATATCATCAAGATGCACTACAAGAAAAAAAAATATTGCGACGCCCAAATGCATCGCTAAACATGCTATTGCGACGCATTAGCGACGCAATGACTGCATCACTGAGAATATCGTCGCAACCATAATTTGTCGCAATTGCGTCGCAAAATAGCAACTCTCTGTGACGCAGAGATGCATCACAATATTGCGATGCACCAAAATGCATCGCTAAATTTAAAACTAAATTTTAATATTTTAAATATTAATATTAAATATTGCGATGCATTCAATTGCATCGCAATATTACGACGCATTTAGCTGTGTCGCAATATTTAATAATAATATTTTAAATATAATAGCGATGCAATATTAGTCGCTAATGCGTCGCTAATAAATTTTTTAAAAATATTGCAATGCCAGGTCACTGCGTTGCAATATTTATTAATAATATTTTAGATATATTAGCGATGCAATTTTAGTCGCTAATGCATCGCTAATTAAATTTTTTTAAAAATATTGCGACGCCAGATCGTTGCGTCGCAATATTTAATAGTAATATTATGAAAATATTAGCGATGCAATTTGAGTCGCTAATGCATCGCTAATTAATTTTTTTTAAATTATTGCGATGCCAGCTCATTGCGTCGCAATATTTAATAATAATATTTTAAAAATATTAGCGATGCAATTGCAGTCGCTAATGCGTCGCTAAATAAATATTTTTAAAAAAAATAAAAATTAAAAAATTAAAATGGTTAATACAATTTCGTTACATTTAAATATTGATCGAAACATTCTTACTCATATTGATCAAACAATAATCATTCAATTTACAAAATAAATAATATATTAAAATTTTAAAGTTTTCATGTACAACATATAAAAAAAAAAAATACATCAAGAATCTGAGCGATCACATGGAGGCTGTGGAGGCTGGAGACTCTGCGACAAGCGGCTAACCATATCCCGCAAATGATGCATCTCATCTCGCATGTCTACAATCTCCTGATCTCGGCCTTGCATACGATCCTCGAAATCCTACTCGACCTCCTGCCTAACCTCCTCTGCAATAGATCTCCGAAGGTCGTCTAAACGCTCGGAGGAATATCACCAGAAACTCGCGAGCTGGATGCCTGATGGGGAAAATATGTAGAAGCTCTAGTGCCCAGACCATAGACCCTACGGTCTCGCGGCTGGGCACCAACAGCCTCCAAAAACACACGCCGACTCTCCTCTGCTGAGAGTTCGATGAGCGTCTCCCCATCAGTAGAGTCGACCTGCGATGCCTGGGAGCGAAGCTCCTCGACTCGTGTCTTTAAATTATGAAATCAACAATAAATGAGTTAATAAATTTCTTGAAATAAAATTTTAGAAATTAAACAGATACTACATAAATCTAATTTCTTACCGCAACCTCCCGTGATCGCGTGTCGACCTAGGAACCGTCCCTCCTGGTGTGTGTCGCCCTGAATAGACGAAACTCACCAGGATCTCCGCCTCCTGCTCAGACTATAACAATAAAAAAATTGATATTAATACAAATATTTATAAATAACTAAAATAGTAATTAAAATATTTATGTTTTCTTACCATACACCGTCTGTGCTCCTGAATCGAAATGGAGCCCGAAGTATGGCGGGAGAGACCCGTGCCAGGACCGCCCTTCTCAAATCAGTGGTTCGTGCTGGCTGATGCGGACCTCCTGCGCCAGCCATCGGACTGCCAGGCCTGCTGCCACTCGTGCCAAATACCTTTTGGCACGTGCGCAGGACGCTGACCCGATGACCTCCAACGATGAAGCATGTCGGAGTATCGGCGTCCCGTCAGAGCCTCCCATGCTGCCCTAATGGCATCATGGCTGGCAGGATCCCACGTAAACTTTTTCTGCATTAAAATAAATAGTTAGTTTCTAAATTTATTAAGATTAAGAAATTTTATATCAGTGATAAATTGTATTTAATAAGTTTACCTGAAACTCAGAAAAATAAAACTCCCTCGTGGCTGGAGATACGTGGCGCCAATCGTAGCCACTGGGATCTGCACGCCTCTGAAATACGGTGCTGATGTGGCTGGATACATGATGCTGCTCAATAAATCTGTTAAAAAAATGCATGTTTATAAGTAATTGACTTAAAAACATAAACATATATTTTTAATTAGTATATACTTACAGCCCCTGAGCATCAAGTCGAAGTACAGTGCGGCCGATGGTGGAAGAACTCTCGGAGGTATGTGCCGATCGGCTGGATGGTAATACTGGGAATGACCCTCACAACCAGGATACAATTCTTGATTTGCAGCACGCAACATATCGTAAAATTGCTGTGCATCTGGATTTGGTTCTTCCATAAATGTATTCTGATTGAATTCATTACCCGATGCATTTATCACCATTTGTTCATATGTGTTTAAATTCACAAATGGTTCATCTACGGGAATTGACTCTTGTTGGCCTATAACAGCTGCTGGAATATCCTCTGGTTCACCATGATAGTACCAAACATAGTAATCAGGAACAAATCCCTTCTTACACATATGCACCTTAACAGTTCAACATCTCTGTAGGCTTTATTCTGACACCTGTGGAAGTTGCATGGGCACCTAATCCTAGGGCCATCCATCCAGTCAGGTTGGCTATATGCAAATGCGATAAATTCTTCCAATCCATTCAGAAAATATGGATTAAGCAAGCCATCTTTTATCCTTGCATACATCCACGAGCGAGCCCCGCTCATTTTTGACCGACTTATACAAAGTCTGGTAAACCATTAAAGGAAACCACAAAATAAAACTATATTAGTATTACTAAATATATAACTAAATTATTTCTTTTACACAACTAAGGTTAATAACAACCATTTAAATCATTTATAACTAAACCAATTTTCTTTTAGGCAACTAAGGTCCCTACCATGCAAGGGCGAGCCACGGCTACGATCCTTGGCGTGCTAGCAAGGACCGAGGCACAGGTTCATGGCTAATGGTAGGGCTTGAGTTCGGGTCAGGCGCAAGGCGGTTCGTTCAATCATGAGACTTCACATGCTTTCAAGTGTCCTAAATTAATTAAACCTTCACTCCATGTCTAAAAGGTAAGGCCCTATCCCATTCAAGAATATATTTTGCGATATGGTAGTCTGCTATTGATTATCATCGATCGGTTACATTGAAATTTCAGCAGCATTTCCCCATATGTTCTCCTAAATGTGTGGCATATATGCCACACTAGGAGAACGTATGAGCAAATACAAACCGCAATCTCAACCAAAGATGATTAATAGCAGACTACCATATCGTAAAAAATATTCTCAAACTGTCCACCAGGACAATTTGAGAATTTGCAAGACTAAATCTTACAAATTCTCAAATGGGTCTAAAGGTTATAGTGCTGTGATTAATAATATGAAAATCCGAAGACAATCGAACTTATGCTTGTTATTCATAAATTCTTGTCAATTCTACAAATAGAGGCATAGTGTTCTATATATATAGTCAATGGCTTCTTAAGATTATTATGTCGAATATAATTGTTTGTGAAGACTAAAATATAAATCATTGAAAGTACTAATGTGTTCTTGAGAATTAAATAAAACTACAACATGACTTTCATTCAAGCATTACATAATTTAATGCATCATTCAACAAATGTAAATAATCAAGACATAAAAATTGTAAATAACTACAAATGCACAAAAATTATTGCATAAATAAATTTTTTTTTGCCTGGCCACCATGGCCAGGC
The DNA here is from genome assembly GCA_900491605.1 of Calamus simplicifolius. Classification (NCBI taxonomy): domain Eukaryota; kingdom Viridiplantae; phylum Streptophyta; class Magnoliopsida; order Arecales; family Arecaceae; genus Calamus; species Calamus simplicifolius. The sequence goes on from UESW01001331.1 coordinate 119,719, forward strand.
CACGGCCGTGGCCGTGGAAGATAAAAGGGGAGGGGGGGTTTTCCCCACCCCCGTAACAGACATGTTTTTTTTTTTGTCCTGACCACCGGTGCCGTGCCGGCTTCTCCGGCCGCGGCTACAGCCGTGGCCGGAGAAGATAAAGGGGGGGTTTTCCCCACCCCCTGTAAAAGACTTTATTTTATTTTTTTTTTGGCCTGGCCACCGTGGCCAGGCCACGGCCGGCCACGGTAGCGGCCATGGCCGGAGAAGGTCAAGGGAGGGGGGGGCCTGTAACAGCCTTTTTTTTTTTACTATGGCCTGGCCACCGTGGCCAGGCCACTGCCGGCCACGGCAGCGGCCGTGGCCAGAGAAGAGAAAATGGGGGGGGGGGTTTCCCCACCCCGCCTGTAACAGCCAACAAATTTTTTTTTTTACTGTGGCCTGGCCACCGTGGCCAGGCCACTGCCGGCCACGGAAGACGGCCGTGGCCGGAGAAGACAAAATGGGGGGGTTTTCCCCACCCCCCTGTTACAAATTTTTTTTTTTTTGACTGTGGCCTGGCCACCGTGGCCAGGCCACTGCCGGCCGCGGCCACGGCCGTGGCCGGAGAAGACAAAATGGGGGTGGTTTTCCCCACCCCCCCTGTTAGCCTTTTTTTTTTTTTTGACTGTGGCCTGGCCACCATGGCCAGGCCACTGCCGGCCACGGCAGCAGCCGTGGCCGGAGAAGACAAAATGGGGGGGGGGGGTTTCCCCACCCCCCTGTTACAAGAAATTTTTTTTTTTTACTGTGGCCTGGCCACCGTGGCCAGGCCACTGTCGGCCACGGCAGCGGCCGTGGCCGGAGGAAAATTTTTACAAAAAAAAAAATTTGAAAGAGGGTGGGGGGGCTTACCTCGGTCGAGAGGAGACGAGAGGAGACGCCGGAGTTGGAGGAGACCGCCGGGGAGCCGGAGCACCGGAGGGGGGGAGCCGGAGCAGCGAACGGTGGGAGCCGGAGAGGTTTTGGGGAAGGCGATGGCTAGGTCAAGACGGGGAAGAAGAAGAGAAAGCCGACCGACTTTATATATGAGTGATTAGCGACGCAAATTTGCATCGCTAATTGGTCGCAATTTTTTTAAAAATTTATTATGTATTAGCGACGCAACAATGCGTCGCTAATCCATCGTTAATTTGGCCTTATTATATTTTATGAAAAAGGTAGCGACGCAATTAATTGCGTCGCTAATGCGTCGCTAACTTGGTGCCAATGTCCGACGGAAAAATTATTTTTATTTTCTAGAAATTGCATCGCTAAGGCATCGCAATATTTATTAATATTTTTAAATGATTAAAATAATAATTTATGACAATAATTACGGCGCATACAGTGCGTCGCAAAATTTTTCAAACTATTTCATTACATATATTTATCCAAAAAATATTGTGACGCAAAAAATGCGTCGCAATATTATATATTTTTTTTTTTTTAAATATTTATAAATGATAAAATTTATAATTTATGATAATAATTGCGACGCACAAATTGCGTTGCAATATTTTTTTTTACTTTTGTTACATCTATTTATAGAAAAAACATTGCGACGCAATGAATGCGTCGCAATATTATTTGTTTTATTTATTATTACTGATAAAAAATATATTTACTAAAAACTATTGCGACCATTAGTTGCGTCGCAATATTTGTTTATTATTTTTTTCAAAAATGCGTCGCTACGGCATCGCATAATTTTTTAATATTTATAAATGATAATATTTATAATTTATGATAATAATTGCGACGCACAAATTGAGTCGCAATATTTTTTTTAACTTTTTCATTACATATATTTATAGAAAAAATATTGCGACGCAACTAATGCATCGCAATATTATATTTCTTTTATTTATTATACTGATAAAATTATATTTACTAAAAATAATTGCGACGCATACATTGCATCGCAATATTTGTTTATTTTTTTCTTCGAAAATGCGTCGCTACGGTGTCGCAATAATTTTTAATATTTATAAATGATAATATTTATAATTTATGATAATAATTGCGACGCACAAATTGCGTTGCAATATTTTTTTAAAACTTTTTCATTACATATTTATAGAAAAAACATTGCGATGCAACTAATGCGTCGCAATATTATATTTCTTTTATTTATTAATACTGATAATAATTATATTTACTAAAAATAATTGCGATGCATACATTGCGTCGCAATATTTGTTTATTTTTTTCTTCAAAAATTCACTACGCATCGCAATAATTTTTTAATATTTATAAATAATAATATTTATAATTTATGATAATAATTGCGATGCACAAATTGCGTTGCAATATTTTTTTTATACTTTTTCATTACATATATTTATAGAAAAAACATTGCGATGCAACTAATGCATCGCAATATTATTTCTTTATTTATTATTACTGATAAAATTATATTTACTAAAAATAATTGCGACGCATACATTGCGTCGCAATATTTTTTTTTTTTTTCTTCGAAAATGCATCGCTACGGCGTCGCAATAATTTTTTAATATTTATAAATGATAATATTTATAATTTATGATAATGATTGCGACGCATAAATTGCGTCGCAATAATTTTTTTATACTTTTTCATTACATATTTATAGAAAAAATATTGCGACGCAACTAATGCATCGCAATATTATATTTCTTTATTTATTTTACTAATAAAAATTATTTACTAAAAATAATTGCGACGCATACATTGCGTCGCAATATTTGTTTATTTTTTTCTTCGAAAATGCGTCGCTACGGCATCGCAATAATTTTTAATATTTATAAATAATAATATTTATAATTTATGATAATAATTGCGACGCAAAAATTGCATCGTAATATTTTTTTTATACTTTTTCATTACATATTTATAGAAAAAACATTGCGACGTAACTAATGCGTCGCAATATTATATTTCTTTTATTTATTATTACTGATAAAAATTATTTACTAAAAATAATTGTGACGCATACATTGCGTCGTAATATTTGTTTATTTTTTTCTTCAAAAATGCGTCGCTACGGCGTCGCAATAATTTTTAATATTTATAAATGATAATATTTATAATTTATGATAATAATTGCGATGCAAAAATTGCGTCGCAATATTTTTTTTATACTTTTTCATTACTATATTTATAAAAAATATTGCGACGCAACTAATGCATCGCAATATTATATTTCTTTTATTTTATTACTGATAAAATTATATTTACTAAAAATAATTGCGACGCATACATTGCGTCGCAATATTTGTTTATTTTTTTCTTCGAAAATGCATCACTACGGCGTTGCAATATTTGTTTAATATTTTTTAAAACTTTTTCATTACTTTTTTTTAATAATTATAAACGATCGACGGTTGCGATCGATCCAAGCCATGATCGATCCCGGTCGGCGATGACCTCTCTCGGACCGTGGCGATCGATCGGATCAGCGACGATCCGACGGTTGCGATCGATCGAAGCCATGATCGATCCCGGTCGGCGATGATCCGATGGTTGCGATCGATCCAAGCCATGATCGATCCGGTCGGCGATGATCCGACGGTTGCGATCGATCCAAGCCATGATCGATCCCGGTCGGCGACGACCTATCTCGGAGCGATCGATCGGATCGGCGACGATCCGACGGTTGCGATCGATCCAAGCCATGATCGATCCCGATCGGCGATGACCTATCTCGGACCGTGGCGATCGATCGGATCGGCGACGATCCGACGGTTGCGATCGATCGAAGCCATGATCGATCCCGATCGGCGATGATCCGACGGTTGCGATCGATCCAAGCCATGATCGATCCCGGTCGGCGACGATCCGACGGTTGCGATCGATCCAAGCCATGATCGATCCCGATCGGCGACGATCTCGGACCGCGATCGATCGGATCGGCGACGATCCGACGGTTGCGATCGATCCAAGCCATGATCGATCCCGATCGGCGTCGACCTATCTCGGACCGTCGTGATCGATCGGATCGGCGACGATCCGACGGTTGCGATCGATCCAAGCCATGATCGATCCCGGTCCGACCGACCGTCGCGATCGATCGGATCGGCGACGATCCGACGGTTGCGATCGATCCAAGCCATGATCGATCCCGGTCCGACCTATCTCGGACCGTGGCGATCGATGGATCGGCGACGATCCGACGGTTGCGATCGATCCAAGCCATGATCGATCCCGGTCGGCGAGTATCCGACGTTGCGATCGATCCAAGCCATGATCGATCCCGATCGGCGACGATCCGATGGTTGCGATCGATCCAAGCCATGATCGATCCCGGTCGGCGTCGACCTATCTCGGACCGTCGCGATCGATCGGATCGGCGACGATCCGACGGTTGCGATCGATCAAGCCATGATCGATCCCGGTCGGCGATGATCGACGGTTGCGATCGATCCAAGCCATGATCGATCCCGGTCGGCGACGATCCGACGGTTGCGATCGATCCAAGCCATGATCGATCCTGGTCGGCGATGATCCGATGGTTGCGATCGATCCAAGCCATGATCGATCCCGGTCGGCGACCTATCTCGGACCGTCGCGATCGATCGGATCGGCGACGATCCGACGGTTGCGATCGATCCAAGCCATGATCGATCCCGGTCGGCGACGATCCGACGGTTGCGATCGATCCAAGCCATGATCGATCCCGGTCCGACCTATCGACCGTCGCGATCGATCGGATCGGCGACGATCCGATGGTTGCGATCGATCCAAGCCATGATCGATCCCGGTCGGCGACGACCTATCTCGGACCGTGGCGATCGATCGATCGGCGACGATCCGACGGTTGCGATCGATCCAAGCCATGATCGATCCGGTCGGCCGACGGTTGCGATCGATCCAAGCCATGATCGATCCCGGTCAGCGACGATGCGATCGATCCAAGCCATGATCGATCCCGGTCGGCGACGATCCGACGGTTGCGATCGATCCAAGCCATGATCGATCCCGGTCGGCGACGACCTATCTCGGACCGTGGCGATCGATCGGATCGGCGACGATCCGACGGTTACGATCGATCCAAGCCATGATCGATCCCGGTCGGCGATGATCCGACGGTTGCGATCGATCGAAGCCATGACCGATCCCGGTCGGCGATGATCCGACGGTTGCGATCGATCCAAGCCATGATCGATCCCGTCGGCGACGATCCGATGGTTGCGATCGATCCAAGCCATGATCGATCCCGGTCGGCGACGACCTATCTCGGACCATGGCGATCGATCGGATCGGCGACGATCCGACGGTTGCGATCGATCGAAGCCATGATCGATCCCGGTCGGCGATGATCCGACGATCGATCAAGCCATGATCGATCGGCGACGATCCGACGGTTGCGATCGATCGAAGCCATGATCGATCCCGGTCGGCGATGATCCGACGGTTGCGATCGATCCAAGCCATGATCGATCCCGGTCGGCGACGATCCGACGGTTGCGATCGATCCAAGCCATGATCGATCCCGGTCGGCGACGACCTATCTCGGACCGTGGCGATCGATCGGATCGGCGACGATCCGACGGTTGCGATCGATCGAAGCCATGATCGATCCCGGTCGGCGATGATCCGACGGTTGCGATCGATCCAAGCCATGATCGATCCTGATCGGCGACGACCGATCTCGGACCGTCGCGATCGATCGGATCGGTGACGATCGAGGGTTGCGATCGATCGAAGCCATGATCGATCCCGGTCGGCGACTACCGATCTCGGACTGTCGCGATCGATCGGATCGGTGACGATCCGACGGTTGCGATCGATCGAAGCCATGATCGATCTCGATCGGCGATGATCCGACGGTTGCCATCGATCCAAGCCATGATCGATCCCGGTCGGCGACGACCGATCTCGGACCGTCGCGATCGATCCGATCGGCGACGACCCGACGGTTGCGATCGATCGAAGCCATGATCGATCACGGTCGACGACGACCGATCTCGGACATTATTAATTTTTAATTATATTTTTTAATTTATTGCGTCGCTAATGCCTCGCTAATTTGGCATTATGAATTTCTTTTAAAATATTGCGACGCATTAATTTGCGTCGTTAAATAAATTTTTTTTATTACTTTACTGTTTTATTGCATCGCTATTACGTCGCTAATTAACATATTTATTTTTAACAAAACATTGCGATGCACTGGATTGCGTCGCAATATTTTTATTTCATAATACTATTTTCTTAAAATAAATTTTATTTAAAAATAATTTTTATATTTTTCTGGTTTATTGCGTCGCTAATGCGTCGCTATTTAAAATAATTAAGTTTTTTAAAAACATTGCGACGCACTGTTTTGCGTCGCAATATTTTTTTTCATATTAATATTTATAAAAATTAATTTTATTTAAAATAATTACGATGCAATTAGTGCGTCGCTAAATTAAAATTAATTTTTATAATTTTCTGTCTATTGCGTCGCTAATGCGTCGCTATTTAAAATTATTATTTTTCAAATATATTGCGACGCACTGAGTTGCATCGCAATATTTTTATTTCATAATTATATTTTATAAAAATTAATTTTTTATTAATATTTGTGACAATTTTTGCGTCGCTATATTAAATATATTTTTTCTCATTTTATGTTTATTGCGTCGCTAATGCGTCGCTATTTAACATAATTAATTTTTTTAAAAACATTGCGACGCACTTAGCTGCGTCGCAATATTTTATTCCTTTAATAATATTTTAAAAAAATATATTTTATAAATATTGCGATGCATTTTTGCATCGCTAAATTTAAAAATTTTTTTTTTAATTTTATGGTTTATTGAGTCGCTAATGCGTCGCTATTTGCGTCGCAATGTTTTTTTGACGCGGAGGCGTCGCAATGTAGTCGCAATTTTAGCGACGCATCTTTGCGTCGCTAAATTGCATCGCTATTTCATTATTTTTTGTAGTGATGATCACAATATATGATTCTATGAAATACAAGCTTTATATCTGGATGATTGTTACATGTCTCATTTCAAATATAAATATCCATTATTCATTCACAATCTAAGGTTATATTAGTACTAATAACTTTTTTACTATTTTTTAAATATAATTATAATTATTCATGCATGTAGAATTGTCAATTTTGATATGTATAATATTTTATGATACTAAGGTTATATCATAAATGATCTGGTCTGATGCCATGATGGTCTTAATGACATGCGGTATGATATGTTGGGGTTGTAATTTTTTTTTCTTTTCTTTAAAGGCATTATTGCTGCAACTGGCATTAAAATACTCTTTTAAATATTCTTTTTCTCTTTCTTTTTTTTTTTACATGAAAGGTTGAATAAATGAGGTACTCAATATGAACGGTGCATGTGAATACTAATGGTAGCCTCCTCTGCCTACCGACCAAATTAAACGATGATAAAAGCAAGCAATAAATGGCATTCCTTAAAGACTTCACGCGACCTGCAGTCACTGTGGGCCATCCTTCATCAAACCACATTGGACGTTGGTGTCTAGAGGACCAAACTCCTTCCTTGAGTCAACTAAAAACCGTGGATGATTACATTAAGATAGTGTTTGATATAAAAAATATTATCCATGAATACATGTACAGGATAAAGTTTATCCTTTAACTATCCCTAGAGATATCCCTTGACTATCCTATTGATCATATCAAATGCAAAAAGGTAAATCTATATGATAACTTTTTTTTATTCTTATTTGGAGGGATAACCGGCTATTCCTGCATTTTCTAGGGAATAAATTGAGGGGATATTGGTTAACCATGAATTATCCCTTTGGTTAACTTTATTTCCAGCTATCCCTTATATTTATGGCTTTTGGGAATAAGAGGGGATATCCCCTCTTATCCCCTATTTCAAACACTACCTAAATCACCAAGGTATGGGGACTGCACTATGCCATCATCGCATGTCTTACATATAATATGGCTAACGAATGGCGGAAGATGCATTTTGAATTCATCATTTGTCCAAGAGAAGTAAAAATATCACTCATGACTTATCCCTAGTTAACTCGAATGATTTTATCTTAGCATTTTCTGATCAAAAAAGAGAGTCAATGAAGGGATCATATTGAAAATTTCATACAATTATATGATGTATAAATATATATTAAGAATTCTAGAATATGGTATTTTATTTTTAATTTTGCAAATTGAAGGTATTCTTCTTTTTATGATAGGAGTGATCCAGTTATGAAATTTTTTGATGCATTTTCCCTTGGTACGTTCAGTTCTTCAACAAAGGTATACATTTGGTATCATAATCTATGAACTGTACTTGTTGGTTATTTTTGTGAACATTTTTTTTTAGATTATTTTCTTGCTTAGATATAGCTAATACCTCATGGTTACGTATTTCTCTCACAAAGGAAAAAAAAAAAAGGATCTACATTTCTTAAGATTAGCTAGGATCTAAGAGCCCTATAGAAATTATCAATTGACTAGATTAACCTAAATATACATACCTTGTATGGTACTAAGCCGAATCTAAAATAGGACATCCATGAGTTCACATAAATCTAGTGGTTTACAATATTCTTCAAGCTATTGAAAAAATCTCCAATTATTCTCTTTTTTCCTTAGTCAAATGATTCTTGGAATAATTCTTTATACACAAATCAATCCAAAACTCTTTGATTATGATAGAATTATTCATGATTATTATGTTTTATTCATGAATTCTTCATGGCTAACCCAAGAAATCTTTATATGTTGCAAATTTACAAAACCAAAAGTTATTATTGGTGTGGTCCTCTTTCTTTATTTATTTATTTTTTTTTTGGCTTGACATTTTCCGCTTGACTTTCATCTATCATTCATGCCTCTCTTATGGTACAAAAGAATACAAATACTTTATAAAATCAAGATTCTTTTAATTCTGTTATATTATTTTTGAAGAAAATTTTATAATGCTTTTTATCTTTTCTATGGTGGTGCCGGTCTTGAATGGAAGGATAAAAAAATTTAATTGAATAATTATGATTTGAGCATTATTTCTCAAAAAAAATAATTAAACAAGCAGTGTAGCAAAGCCCTTATTTCTAGTTTCCGTGACCTGAACTTGATAGATTTTTTCATGAATTTGCTAGTTTTTTTTTTTTTTGAAATTTTACTTTCACCTAGGTTGTTCCTGTCAATCACGCTTGAGTCCATGATGACAGCCTAATAAAAAATTAACCTACATAGCTAGAAATTTTCATTATATATATATATATATATATATATATATATGTGTGTGTGTGTGTGTGTGTGTGTATTTTCTCATTCAAATATAACTAAATTTAGGATCCGATCACCTTTCTTATCCTTGGATCTATATGAATTCAAAGTCACTCTAGCTTTTTTATTATTTTCATCTTTAGGATTTGTGAGTGATTTAAGAATAGAAGAGGTGTTCGAATTTAAGCTTTATTACATTCAAATAAAGCCGAATCTATTTTCCTTCTTTCTGTATATATAGATAGACTTGGCTACATCTAAATGTAGCCAAGTATAGATTTAGTCGTCTTCTCTATTCTTGTATTTATATAATTTAAGAATTTTAAAGATGAAAAAGATTAAAAAAAAATATTAAGAGGACTTTAAATTTTTTGTATATTAAAGGAAGAAAAAAATGATTAAATTTTTGAATACTATTAAATCCAATTCACACACATATATATTAAAGGATGTTCAAACGTTTCTTCACTAGGCCCACTAGCAGTCGTAGAACTGGTCTAAGAAGAAACTTCCAGGAGGAATGCCATCAAAAAGCTACAGTCCGTAGAAAATTATAATTATTGACCTTGACCTGGAGTCCAGCATGAACCACGACTCCCTAAACTCTCTCGCAAGGGCATAGGAACGGGTCCCAGGAGAAGTTGTAAACTACCTCATATTCTCCAAAGACTTGTGAGGTCTATGAAGCCGTTTCAAGTCTATTTGGAGGAAGGAACAAGGAATCTGAGGGTCCATGAAAGTGCTGGAAGGCGAAAGTTCGTCAGCATGTTTCATGGAGGGCTGACCACGAATGAACTTCAAAAACCGCCGTTAGGTGTGTATGCTTTATGCCACGAGTAGACCTTGATTTAACGTCAATGTAACCAAGTATGAAAGCCCAGACGAGAGTTGACGTTGAAATCGATGGTATAAATTAGTTTCTCTATTAAAACTAAAATGGTAGTTAACAAAGATAATTAAACTAATATATTTAAATAAGGTGAAAGAGATGGCGTGATGGATCAAGGCACGCAATTAATGTTTGTTTTCTCCAAGGAGTTGATTCGTCCCATTCCGCATTGAGTTTTCCGGCGTCTTGCTCCAAGGACAATGATTTCTTCACGAATTCTTGTGCGGTAGAATCACTCTTCCAAACTTTTAATCAGGCAAGTTCCAAAATTGTTTCATATTAAATATTAAAAAAAATATATATGATATATACTTATAACTCAAGTTCAATTGTCATCTATTAATTTTTACTTAAATTTTTAAACAACGTGGTAGAAAAGGACTATTCAACTGTAAATAAGAGCTAAAAGAGTTATTTCTTGATAGAGTTGATTAAATATCAAGACATATTGAGCTTAAGTCCCATGCCTAAACCTAAGCTTGGCTTACCTAACCATCTGGCCTAATTTTTTTTTTAAGCTTAATTGAATCTAATTGGGTTAATCACAAACTTTCATTAAGCTTGTATTTTTTTTTTTCTTCTTTTTTAATTAACCTAAATTAGTTTGGCTACATTTTTATTTTTACTAACACATCCATTCTTGGCTTTCCATCAAGCCACTCTTGTAGCCAACCATTTCTTAATAATTATGCAGACGCTCCCCACCAAATATGCATACACTCCCCCACCATACACATATGAGTGAACAATATGATTGAGATTTGGTCTTTGTTGTATAATAATTAATTATGAGAACGATATGATTTTTATATTTTTTTATATAATCAAATTATAACTTTAATAAAAAATAGTCAAAGTAAATTTTATAAAATAATTTTTTTAAAAATTAAAGAAATACAATGGGATTGGGGATCCCTGTTTTTCACACCATTGAAGATAGAGACCAAAGTTATTGCACGAATCAAGCATGGGACAAGGATGGAGTAAGATATAAGAACACAAGGATGGGTACAGGGTAGACTATTACTATTCCTACAAATTGCTGAGCTTTTTCATGGACTAATTATACATGTTAGATCCACTTTGATCCAATCAATCATTGCATGTCCTTGTTCAACTACATGCTTCTCTTATTATCGCTGGGAAGAATATACCAAACTAAACTAAGAAATGTTGAAGGAGGGGGTTTGGGGGAAGAAAATTATGTGCTTATGTTTTAAATTAGAAAAAGTTTTACTGTACTGTGCATAGTGCAAACAAGCGCATCATGCATGATGATAGACGTGCGGCATGCACGTGCATGCGAAGAATAGAAATATTTTTTTTTTACCTTTGATACGTACGTTACATCAATTATGGTACATAATATAGTAAAACTTTTCTTTTAAACTAATATGAGGGCTTGTAGAGCCCATAATTTGCCAAGACCTGATCCTGAATTATATTTAAATTAGGCGTAACAACTTATGAGTTGAACCTTAACACAAAAGCCGAAAAACAAAACACGTGAAACTGGCCTGGTCCATGGCGGGCCGGAGACTTTGCAGCCGTATTTGATGGATCCAAACCGACCAACCAAGCTGGGACATCAGACTTGTCTGCAGAGAAATCCAGTCTTGTCAGCCCACTTGAAGGCCAGCCAGAAAGCAAGTACTGGAGAACACAATGCCATTCTTTATAAGAAAAGTCTTTTGTGCATTTGAATGCGCTGTCAGCTCACACACATTGTATCCAATGTTGACGCATGACACATGCATGCAAGCATGTTAAAAATAAAAATATTTTTTTATTTTTTATTTTATCTTTAGTATGCATGTACATGATGCATCGCATTCAATGCAACAAAGCTTTTCATTCTTTATATCATCCAGAAAATTGTTGCTAGGAGTTCTATGCACACATATGATCAATCTGGGTGCCATATGGCTGGCCTATGTGACTGACATTACTCTAGGGATGAAGAAACTGGATAGAATACTACCCCCACTTCAAGATCACCTTAAAAGAATTCAAATTGCCAGCTTACCGATACTGTGAGAGCGATTGAAATGCATTCTTTTAACAAAAAGATATCCCACAATATTTTCTGCAGGTCAGACTGAATAGACTGAAAAGAATACGTGAGCAGTTGAAACCCATCTGTGTAATATCAAAGGGTAAGAGGCTGCTTAACATCTGACATGCTATTTTTCCGTGCCCGTGTCGTGTTGAAAAGGGCAAGAAAGGAGTGGTCTTAAAACAGGTAAAAGAGGGGTGTAACTGAGAACAAATAGTTGGATTTCAAGGCATTGCTCCTGAGCAAATAAACCATTCGAGTCAACCAAGAACAAGCATTAAATATAAAATACATTCCTTGGTATTTCAATTTGGAAGGGCGGGCTTGCTATCTCTGTTTTCCCTGTACTGGTTTTCGGTCAGCACCATAAGGTACCCCATCGACGCACCTTTCATGCCCCCACTCCATGAACCACCCAACTACTCTGCTCTTAAATTTGGCCTGGGTTGCAAATCCACAATACGAGCCTCAACAATGGCAAGAGAGATGGCAATTGACAACTGAATTTCATGTAAAAATCCGCCCCTTGATATGGCGTTTTTGAAACATATACCAGCTATACATGTACCGTCCTCTCAACAAATCCTTCATAAACCGTGAAATAGAAGAGAGATTAAAGTAGTGCCATCAAACAAAAATCAATACAGCGGTAGAATTATTTCAAGCAGCTACCAGCATCATCATATGACCAAGCCCTTTTCCTGTCTAACAATCAGAAAGCAAACTTTCCTTGTCAAATTGGATCAGCTGAGGAAATTAAACAGTTCCAACCCAAGCATCTAATCTATGTGCCATCTCATTTTACCAAAAGTAGATCCAAAATTAATTTTAATTAAGAAATCTAAATTATATGCTCCTAAACACGTGTCAATGCATCCTGAATACTGAAAATTAGAAGCAGCGAGGAAAGTGGCGATGAGGTGAGAAAAAAAAAACCTGTCCCAACTTTGTAATTTCCTCATCAATAAAAGGAGAATGAGAAATATCTTCCCTCAAAAATGTAGCATCTGACAGTCATAATCAGATGTCATCATCTTCCTCAGCAATATGCTCTTCGCAAGCTCTTGCTCCTGCTGTTGCCTCTCCCGCCTCTTCTCTGCACTTTCTTTTCCTTGTGGGAGTTGGGTGGGAACCTCAGCGCCCTCAGAGCATCATTGTGCATGTTCAGGCAAAAAACAATACTGGAATTGAAAGTAATCTGAGGTTCATTTGTCAAGTAGACATCACCAGTTTCTTTAGAAACCATCCACCCATTTGCATGATCTATTGTTGCATCAATTGCCCCATCACGATGGCCTTCGCTACAATGCTCTCAGCATCAGCCACAAGATTCTGAGAGTCCAATCTCTACTTCCTGGCCACATCGGCCAGAGATATGCCAGAGTAAGAGATGCCGATATTGCGGAGCCAGTTCTTATCACATTGTGCCGCAGTCTCGCAATCAAATTATGTGTCCTGTCTGAATTGAAAGTCCTAGAAAATTTCTCTGCAACAGTCCTAAACAACTCCAAGTCACCAATTTGCAGAGCCTAAAATTAAAAAAAATTAAAAAAAAAAAACCAAAAGCATCTTAAAGCATTAGTGTGATGATAAGAGGGCGAGCTGCTGTGACTGGAGTGTCATTAGAAATACAGAACAGCCTCTCCTCATGAGGGTTAAGGCTGCATACTTTTAAGCCTCCTCAGACTCTACAGTGGCAAGAACCTTGCACACTGAGTTGACCCTTTTTAAAACCATAAGAAAAAGAACGTTGAAACCAAAAGAATGATAAACAAGCATTGTTTTTTAACTAACAGAAAATACTCACATTTGTAAGCTCAAAGTGTGTCAAAGCCTTCTTCATGCCCTTCTGCATAAAAAAAGTCCTCTCAAGGATCTCCCCAAGGAGTAAGCAAACAATGACAGCCCGCTTGTTGCATTGGATTTGGAAGCCTTGAGCTGCAACTGGTGCCTTTCGAGCAGCTTGCAGAAGACTATCTTTGGCATCTGTATACTCCAACTGAATGGTTCTGATCCTTCTTAAATAGAACAAATACCTGAAAAACAGAAAGAAAATTCTTAGTGTTAGAATCTTATTGGAAAATCAAATCATTACTGCTTTTTGTGCTAATGACATGGCCTAAGTAATAATGCTTGGCTAACATTTTCCTATAACTACCTGGCTTAGCAGAAAAAATTACCAAACAAACAATAATGGCAATGATTGTTCTTTTACAAACAACCATGAAGTTATCCAACCAAATTTGGAAAATAAAAATCCTAGGAAGGACATTGCCTGTTGATTTGAATGTGCCTCGAAACACGGTGCCTTTGACCTTAACTTTTCTGCCTGGTCATATAAGTTGTAATGGAGATAATTGCGAAGCAAAAGATTTAGAAGAGCTTCCTGCATCCCAACATAATAAAGGGTTAGCACCTTATGTATGTCTAAAATCTGAATATACAAGACAATCACTTGCTAAGAAACAAACCTGACCCAACTCATCATGCCGTAAGCAGGGTTCTGACAAGGATGGGAAAAGAAAATAAAATTTTAATCTAAAACCATCTTCATAAGGCATTTCAACAAAAAGAAATTTGCATTTGATATAAAGCTCACCCGCGAATTTCAGCAAGACTATTCGTAAGTTCATAACTATAAGAATAATAGAAGTATAGCCAAGATGCAAGAACATCAACTGTTCTTCTATTCATATTCTTTAGGCGAGCAACGCTGGCAGAAGAACAAAAGCTTTAGCCTGCACGAGTAACGGTGTTGGGAAAGTGAAATAGCAGATAAATTTCAGTTTCAGTAAGGAAATTAAAGCAACCATAAAATAAGGAAATTACCTCAGTGTACCTCTTTTGATCAATCAGAAATATCAGAACAAGCAACGGTAGATTTCAAGCTCCGGCAGAGAATACTTAGCAGGACCATGCGCTGCTGAAGTTGCCGTGTCCACATCCATATCATGCTCCTCATCCTAAAAACAAGCTGATATAAATTTACGAAAGTGTTCTGAAAATACGGATATGCACAAAACAAGTGTGTAAACAGCATCAAATGCAGCTGAACAGCACAATCCATTAATCACATCGCATGAGAGGAACAGCTTATAAACAGATTTATGAGTATAATTGTAAAATAAGGCTGACAGGAGGTAGTGGCTTTGATTTTGAAATCAGGGCCTGCACTATGTTAAGAAGCTTAAAAGAAATCTAGGGGAAAAGGTTGAAGTGTTTAATATCAAGTGATGCATGAAGAGATATTTGGAATGATCCAGTAAGGGATGCTGAGAATAAATAAAATACAATAATGAAATCAATTTTTTCAACTTCACTGCCCATAACTCATGCAAAGAAGGCATGGGACAATATAAAATATCATAACAAAAATGCACTAAGAGAAAGCAATTTGGCCAAGCCATAAACACAAGGCTATGAAATAGGAATGGTAAGATGGAAATATATATCATTTTGGATCCAGAAACCTGCAGGCCCTCCACATCATAATTGTAGGTTCTGCATTCAAAAATAAGTTGGCTAGAGGCAGAGATCCAGAATACAGACAAAGTGCAACAAACTTGGTCATAGGTTTGGAAAGAATTTGGATGGCAAACATAGAAAAAAGTTCTAACAAAAAAATAAACTACTTATGTAAAAACAAATATGGAAGAGACAGAACTGTGAACCATAAGAAAAAGACCACCATTACCAACAACTTATACCATCATAAATTTGGAATTTGAATGAATTTCTTAAATTAATTATGAATAATTAAAAAAATAATTTGTAAAATTGATGAATAGTCAAATAATTCTCAATTAATTGGATTATCTAAGAACAATTAGAATTTGTGCAAGTCATTTGCCAAAAGAAAAAAATCAATAATATTTTGAGTGTCTACAATAATATCATCCCTGCAACCTGGAGCTGCCTATGCTCTTGTATGCCCTTGGAAGGCACGTTTTCTTATTTTAGTAAAGTCATTTATTATTCAACTGGGGAATATAAGGTGCTCACGAGAAAAAAAAAAAAAAGTGGACCTAAATAAAATCATAGTTTTCCTGCTTATGTACAGAGACAAGAAAGGGGGACCACTATCCATTACAAGCCACAAAGATTACAACCTGGTTTATATATTAGATGGAAATATAATCTCCCCTTTATCCTCCAATGCCATAGTACTCGAATGCAAGATAAACCAAAATAAAAGAGGGGATAACAGGTGAAATAGACTTCTTCTATTTAAGGCAGGAACACCCACCTTTCACGGAATAGGTCAAACCAATCTAGCATTTTGTCCCATGGTTTATTCATCTCTTTCCCTCTTTTTACACTTTTATTACTCTTTTCATCCCTCCCATTCCATTATATTGTGGCAACTAAACAAGGTTATCCCCTGACCAAGGGAACTGCACGAGAGATGGATTTAAAGGCACTACTGAGGTATTATTGCAAGGATGAGATCATGAGAATATGACTAAGAGTTTATTATCTTGTTGTACAGTTCACCACTTTTTTATGTATGCCATCTAGAACCCAAGTTGTACAACCTCCAGTATGACTTCAGCCCATGTAGTTTATGCATCCAAAACAGCAGAGATCTGGGAACTAAAAAACTTCAGAGTTCATAATTTTTGCCTCCTCTAATATGTGACATCCTCCTGCATGCATCATCAAGGTTAAATAATGTGTGCAATTGACATAGTACACAACTGAAGGACATGGTGGGCGACTTAGTCAGGAGTGCCACAATAACATGATATGACATTGCCCAAATAACTATATAGTTCCAACTCCAAAAGAAGGAATAGCAGGAAGAAAGCTAGGATGGCTTCAACTACTTTAACATACAAAGCTGGCCATAGCACTTAAGACAATCCATCCACATGACCAGCTACAAAAATGCCCCTTATAATTTCCCAACTTAGCCTTAAGATGCCATGTATATGAAACATGCTATAACATGTCTAGAACCACATTGGAAATATATTTGAAAAATCATATTTTACTGAACTACAATTTTGATTTTTGGTTGAGGTATCAAGTGTGGATATCCCACTTTTGGCATTCAGCAAAGTAGTCTAGAAATCCATGTACTATCCTTGTATTTCCACACTCAAAATGCACTCAAAGTCATCTTTTATTTCCTTGGAGGAACCAATAGCCTTTAGTACATCCCATTTTCCATGTGCAACACAAAGGCATTGAGACAAGAATCTAACAAATAAGAATAATTTCAGAGTAGAGAGTTACTACCAATTCACAGAGTGATGCATATAATACAAAACTAACATTGGATAAAGGAATTTTGGTCAAACTGATCCTAATTTGAAGTAGAAAGACCCTAGCATGGCATGCCCATTAAGACACTTTGAAATAACTCCATTTTTCCTATTAATTACTTATCCACTATTTATCTACTAACCATACTTATAGTCAAGTATCATAAAAAATCAAAAGTTTGAACTAATAAGAAATAATAAATTTTATGTTTTTCATTTGATTTCATGAGACGACATGACATTAGATAAAAAGTTCAAGAACATGCTCAAATCAAATTATTATTAAACCGATTAGAATGGAAAATTTGTTATTTCTGGTTATTAATAATATAATTTGGAGAGGGGAGAGAAGGAGGGCTTAAGCCAATTGACACCAATTCAAGTTTTGATTGGTTAAATGCTTATGGATGATCTGCCAGTTCTGCAAGCCAATCATAAAGTTTAGACTTATTAGACATTAATGAGTAAGTTAAAATAATTTATTTGTGGATGTTCTTATTGCAAAGGAAAAAAATCCCTCTTACAATTAAATTACTTGACAATAAATTTAGGTGTCTTGAAATCCTTCAACATATTAAATATTTTATTTAGGCACATTTCTAAACATCAAAGAACAAAAAAAAATGGTACTACATACAATTGAAATGGACTGCAAAATATATACACCAATTGTTCACTAAAATATGAAGAGATAAAAAAAAGAAAAAAATTTAATGGTAATAGGAAACAACGGATTTGCCATTGAAGATTCTGAATAACAAAATACAATGTAGATCTGTTTGATCAGCAAAACAGTAACAAATGTAAATTTTTATCATACAAGGATCTGAAAACAACTCCAGATAATTTTTCCAGTTACCACTTCATTCAGCATTGTCTACTTCCACTAGAAACACTCCCATGTATGTAATCTATTTTGATCCATCAAGCATTTCTTTTCATTATCTTAATAACTTCTCTATCACATTTGTCATACATGTTTTACATGCCCTCGACCATGCTCTTCATTTCTGTTCATATGCACGTTAATCAGAGTATCTATAACTAGGCAAGCCAATGATAAAAAATGGGTTGAAGATCACTAAGATAAAGTTAAAACATTAATTCTAAAGGAAAGAGTAACTGGTATTTAAGGGAAACTATATTTTGCAAGGGGCTTCCCATGAGAACAGAATCCCCAGCAAAAATAAGTCTAATTTGAAGTGAATAAGCAACATAAGCCCTCGTGCATGACCACCAACTCAAGGGACATCTACAAGCAGCTGCCCCACTCCAAAAGCAAAACAAAATAAAAGAAAAGAAAATAAGAATGCAGAAGATATTCTTCTTGTTAGATGCTTAAAATTAATCGTGTGGCATATTGATCGACAGAAAATGCTTCAAAATTTGTTTAGAATAGTAAAATAATAATAATAATATATGCATGACTAAAACCAATATTTCATTACCATGGCATTTTATCCATATAGAAAGCATCGTCTCTTTGTTGCTAAAAATTTGTAATATATGCATAAGAAATTTTTACCGCACATAAAGTAACTA
Source organism: Calamus simplicifolius (assembly GCA_900491605.1). Taxonomy (NCBI): domain Eukaryota; kingdom Viridiplantae; phylum Streptophyta; class Magnoliopsida; order Arecales; family Arecaceae; genus Calamus; species Calamus simplicifolius. Next base: position 138,678 of record UESW01001331.1, read on the forward strand.
TCAAGCAGGCTTGTGTAAAGTTATATAATATTTGGATACTCTATATTAAAATAGAAATAGATACTTAGACTATTTTCTCAAAGTGTGCATGTAGTATTGATTAGTAATTAACAAAAAAAATTGTACGACTTAATGGTGATAGCATAGTGAAACAGTATTCACTACTGACAAAGAGACCAACTGGCATGTCATAATATTAACAGCATTAACTGTAAGGAATCTATTTACCCTTTTTAGTGGTACTATAGTGTCCAAATAAAAATAGCACAAACATACATAAAGAGAATATTGGTTAAGAAATAAGAGATCATCATAGCATTCACAAAATAGGAGCACCACAATAGAAATTGTAGTCATAAGGTACACATAGAAATGATGGTAAGTTCAAACTACAAATGAAAAAGGAGAAAAAAGTTATCCCAACAAAGAAGCAAATTTCTGCATTATTAAATTATTATTGTTGAAAGCAAGTTTCTGCATTATTAAACTACAACAGTTGAAAGGAAATAAAATGGCATCAAGTGAGGATTCCTTTTTATCTTACAATTCTTGTGTGGATCACCTTTGGAGGGCATGCACTTGTGTGCCTCTTAAAGATTATTGGATTTAGCAATCCAGGTATTTTCTTAGTTATTTATTTTAGATTTTAATTGATTTATCTTTTGAACTGCATAAAGACGATCTTGAAAATTAGGGTTTTTAGCGATGTTTGTTTTCAAAATGATTAAAGTTTTTGAAAAGCATGCCTCCATGCATTCCAAAATTCCCATCAATGGTATTAGAGCCTTCTTTATGCATTCAAGAAAAAATCAAATTAATCTATTATGAATGATTAAATTGATAGATCATTATATGTTTACAGCAAAATAGTAAGTTATGTTTAGCCTAATTGGCATGATATGCATAATGTAATAATTTGACTATATTATATTCACAAAATGGTTATTATTATGATTATTAAAGTAAGTAAATCATTATGTTCTAATGCATAATTAGCAATATATGTTATACATAATTGACTATTATGCTTTATATAATGCAATGTCCTATTAACTACTTCGGATTGGGTTAGTCACCATGGCCATTTGGTCATAGGAGCCAAGTAGGTTTTTTTAAAAGCCCTCTTTTCCTATTCAATGGGATCTCCTATGATGTGTTGGGGTACCGATGTGATCTTATCCCATGAACAAGTAATGAGAATGGATGATTGCTTTTAATCATATGCTTTTGTGATGCATATTAGGGCTAATATGCTTATTAGTTGAAATGATGAGATGAAGCATGATTGATTGATTGTATGCCACAAGATTAGGGTTTCACTATAACCCTAATCAATTAAGAGATGTTTAGAAGTATTAGTTGTCATTATATTGTAAGATTAATCACACACTATGCACATACATGGATATGTGATACTTAGAAACATAAGGATGTGCTCGAGATGGTAAAAGTCCGCCTAAAATTATATTTAGTTGTAGTGTTATATTATCATGAAGCAAATCCTTTTTAGGAATTAATTGATCGATTAGTATCTAAAAAAGTGGTTCTGGAAAGGTAAAGAGAATGTGATTTTTTAATTAGTTTTGTTACTTGCCTGGCCAAATTTATTTGGTGTCTAAGGCAAGAATGGGGGACTCCCACACCTCTTCCACTTAGCTGGCCAATTCGATTAATTTAAACCTTAGAATTGAAAATGCTAATTGATTATAAATGCACTACAAAATGCCTTCATGCTAAGCCAAAATTATATCAAAATTATAGTAGGCTTGTTGAGCAAACTCAAGGTTTACTATTAGGGTTTGATGTAAAATTTGACTTGGTGCATATTATGCTTTATAGTATGCTTGTTAATGTTACTTTGTTGAGCAAACTCAAGAGTGACATTATTCAATCATGACTATATAGAATGAAAGTCTGACTAAACTAAGACATTATGGTTTGTTGTGCAAACACAAGGCTACAAGTGTCTTAGAGGCAAGTGTAATGTTGATGAAATTGGAAAAAAATTTCTACCCTTGAACTTATAAATGTTTGTTGAGCAAACTCAAGGCATTTATAAGGAATTGGGATCTCAACCCCACTAAAGAAACTGGATATTGGTTTCTTGTTTAACATAGTAGAGGGTTATGGTATTCGAAGAAAATAGTGGAAGACAATTAGATTCAAAGTCTTTGTCTAATTGTGATTATCATTTTGAGTGGTCTGCTTATGTATTGTTCTTGTTTGTTTGTAGACAATTAAATGGCTTCATCATTATCACTGTAGGGCATTTTAGATGCCAATAAACTGATCGGACCAAATTATGTCGATTTGTTGAGATAGCTCAGGAGAAAATTTCCTTCATTCTTGATTCTTCAAATCTAGATCCGATCGAAGAAGATGCTTCCGAGGAGAAAAGGGCCACATATAGGATGTAGCAGAATGACAGTATGACTTTTAAATGCATCATATTGGCCTCAATGAGCAATGAGCTCTAGAGGCAACATGAAAAGATGGAACCTCATTCTATATACTTCTCAACTTAAAAGAGTTGTATGAAAGTATAGTAGGACTGCAAGATATGAGATATCTAAGCAGTTGTTCCATGTGCATATGAGTAACGGCTTGTCTGTTTAGGTTCATGTCCTGAAGATGATTGACTTAATCACCCAATTAGATCAATTAGGCTTCGTCATGGACCAGCAGCTAAATCAGGATCTGATCCTGCAGTCACTCTCAGATTCCTTCTCATAATTTGTCATGAACTACCACATGAACAAATTGAATCTTACATTACCAGAGTTGCTTAACATGCTTAAGACTGCTGAGAGCCATTTTAAGGGACAAAAGGCTCATCTTCTTCTGATCGATGGAAAGAAGAAAGAGGTGATGAAGAAGGGTTTAAAAAGAAAATTAAATCCAAAAGGAGCATCAAGAAGAAGGCAAAGAAGTCTTCGGATGATGGATCTTGTTTCTTCTGCAGTAAGAAGGGACATTAGAAGAAGAATTGTAAGAAGTACCTGACAAGTTTAAAACAGGATACCGATAAAGCATCAAAAGGTTTGTTAATGATACAAACAAACTTATCATTGAGTTCTTTAACTTCTGATTCATGGGTATTAGATACCGCATGTGGGGCTCACATATGCAAATCTTTGCAGGAGCTTCACAAAATTAGAAGGTTGGAGAAAGGTGACTTCAAGCTTTATGGCGCGAGTGAAGAGGCCATCCATACAGAAGCTGTTGGAACCTACTTGTTATTATTGCCTACGAGCAAAATACTTGAATTAAAAGATTGTTATTTTATTCCGAATGTAGTCAGAAATATTATTTTTGTACCATTGTTATTAAAACAAGGTTATGAAATAAAAGTTGAGAGCAATGGATGCTCTATATCTTATTCAAATGACTTCTTTGGAATGGAAAATTTTATGAATGGTCTTTTAACTCTATCACTCAATGATTATGTGTTGCTTGTTGAAAACAAAAGGAAAAAGAGAGATCATACCAATGAAACATTCCTTTAGCATTGTTGATTAGGTCATATAAGTGAGTCAAGGATTAACAAGTTATACAAAGAAAATTTCTTTGGACGTTATGATTTTCAATTATTAGAAACTTGTGAATCTTGCCTCATGAAAAAAATGACCAATTCTCCATTTACTGGACATGAAGAAAGGGCAACTGAGTTATTAGGATTAATACGTTCAGATGTATTTATCAAGGTTTGGATATGTGTATCTTATGAAACATAAATCCGAAACCTTTGAAAAGTTTAAAGAGTATCAAAATATGGTTGAGAAACAAACTGAAAAAAGTATTAAAATCCTTCGATCTGATCGAGGAGGTGAATACTTATCCAGCGAGTTTCTTAATCATCTTAAGGATAATGGTATTCTCTCTGAATGGACACCTCCATATACACCATAATTAAATGGTGTAGCAGAAAGGAGGAACCGTTCTTGTTTGACATAGTACAATCCATGATATGCTTCACGAATCTTCCAATATGCTTCTGGGATTATGCCCTAGAAACTGATGCATATGTAATAAACAGGGTACCATCGAAATCAGTTCCTAGCACTCTATATGAATTATGGAATGGCAAGAAGCCAAGTCTTAAACATCTTAAAATTTGGGTTTCCCAGCTTATGTTAAAAAGGAATTTGTACATAAGCTAAATGCGAGCTGAAAAAATGTAGGTTCATCGGTTATTCTCAAAAGGTATTGGATACATTTTCTATCATCCTACTAAACAAAAGGTATTTGTTAGTAGGCATGCTGTCTTTTTGAAAAAGAAATTTATTTAAGAAGGTAATGGCAGAATAATCGAATTGAGTGAAATTCAAAATAAACAAACTCAAGTTCCTCAATCAGAAGTACAAATTGATGAGGTACAACTACAACATACACATCAGGAAGTGCGAGAAGCACCTCTTAGATATGATTTTATGATTGAAAACAATAATGAAGCCAATGTCATTAAAAATGATGATCCACTGATCTATATGGAAGCAGTCGGACTCCGACAAATGGCTTAATGCCATGAAATCCGAGATGGACTCCATGTATGACAACCAGGTTTGGACCTTGGTTGACCCACCTGAGGGAATTGTCCCAATAGGATGCAAATGGATCTTCAAAGAAAGATTGGAGCAGATGGGCAAATAAAAACCTACGAAGCTAGGTTAGTGGCAAAAGGTTTCAAGCAAAGACATGGTATTGACTATGATGAAACTTTTTCACCAGTTGCCATGCTCAAGTCCATTAGGATTATGCTTGCTATTGCTACATACTATGATTATGAAATCTGGCATATGGATGTTAAGACTGCATTCCTTAATGAAAATCTTGAGGAAGAAGTCTATATATCACAGCCAGAGGGGTGTCTCAAGTGGGAGACCAAATCAAGTATGCAAACTTAGAAAATCTATTTATGGATTAAAGCAAGCATCGAGTAGTTGGAACATTCGTTTTGATAAAACTATTAAAGAATTTGATTTCATCAAGAATACGGATGAACCGTGTGTATATAAAAAGATAAATGGGAGTGCCATTGTCTTCTTGGTCTTATATGTAGGTAACATACTTATCATTGAAAATGATATTCCAATGATGCAATCGGTCAAGACTTGGTTGTTAAAACGGTTTTCCATGAAGGATTTGGAAGAAGCATCCTATATTCTAGGAATACATATCTATAAAGATATATCTAAGAGGATGCTAGGGTTATCCCAATCCAGGTACATAGACTTAATATTTAAGAGATTCAATATGGAGGGAAGTAAGAAAGGTTATTTACCCATGAGTCAAAGCATACACCTATCTAAAAGGATGTCTCCTAAGACTCCAGGAGAAAGAGATAGGATGAATAAGATCCCTTATGCTTCGGCAGTAGGATCAATTATATATGCAATGCTATGTACCAGACCTGATATTGCTTATGCTTTGGGCATAGTAAGCAGATTTCAGGCTAATCCAGGGGAGGATCATTGGAAAGCAGTGAAAAACATTCTTAAGTACCTAAGAAGGACTAAAGATGTTTTTCTCATATATGGAGGATCAGACTTAAAACTAGAAGGCTACAATGATTCTAGTTTTCAATCTGATCCAGATGACAGTAAGTCTATATCAGAGTATGTCTACACTCTGAATGGAGCAGTGATTGGAAAAGTACCAAGCAGCCAACTGTAGCTGATTCAGTTTGTAGCTGATTCAGTCACTGAGGCAGAGTACATAGCTGCAAGTGAAGCTGCTAAGGAAGCTGTCTTTATGAAAATACAACTGACATTGTCTAGATAAAGAAGTTCATCACCGAATTGGACATAGTTTCTACTATACAACAGCCGACTGGAGCTGTGGCACAAGCGAAGGAACCAAGGTCTCAACATAAATCCAAGCATATCCTTAGACGCTTCCACCTCGTTCGAGACATCATTGATAGGCATGATGTGGTGATAGAACGAGTTGAAACGAAGAACAACATAGCAAACCCATTCACTAAGGCCCTTCCACTACAACAGTTGGATCGCCATCTTGATTGTATGGGTATTAAATATAAGGGCGTTTGGCTTTACTGCAAGTGGAAGATTGAAAGAATTGTGCCTTGAAAGCCAATCACAGTTGTTGTATCAGTGGCAAAATTTATGATTTATCTCAACTCAAAAATGATAATAAAGGCAATTTTATATTTCATCATATGTTGTGTCTTATATTTTTTATGATGAACCCCATAAAATAGGGCAATATTTTTAGGGTTACAGAGATGAGACCTAAAACCTATAAACCCTAATCTAGAATATTCCTAGTCCTAGGATCATAAATTTAGGAATCGATGAATCCGGATAGACTAGCACATCTTATGTATGCTCGATTGTGTGGATGGTTGGTCTCATGAACATTTGTGTAGGGACACTAATACAAAGATGTGGATGCTTATTAGGTTATGAGTTCACTGAGTTGATCCAACAGGAGAACATCAAATGAAAGTTTTACTTATCATAATAGATTATTCTCTAAGTGAGAGTTGTGCAAGTAATCCTTAGACCTGAGACCACCATAGTATCTTATGCACATGAATCCATATTTTGGTTCATATCATTCATAACAAAAAGTCATATATGGTGTGAAGCTGGATATGAACGATTGTGTATGAAGATAATGAGTAGGTCAACAAGGAATCGATAATTCCTAGTAAGAGAAGTATTTATCCATGTTGACTCAGAAAATCTTTGATCAAAGTATGATGAAATTAGAAAAGGTTTTCTAATTTATCATCGGTTGAGTCTTTATTAATGATTAAAGATTCAAATGGATTAAGTGTGAGGGTTTGACATTTATCCAGGCCCACCACTTAATCGGGTTAAAGAAATATCGAAGGATTGAATTACATGGTAACTTGCAACTAAAGGGTATTTTAGTAATTTTATCAAATTTCTCATCTTCTGGGTAGGCATGACATATTGCTAGACATCAATCTTGTCTTGTAAGTTTTTATGAATCAATTAGATTGATTTCATAAGTCAATTTGAAGGTTAATCCAGATTGACTGTTCAGATAGTCAAATACATAATCGAGCTAAACCAAAAAACCTACTGCTGGCTAGATGAGGAACCCAAAGGGTCACACACAATAGAAAATTGATTGAAAAAGTTAAAAATATTTTTATTAAAATTTTTTGATCCTAATTGGTTGGCCAAGATCGCATACCAGCATATGTGGACTAACCCGAGCTACTGACTTAATTTGTTTAGGTCCATTTGCTTATTGATTGGGCTAATAAATTTAAGTTGGACTTAAATTAACATTAGCCACGTGATGGGCACCTATCTAGAGTTTAATCTGAATTTATAAAAAAAATTTAGATTTTTTTGATCAAATTCGAATTGGATTTGAATTTCAGCCTGATTTGGTTAGTTTGGGTTGACTTGGTTAGTCTGGGTTGACCCGAGGCCTTAGTCCTTTTTTGAACCATTTTATTTCAAATTTAAATGAGTTTAATTTATTAAATATCATTTAAATTCGTTAATAAAATGATTTAATAAATTATGCTTAATATGGGCTTGTGGGAGTTTGAATCGAAGACCCTTTGAATACTTGGCGCCCCTTCCGAGTGGATGGGAGTGCTCCTCACGTAAAGCGTCTTCACTCCCTCTCTTCATGCCACTTGGATGATGTCCTTTCTCTCTATCTCTTCATGCCACTTGGATGATGTCCTTTCTCTCTATCCAACGCCTCTGATTGTTGTCCCTTCGTTTCTATTTAAAGGGGCAGCAGAAGGGATTCTATGAATAGAAAGGAAGAAAAATAGAGAGCCCGTAAGCCCTTCTTCTTCCTTGTTCTTCTTTCCTTGTCTTAATATCACTATATCATATTAAGACAAGGCCCTAAGTTGAGATAGAGGAAGGCTATTAGAGTGTGTAGAGGCTTGTTGAAAAGCTTTTGGAAAGCTTTTGAAGAGGAGAAAGTCCAAAGAGATATTAGAAGGCTGCATATAATCAAAAGGCTGCCAGGAAGGTTCTAGCAAGCAAATAGAAGTGCTTTTTCGAATCGATTCTCGTGTGGATCACCTTTGGAGGGCATACACTTGTATGCCTCTTGAAGATTATCGGATTTAGCAATCCACGAATTTTTTTAGTTATTTATTTTAGATTTTAATTGGTTTACCTTTTGAACTGCATAAAGGCGATTTTGGAAATTAGGATTTTTAGCGATGTTTGTTTTCAAAATGATTAAAGTTTTTAAAAAGCATGCCTAAGCATCCCAAAATTTCCTTTCATTTTAGACTCTATAGTACCACTAAAAAGGGTAAATAGATTGCTTACAATTAATGTTGTCAATATTATGACATGCCAATTGGTCTCTTCGTTTTACTATGCTGGCACCATTAAGTCGTACAATTTTTTTGTTAATTACTAATCAATACTACATGCACACTTTGAGAAAATAGTCTAAGTATCTATTTCTATTTTAATATAGAGTATCAAATATATATAACTTTACACAAGTCTGCTTGATAGTTACTTTACGTGCTGTAAAAATTTCTTATGCATATATTACAAATTTTTAGCCATGGTAATGAAATATTGGTTTTAGTCATGCATATATTATTTTTTTTTATTTTACTATTCTGAACAAATTTTGAAGCATTTTCTGTCGGTCAATATGTCACATTATTTTAAGCATCTAACAAGAAGAATATCTTATGCATTCTTATTTTCTTTTATTTTGTTTTGTTTTTGGAGTGGGGCAGCTGCTTGTAGATGTCCCTTGAGTTGATGGTCATGCACGAGGGCTTATGTTGCTTATTCACTTTATTTTTGTTGGCGATTCTGTTCTCATGAGGAGCCCCTTGCAAAATATAGTTTCCCTTAAATATCAGTTACTCTTTCCTTTAGAATTAATGTTTTAACTTTATCTTAGTGATCTTCAACCCATTTTTTATCATTGGCTTGCCTAGTTATAGATGCTCTGATTAACGCAGATGAACAGAAATGAAGAGGGCTTGGAAAACATGTATGACAAATGTGATAGAGAAGTTATTAAGATAATGAAAAGAAATGCTTGATGGATCAAAATAGATAACATACATGGGAATGTTTCTAGTGGAAGTAGACAATGCTGAATGAAGTGGTAACTGGGAAAATTATCTGGAGTTGTTTCCAGATCCTTGTTTGTTGTGGGGAAATATTAGGAAAATGGATTATTATGACCATAATTATTTGGATAATCATAACTGCAAGGACCTAGATTTGTATAAATGCGGGAATACAGGGGTGCAATTGGACCATAAAAGAACAATTTAGAATTATGTTAGTGAATTTGTTGGGATGGCAAAGGATACATACAATCCTTTGCAAAATTCTACTCAATATATTTAGCTTTCCAAGAGCACACTATTTTTTCATCTCAACATCAACTTTTTTTGTATATGTAGTCAATGAGCTTGTTGCTGTGCCATGGATTACAAATTCTGCTGTATTTTCTTCCCTGAAATCCTTGACAATATTTGTGGCAAAATTGCTCCTCTTCCTTCTCTCATTCTTGTCTTTGCTTTTGTTTGACATATTCTGATGTTGGTTAGGCTATTCATGTGACCATCATTCTATGATTTGATATATCTATATTCCTTACAGCCTTTTTGTTAGAAAGAAAATTTATGACTATATTTCTTGCTTAAGTGTCAAAACAAAATACCACATGGTCTTTAATACCTCTATACAGCTTCGATGCCTTTTCTATGGAACATTGGTCATTGGTTCTTTATGCATTCATCTTATTATAGTAATTGAAGTATTATTCTACTTGATAGAAAATTTATAATTTGTTTGATATGCCAAATATACTAACATAGGCACTTTTGGCACACTGTCACCATCTACAAGAGATATACTTTTTATTGTCATGTTTTCCTGTAAACTAGCTTGTTGCCTATTGGACAATATATGCTCTTAACTATGATACATGGTTAAAATTAGAATTATTATTCTTTTATGGAAATAAAAGAATAATAATTCTACCAAAACCATCGCTTTCCATAATAACCAGCTGCATATGGCCTTTGGACTGAACAAAGTCTATATCATCTATTAGCGGGAGAGTCATCTTCTATTCGCAAGCCTATGAAGATGAGAGTAGCAAGCAGATGAAGAAGAAAGTTGTGGAGGAGTCATGGTTCATGAAAGTGACCGGCAGTAGCTGGGGCCATAGGGGCCGTAGACGCCGGTTATTTCGGAGGTGCTCCAACAACGCAGCCAAGCCGCCGTGCAGGGGGTTGCTGGAGACGTTGTGCCGCATAGCCTCCTTGTTGCCCCCTCCGATAGGCCCACACGTCGAGCGTCTCGCCGGCTTCAATTGATTATTTCTCACAAATTTTTTGTAGTCAGTTGTGATGAAGCGGTAGTACTTGTTTGAAGGATGGAATCAACGGGCTGAAGGTGACGGTCCCCCATGCACTGGCATGAGAGTACCATATGACCTTCAAAGTCATCTCAAACAAGTACTACCGCTTCATCACAACTGACTACAAAGTTGCCCCCTCCGATAGGCCCACACGTCGAGCGTCTCGCCGGCCTTCAATTGATTATTTCTCACAAATTTTTTGTAGTCAGTTGTGATGAAGCGGTACTTGTTTGAAGGATGGAATCAACGGGCTGAAGGTGACGGTCCCCGATGCACTGGCATGAGAGTACCATATTGACATAAGCCTTTGCCCTTGAAACAAACATCTTAACATCATTAAGATATTCCTTTGACATATGATTTTTTATGGAAGTCCAGCTCTTATCAATTGTCATCTTGATAGATCCTGTAATTTATACACATGTAAGAAGTGTCCTAAATAAGTTTTATCTTCACTCCAATCAATTTGTATTGAAAAGTATGGTGCTACTATAAATATAGTTCTTGGGTGCTGCATTTAAAGTCTTTTTTTTGCCCCTTCTAGAGTTATACCAAAACTAAAGGTATGTTTGTGATTTAAGATAGTGCTATTACTTGACTAACTTAAACAAGTTGATTAAAAATTTTTCAAAGACAATGCCGTGTGTATGAAACTTGAGCAAAGTCAAGGGATTCAAACTATAAATTATGCAAGAAAATCTAAATTTGGCCATTGGTTCTTTGACACAGGAGAATGATGAAGGATTCCTTGCTAGCATCTTGGTCGATTTGGTCAGCATTTAGGCTTACAAGTGTGGGCCAAGATGGAGTTCAATCTACCTAGCCAAAGCATCTTTCACTAGATCTGTCCTACAGGGCTACAAGTGAGTCTGAGAATATTCTCCGCGGAAGTGAAGGCCTAAACAGGAGAATGGGAAGATATACCCATGAAATCAAGTGCTTTTTTTTTCTTTCCATCTCAAAGGTTCTGATTTTTGTCCTGATGGATGGAAATTTTCTTCTTGAAAATTGTTATCATTACTCTTCGCAATGATCGGGATGAAATTAGAAAGTCAGATATTATTCAGTAGGTAGCATTTGGACTCAAGACAAATAATTAGATTGAAAGCTCTAACAGGTAGCTCTCTTATTTGATTAAAATTTGACTATGGTTGGACTTGGACGTGAGTAAATTGAAAACTCGAGCATGAAGCTCTCGCGCTCGATCAAAATTTTACTGAGCCTATAAAATGAATAATTTTTTAGTTTTAAGTCCCCAACATTGATTTGAATTAGATTTGAGCCAAGTTGGATGGCCGAAATTGACTTTGACATAACATTCCCGTCATAATCTTTTCAAATCCATCAAAGTTTAGTAAAAATTCAAGTGACAATGGTTTTTATACCCATATTAATTTTTTGCTCAGAGGGTACAGGATCTATGATACCATCCAAGCTAAGACCTGATATTTATTTTTCATATATTTTTTTTTATAGATGCTAGAGAGGAAGGGGAAAAGGGGCAAGATTTCAAAGTGCAAACATCTTAAGCCATTTCCAAGTAACTCAAGCTCGACTTAATAGCAGCTCGATTTAAGATCAGACTATTAATAAATAAATAAATATGTGTCGGGATAGATCTTTAAACTCGTTTGGATTAGTCCTTGTTGAGATCTAATATTTCAATGACCGTCGGTTCGAACATCTAAATTGATGATTTAGCTCAATTTGCATACATACGCGTACGCGTGGGTGCGTGCGTGGCGGACAGGAGGTTTGGAAGGTAGTGTTTTGGATTTGAGAGTTTTCAGGTCCAGGGGAGTAGACCGGGAAGAGGGCGCACGACTCGAGGGGAGGGCGTGAGCTCAAATCATTATTACAAGGCTCCTCTCACAAGGACAAAGGGCAGGGAGTGCGAACCAAGCGAAGGGCGGGCAGCGAGAGGAGAAGAATATCATATAACCCAAATAGATCTTGATGAGAAAAACAAAGAAACCACATCATAAATTAATGGTTTGCGTGCATACCAAAGTTTACTAGAGAGAAAAAGAATATATACCCGACGACTATGGAAGGCTTTCCTCGAGAATTAGGATGGAACTCGGGAGAAGGAACTCGGCACCTGGCAACGATGCGAGGCTTTCTCGGTGATGATGCGAGGCTTTCCTCGACAGTTAGATTGGAACTCGGTTAGGGCAGAGACGAAGGAGATAGTGGAAAGGCGTATTCGTTGGAGCTAGGGCTAAAGCGAAGGAGAGAGCAGAGAGGCATATTCGGTCAGAGCGTGAAGGGAAAGAGGGCTTTAAGCGCCGAGACAACTTTATTTTAAATAAAATAAAGAAAGAGGGTTGTGGGTTGAGTATTAGAATCAGAGGGAATTGAAGGTGCCCAATTGATTGGGCTAGGATTGGATCAAGATATCTCCGGTGAGAGATAGAGCATCAGGCTAGGATTGGGCGGACATTCGGGAGAGAGAGAGAGAGAGAGAGAGAGAGACGTGAGACCGCAAAACACGTTGAAACCCATCCGGCAAGCCTTCGTTCGTTCTTTAAGTAATCCTTGGATAAGTGTATAGGATAACATTTATCCAAAAAATAGCTCAAGGGATAACCATCTTTTTAAAATAACAGCTTTGCCATCAAAAGATAATTCTAGTTATTTCTGTATCCCTAGGTAATAAGTTCAGGGGATAACCCATGTTTATCCCCTCTGGTTAAACTTTTTTATAACTATCCTCCCTAATTATAGCTTTTAGGGATAAAAGGGGATATCCGGAAGATATCCCCCCTTATCCCCGTATCAAACACAGCTTAAGTATGGGTTTGATTATTTAATGTAGGCCCTTACGTTATTTTCTAAACATCCGGCGAGCTTTCGCTCGTCCTTTAGGCAGTGTTTGATAGCTTTTGGGCTATCTCTGGATAAATGTACAGGATAGTATTTATCAAAAGGATAGCCGAGGGAATAAGCACCTTTTTAAAATTACAAGTCTACCATCAAGGGATAACTTTAGCTATTCCTGGGTTCCCTAGGGAATAAGTTCAATGGATAACCCATGGTTAAACATGGATTATCCCCTCTGATTAAACTTCTTTTTCAGACATATCCCCTCTAGCTATATCATTTGGGATAAGAAGGGATATCCAGGGGATATCTCCCCTTATCCTCAATATCAAACACTACCTTAATGTGGGCTTGATTATTTAATGTGGGCCCTCATATTATGTTGCTTTAGAAAATCAATTATAGTTTAATACTCATTCACTTCACGAATGGTCCCTCTATCAAAAACAGTTATAGTTTAATCAATTATATCCTATTAAAATACTATTAATATCATAATTTATTATGATATAACTATTATATTATTATTTTTGGCAAAATTACCCGGCAAATATTTTGATTCCAAACCTTTTATCTACGTAGGGAAAAGCTTCCAATTAAAAATTTTTTGCCCGATGCTTTTTGCTTCCAAACCTTCTTAAAAGCATTTTTTATTGTATAAAAGAAATAAAATAAAAATAATAATAATTATCAAATAAATTTTTGTTATCAAAATTGTAAAAAATAAAATAATGATGATGAACAACGATATTTTTTTATTATAAATTTTAAAAATAAAAATAAAAATTATATTTTTTTTATACGAGATCCCACGAGGCTGGATGCCGAGGTTTTGCACCATTAGGCCTTGGAGGTTTTGCACCATTAGGCCTTGGAGGTTGGGATTTGGGATGGAGTACTGGGGGATGGAAGGGACGCTCAAGGGCCGGAACAAAGGGGCAAAGGCCGGTGACTGTGGGGTTTAAATTGAAGTTGGGGTTAGGATTAGTATTCAGAAGTGGATTGAGGTTAGGATTTTTGGCAATGGTAAGGAAGAGGGGAGGAAGGAGGGGGAAGAGAGGAGGGATCTTGGGAGACCAATTGGGGGCTTTCGTGCACTATGGTTTTGGCGAGGCCCTAGCCTAAGTCCTTCACTAGGGAAGGATCAGGGAGCTTACGGATGAAGGAAGGCAGAATGAGGAAAGCTTTGAAGAATCGAAGAAGACCATCAGGGGGTAAGAAAAGTCTTTGTGCAGCGGACTCCGGTGCACAAATGTAACAGGCGCGCACAAAGCGTGTAGCGCACAAAGCGTGTAACAGGCGCTGCCCATTGGGACGTAACGCCCCCCACATGCCCCCCACATGCGCGCTCACATGGATTCTGGTGCACAAAGTGTGCACAGGGCACGCGCATTGGCCGCACGCCCGTGCGAGCATGCGTGCGGTGCACTCCGCATGCGTGCTTGCACGGGCACGGGGCCAATGCGCGCGTCCTGTGCACGCTTTGTGCACCGAAATCCGGTGTATGTGCACCGAAATCCGGTGTACAAAGACTTTTCCCAAGGGGTAAGGTTTAGGGAGCTTTTCCCCTACGATTTTTATGAATGTCTTTGCCTACGATTTTTAGTTTCTCGTAGAGAAAGCTCCACATGGAACCCTTTCCCTACGATTTTCGTGAAAGATCCTACGATTTCCGTGAAACTAGTAGGAAAAGGTTTAGAATGAACATTTTTTTCCGAATAATTTTGCCACCAAAAAACTTGTTAAAAAAGATAGTCTTTCCCTACTATTTTCAACAAATCGTAGGGAAAGGTCTAGATCTTTTGATTTCTATAAAACTAGTAGGGAAAGGTTTAAAACAAAATTTTTTGGGGAAAGGTCTAGTGCTTTTCCCAACTATTTATTGAAAATCGTAGGGAAAGGGTTTTCCTTACGATTTTCGTTAAGATCGTAGGGAAAGGTCGAGATCCGTTCCCTACGATTTTAAAGCAAGGAAAGGTTTAGTTATGATTTTTACATCCCTACGATTTTTTGTGAAAATCGTAGAGAAAGGTTTAAAATAAAATTTTTATTTTTCAGATAATTTTGCCACCAAAATTTTTTTTGAAATTGAAAAAGCCTTTCCCTACGATTTCCATAAAAATCATAGGGAAAGGTTTAAAACAATTTTTTTTTGGGAAAGGTATAGAGCCTTTCCCTACGATTTTCGTGGGAAAGGTTTAAAAGGAAATTTTTTTTCAGATAATTTTGCCACCAAAAAAATTTGTTGAAAAAGATAAAGTCTTTCCTTATGATTTTCAACAAATCGTAGGGGAAAGGTCTAGATCATTTCCCTCTGATTTTCGTTAAGATCGTAGGGAAAGGTCTAGATCCTTTCCCTGCCCTTTCCCTACGATTTTCGTTAAGATCGTAGGGAAAGGTCTAGATCCTTTCCCTAAGATTTTAAAGCAATAGTAGGGATGATTTTCGTAAAAATCGTAGGGAAAGGTTTAGAATAAAAAAAATTTTCAAATAATTTTACCATTAATTAATTTTTTTTTAAATGAAAAAGTCTTTCCCTACGATTTTCAACAAATCAATAAATCCTTTCTCTAGGGAAAGGTTTAGAATGAAAATTTTTCCTTGATAATTTTGCCAAAGTCATGAGATATAAGTAGCAGCCAAAGCTGCAAGAAAACCTGATGATGAAAATCATTATACCAATCAAATATAAATGATGCTTATATGAAATAAAGTATCATGTTTGCCTAAGAATAAATGTATAGTTATCCATTGGTGTAGCTGTTCGTGGCCACATCGTAGGGGCCATGCAACCACTATTGGATGGCCTTCAAACAATCAGATAAGCCTGTACATGGAACTACCATCACATCATCACCATGCATACATGTATGCATAAAACCTTATTTTACATGGTGAGTATAAGAAAAAGAAAATGAGAAAACATGTATATGTTCCCCAAGATTGAAAGCCAATTCGATCTGCCTAGATTGCTATATATGTGTATTTCCCAACATCTTAATCAAAACTTGGTTGCCGATGCATATCAAAATTAAAAATTCTGATCTGTCTTCTTGGTAAGAAAACTTCAAATATCCATGCATATATTGAAGGTTCTAACAAATATTAGTCCACATTTGCATATTGCGACAACATTATGCAAGAGAAATATGGCAGCAGGCATCTAACAAAAATAACATTAACAATGTTAAGATCTCATTAGGATTTAACCAACATTTATGATTTATACCCAACATATATTCACAAAAATCTGTATTATTGACTTAAATTCAAAAAGTAATATCCTCTTTTAAGCTGATCCTCCCGTTCCCTCTCTCAAACCTATCAAACCCAGCATACAAAAGCATTTGAGAGCTAAGAAAAGGATGAAAAAAAGCTTATTATCATTTAAATGGACATTACCTATTTAACAAATTGCAACTGTTTGTTCAAAGCCATTTAGTTCAGATGGCAAAAGAAGATGTTTCCAATGATTAACAAATGGTGGCTGGCATAAAACATATCCTATGGATGTCTTCAATTTAGCTGCAGTACCTTAGAATTCAAGTACAAAGATTATAAATGAAGGCGAAATCTTTCTCTCTTGCACTAACCAAGAATCTGAATATTCTATAAGTTCCTTGAACAATTAATGACCTATCAGTTGTGTTGTTTTAAATATACTATGTTTAGCAAACTACTCCTACTCATAACCTTTAGTGATCTTTACCTTGATTCATTCAACATCATTTTTCATCACCACTATGATGGAGAGGTGTGTGATCCAAAGACCTCAAAGGAGAAAAAGGAAAAAAAAAAAAAGGAATGTCAACCGTTTAACTGTGGCTGGTCATATCAACAAGTGTTTACAATTTTTTGTTAAAATCAACTTCTTGCAACACAGGCTACCCAACATTCTGAAACAGAAGTCACTAAAGTCTTTTTTTTTTCCTTTCTTTTTCCCATCTTGTTTTAGGCTACAAATCGTATCAAGCACAACTAAGCAAATCAAAAGATAATAATAACAATGTTACAGTCTAAAAGGACCATCCATTAACATGCCTGATTGATAGTGTCTCATTGATAGAAATGCACAGATCTGCAAATTTTCACAGCAAACAAACATTTGTCATCCTAGTTAAACCCATTATCCAGACAAAACCATAGCCTCATTGTTGAACGACAATTAGATAGTGGGGAAAAAGAAATCAAAATTTCAAATTTCATAAATTTATTTAAAAAATATTAAACAAAGAAAGATTATACTGCAAGGGGAGCTAAGAATCGATTTAATACCTTGGGAAGATAGGAGGAGAGCCTCGAGTGGGCCTCAGAGCCCGGGGCCAGGGCATAGCTAACGAAGGCAGAGACTACCGGCGCCCTGAGCTTCCGGCGGAGCATCATGGTGAGCCGTACAGCCCGCACGATCCGCCGCACCTCCTTGGCATATGCGTCAGTCTCGATCAGGGAAGCAATCTCCTTCAGATCTGAAACCAAACCAAAATCAAAAAATGACTCCTTTTAGACCAAAATAACGCACAAAACAGTGAAATGTCGAGAATTACAAGAAAAAATGGTATTCTTTTATTTTTTTCTTCTCTTTTATTTTTTTTTCCTGATTAAAATCATCCCATTTTGATCCAAATAGGAGTATAAAACGCACAAACAAAGAGATCATGGATCAAATGATGGAGAAAAAATTTTAAGGAAGCAAAATTAATCCGAAAATAAGGGCTTTGGGAGTAGCTTACGTCGATGCGAGGACACGAAGTGGAGGACTAAACTAGGGTTTGGTCCTCGGTCCCCTGCTTTGACAACAACGATTCCTTTCCCCTTCCTCGCTTCCTTCCGGCCTCGGCCTCTGGAGTTCAAAAGTTCAAGCATTTTGATCCAAACTACGCTGGCGAGCGCGAGATTTGTGCTTGCTGGATATCGAGGTCCCTGCCAGCCGATCAGATCCCACAAGTTGTGGGCAAGCAACTCTCGCCAAAAATAAAAAATAAAAATAAAAATAAAAAAAAGGCCGTGGGAAACGTAGCCAACCGGCCCTTCCAGTGACGGCTTCTTATTTCCACCCCCAAAGCGTTTACTTATTAGACATGGATAACCGCTAAGTTTACTTTGTCATAACTCTATATAAAATCCAACAAAGAACGGATGAAAATAAAGGTGCTATAAATTAAATTTATTTACTTATTAGACATGGATAACCCCCAAAGCGTTACATTTCATCAATTCTTTATCTCCCTTATATGCTATTCTTCTATTGTTTTTTTTTTTTTTTATCCCTTCACTTCACATGATAAATGTTTCCATCTCCAACCAATCTCGATTCAACTACAACCAAAGTTATAACGGATCGTTTGAGTCTTCGCATTGGTTTTTTTAACCACTTCTGAGGTCCAAACAAGATGCAATCCATTTGAAAATTAATTCAAAGGTATCTTCTCTCCCTGGCATACTTCTCGAAGCCCTTCTCGATTTTATCAAAGTCTTCTTTAGCTCCTCCATCTTGCCTACCCCCCCCCCCCCCCCCCCCCCCCCAAAGGGCTTCACTTAAGTATCTGGCCAAAACAATGCTATCTTCAAGTGCCGAACATCCTCCTTGACCTAAATCAGGCGTCATGGGATGGAATGCATCTCCAGCCACGCAAACATTTCCCTTGCTTACATTTCCCCATAATAAAGAAAATGGCCACCTGTATCTCAATGAAGCTGAGACCGGACGGGCTATTTCACTCTTTTCTATGACGTGTATAAATTCTTCATGCACTTTGGACTGCTTCAGCTTACTCAATATATATTGTTTCATTTTCATTGCACTTTCTTCCACTTCTTTTTCTGTTAAATAAAACCAAACAAATGGTTAACTTTTTCTTATTAATATAAATAGAGGCATATAAGTATACAAAGAGTAAAATTTATTGAAGAAGACTTTGTCAACTTTTCTCTTCAAGCTCATACGTCTTTTTCTAACTAATTGATGATTGGATACTCTACATGGTTTCAGGTTAATTGGCTGGGAACAGAGTAACGTGCCTCTTCACTGCAAATATACACAATGGAATGCATGCAATCGCAGCGAAAATTATAAAGCCGAGCCTACCTTGTTCAGAGGGAATCCAAGTGAAAAACCAATAAATACTCCTCTCGTCACAAGGCCATAAACCCGTACGAAAGCCTTCTCCAATGTATTGCATGAACTCGGGTTTCAAACCATGGGGAAACTCAGCATAACCTCTCGAAGCGGAACTCTATCACAACCTATCAAGACCTGATGATGCCCGATCGCCGATCTTGAATGTCGGGAGAAGGCCATAAACCTCTTAGTGCGCTTTCAATAGCTTGGTGAGCTGGCGCGTTTTTCCGAGGTAGTGTCGCCTCACGGATCCTCCACAATCATGCGGTAGATGGGGCTGACGTCAACGCCAAATGCCTTGAGGAAGGCACCCATTGAGGGATGGAAAAAAGGTGGAGGTTATTATTGCCTCTCCATTCTCTATGCCTCGCGATTGGTCGGGGATCGCACTCCTTGGGATGAATCAGAGCGGCACGTCTCGGGCGCAGGCGAGATTGCCGGCAGACAACTCGTGGCGCAATAGAAGCGTCCCACGTGGCGGGGCTTCGGCGTCGCCGTTTGGAAATGGAGGGTATAAAAGCGCCCTGAGGGCCTTGGGAAAGCTTTTACATTGTCATCGCTTTCTTCCAGCTTTTCCTCTCCTGAGTTCTTCTGTGATATGAGTCCTTCTGTCTTCGAGTTCCCTTTGATTTCCAGGTTAGTTTTATCCTTCATTTTCACCCATGGACCGCCATGCCGTTAGGGAGGATAAGAGGCCCATGGTAGAGTCTTCCCACTCCGATAGTGAAGACCAAACCCCTTCAGTCAACCAGGTGCCCCGGTTGATGGGTGGCATTGCCATTCGCGATCCACCGATGGCGACCAGACCTCTGTCCACCCTAGCTTCCCCTATTAGGGTGGTTCCTGTGTCTTCCCGTCGTCCAACACTTCCAGTGGCCTCAACCATGACTTCAGATGACGTAGAGGCTATTAGGGCTAGATACAGGGTTCCCAGCTTCATCTGCCTATCTGCGTTGGGGCCCGAAGATAGAGTGACTTCGTCCACCCCGGTCAGGTCGCTCTATACGAGGAGTTTTTCCGATGCGGGCTGCACCTTCCTCTCCATCCCTTTTTTTGAACCTTTTAGATAGGTATAGATTAGTATCGGCACAGTTGACTCCGAACTCGATTCGGATCATCTGCGCTTTTGTTATTCTTTGCTACTTCCAGGAGGCCCGGCCAGCGCTATCACTGTTCTGGGCTTTCTATAAGCTTCACCGCCAAGGTGAGGGGGCCTGGTGGGCATTCAGCGCCAGGCCAGGTAGAGCCTTCCTCCTAGGTCTCCCGTCTAAGATTAGGGGATGGAAGCCCTGATTCCTTTTTGGGTAAGGGCTGATTGGAGAGAGCCAGACACCAGCTCTAATGATAACGCCGCCGTGGGGGAGAGGGATAGGGAACTTTTCACCCAGTTGTCCTCTTGCCAAATCCCTGGCTACAAGGAACTCTTGTCCGAGGAGAACCTACTTGAGGCCGAGTTGGCCCCGATGGTTGGTGAGCACGACGTTCGACTCCTTTTGTCTCGACCCAAAGTTTATTGCACGTCGTTGCTAACATTTGTCGCTTTTGGTGCAGCGATGAAGTTTTCTGCCGACGAGTTTGAAGCCGCCCTGTAGCAAAAAAGGCATGCAACAGAGAATCGGCAAGGCCGGCGAAGAGGGCTCGAAGGAGAGAGCAGGCCAAGTCGGCTCGGGCTACCGAAGTCCCCAAGGCTCCAATGCCTGCAGAGGAGACGGCCGTGGAAATGTCGGCTGGAGAAGTGGTCATGGATCACGAAGAGGAGACCCATGCTGCCACTAACGTGCCCGAGGCGGGGCAGGT
The DNA here is from genome assembly GCA_900491605.1 of Calamus simplicifolius. NCBI lineage: Eukaryota > Viridiplantae > Streptophyta > Magnoliopsida > Arecales > Arecaceae > Calamus > Calamus simplicifolius. Next base: position 159,796 of record UESW01001331.1, read on the forward strand.
TACAATTGTCGTCAACCCTCCGGCTGCCGCAGAGCCGGAGACGGAGGGGGCTCCCCCAACTGCCGGAGAGGGGGAGCTAGTCGCCAGGAGATCCAAGGCTGGGACGGAGGTGACCAAGAAGCAGAGGGATGGGCCGGGAAGCTCATCCCAACGATCAGCCTACCGCCCGACTTGCCCTTGGGTTGAAGGTCCACAAGAGGGGCCGGCGTGGCCGACGCCCAGGCTCAATTCAATGGCGGACGCCGGGCAGGCCGCCTATCTTTTGTCAAGGATTCAGACTGCTGAGTCCGACAAGGAAATGCGGGGGCAGAGCCACTCCGCAATTTTAGACATGGTGATGGTCTCCATCATCCAGGTAACCTTCTAAATTTTCTTCATCTCTGAATATGCTTCGTGATGTCCTAATTTTTTCCTGCGATTAACACACTCTCCTGCTACAGATAGCCAACGGCGCGATTGCCCTCCGCGAAGCACTGTCCCATTCCGGCGACGCGCTCGTGAAGGCTATGGTACGGGCTGAGAAGTATAAGAAGGAGAGCACGACGCAGTCCCAGAGCCTTGCTCATTTCACCATGAGGTCAAGGCCCAGGAGGATAATCTGGGCGACTGAATAAGGGAGGCGGAGTGCCGGGCCGAGGCCGAAGGTGGCCGTGCTTCTGCCGCCAAGGCCAAGTTGGCACTAGCCTCGGCCATGTTGGAGGCCATCGAGGCGCAATCGGAGGAGCTGGTGCGCAAGCTCCAACATGCCGAGGGGCATGCCGAGGCAGCGCAGGATGAAGCACTTGCTGCCGCGCAGTGAGCCACCGCCACGGAGAGGGCGGCGGCCAAGGAGAGCCAGGAGAAGGCCAGGGTAGTGGCTTGTGCTGACGAGGCAAGCACCCGTGCCGAGGAGGCCGAGAGCCAAGCCTGGGAGGTCGAGACGCGAGCCAAGGAGGCTGAGGCTAGGGCATAGCGGGCTGAGATACAAGCCTAGGAGGCCGATGCCAGGGCGCAGTAGGCTGAGGCCGGGGCGGGACAGGCCATCATCAGTTACAAGTCCTCATCAAAATTCGAGAAGAAGGTCCTCGAGGCCAGCCTCGACACCTATGTTAAGGGCTTCGACATGTGCAAAACTAAGGTGTCCGCAGCTCTTAAAATCAACATCGCCGAGCTCGAGGGGATCCGCCCTAGGAAATCTGATGAGGGGCCGGCAAAGGAGGGAGATGATGAGGGAGAGCCGAGCCCAAGCGAGCCTTGAAGAGTTGTTATTTCTTCTTTTTCTCTTTTTCTTTTGTAACTGGCCTCAAGCCAAATTTTGTACTTCAATTCCATCATTAATGGAGAAGAGCTTTTTGTGAAAATGTTTTTGTGTTTTGCCTTGTTTGTTTCTTTCTTCCTTTGGGTCGAACATTTTATTATGCAACTAACGACAAGGCGGCCCCGTACCTGTTAATGAGAAGGACCGTTCCTTCTAAGATGTTTTCCATTTCTGAGCATTGCGCACATCGATGATGCCACGGCCGGATCACAATCATAGATTTGCCAATGTTTGGATGCGTCTTCGAGAGATATGACAGCTGCGTGGAAGGTTGCTTAAGATGACTTAAGCTGTCGCGGGCTTCTTGAAGGAAGATTCGCCCGCACATGATTCTTCTAAGGACTTGGAACAATCTGAGGGCAACTTAGTGCCGAGAGCAACTTGAAGGTGCCGGGGTCCAAGCGGGGCCGACCGGGGAAGGTCGGGACTGACTCGCCAACTTGGGGATGCATGGGTCAAGCAGGGCCGACTAGGAAAGGTCGGGGCCGTTTCGGACGACTTGGAGATGCCGGGACCGAGCGGGGCCCTTTAGAACCACCTCGGCTGTATGTGTTTTGCCCGAGGGGTAGCTCGTCGGGTACAGAGCCTTTAGGGTCTTAACCGACTCAGGGGCACCTCCATGCCGAGGTCGAGTAGTGTCCCATGGGCCGCGATGCTGGCGAGCTCCTTTAGAACCACATCGAAAGTTTGTGTGCCGCCCAAGGGGCGACTTGACCGGGTATGGAGCCTTTAGGGACTTAACCGACTCGGGGGCACCTTCGTGCCAGGGCTGAGTGATGTCCCATGGGCCGCGATGCCGACGAGCTCCTTTAGAACTACCTCGAGGGTTTGTGTGCCGCCCGAGGGGCGACTTGATCAGGTACAGAGCCTTTAGGGTCTTAACCGACTCGGGCCGGGGCTGAGTGGTGTCCCATGGGCGCGATGCTGGCGAGCTCCTTTAGAACTACCTCAGGGGTTTGTGTGCCGCCTGAGGGCGACTCGATCGGGTACGGAGCCTTTAGGGTCTTAACCGACTTGGGGGCACCTCCGTGCCGGGGCTGAGTGGTGTCCGTGGGCCGCAATGCCGGCGAGCTCCTTTAGAACCACCTCGAAGGTTTGTGTGCCGCCCGAGAGGCGAATCGATCGAGTACGGAGCCTTTAGGGTCTTAACCGACTCAGGGGCACCTCCGTGCCGGGGCCGAGTGGTGTCCCATGGGCCGCGATGCCGGCGAGCTCCTTTAGAACCACCTCGGGGGTTTGTGTGTCGCCTGAGGGAAGACTCGATGGGTACAGAGCCTTTAGGGTCTTAACCGACTCGGGGGGCACCTTCGTGCGGGGCCGAGTGGTGTCCCGTGGGCTGCAATGCCAGCGAGCTCCTTTAGAACCACCTCGGGGTTTGTGTGCCACCGAGGGGCGACTCGACCGGGTATGGAGCCTTTAGGATCTTAACCGACTCGGGGGCACCTCCGTGCCGGGGCCGAGTGGTGTCCCATGGGCCGCGATGCCGGCGAGCTCCTTTAGAACCACCTCGAAGGTTTGTGTGCCGCCCGAGGACGACTTGACGGGTATGGAGCCTTTAGGGTCTTAACCGACTCGGGGGCACCTCCGTGCCGGGGCCGAGGGGTGTCCCATGGGTCGCGATGCTGGTGAGCTCCTTTAGAACCACCTCGGGGTTTGTGTGCCGCCCGAGGGGCGACTCGACCGGGTATGGAGGGGTCTTAACCGACTCGGGGGCACCTCCGTGCCGGGGCCGAGTGGTGTCCCATGGGCTGCGATGCCGTCGAGCTCCTTCAGAACTATCTCGGAGGTTTGTGTGCTGCCCGAGGGACGACTCAACCGGGTACGGAGCCTTTAGGGTCTTAACCGACTCGGGAGCACCTCCGTGCCGGGGCCGAGTGGTGTCCCATGGGCCGCGATGCCGGCGAGCTCCTTTAGAACCACCTCGGGGGTTTGTGTGCTACCCGAGGGATGACTTGATCGGGTACGGAGCCTTTAGGGTCTTAACCGACTCAAGGGCACCTCCGTGCCGGGGCCTGAGTGGTGTCCCGTGGGCCGCGATGCCGGCGAGCTCCTTTTTCGAGATCTGGTCCTTGAATACAAGGGAGAGTAGGCTGAGGCTTTGGAAGGGACCCCTTTATTACTCATGCTCTGGGGGATATATCATTGATAATATTGGCGGAGGTTATCCGCATTTTAGGTACGTGGAATGGGTCGTCCGTCGAGTTCTTCTAGTCTGTACGCTCCCCGGTGGAGTGTCTCGGCGACACGATAAGGACCCTCCCAGTTGGGGGATAGTTTGCTCCCTCCGTAGGCTTGGATACCTTAGCCTTTCTCAAAACCGGATCTCCATGGTGAAAGACCTTGGAACGAACCTGGGCATTGTAGTATTTATCTGCCCGCTGGCGGAAGGTCACCATACGTAGCCTCGCCCAGTCATGCACCTCGTCGATGAAGTCTAGGTTGGCTCGTATCAGTGTGGAATTATTTTTCTCGTTGAAGGACTCCACACACGGACTAGGCAGTCCGATCTCAACAGGGATGATGGCTTCGGATCCGAAGACGAGACTGAAGGGAGTCTCGCCCGTCAGGGCTCTGGGGGTCGTATGGTAAGCCCATATCACACTGGGGAGTTCCTCCACCTATCGACCCTTGGATCCATCTAGCCGAGTCCTGAGCCCTCTGAGAATGGTGCGGTTCATGACCTCGGCCTCTCCGTTGGTCTGGGGGTGGCCGACAGAGGTGAATCGATGATGAATACCCAGCTCGCCGCAGAAACCCTTGAATGCATCATTGTTGAACTGGTGGCCGTTGTCCGTGACGAGAGTGTGAGGTAGGCCAAAGCGGCATATGATCGACCTCCAGAAGAAGGCTTTGACTTTACTTTCGGTGATCTTAGCCAGCGCCTCGACCTCGACCCACTTGGTGAAGTAGTCGACAGCTACTAGCAAGAATCTCGCTGTCCCGAAGCTAGGGGGAATGGCCGAGGATGTCCATTCCCCACTGAGCGAAGGGCCAAGGGGCTGAGAGCGGGTTTAGCGAGGTAGACGGCTAGTGCTGGATGTGTGCGTGGTGCTGGCAACCATCGCACTTCTGAACTAGTTTGGCACCGTCCTCCCTTATGGTGAGCTAGAAGTATCCCTGACGAAGGGCCTTCTGGGCCAGGGATCTCCCCCCTAGGTGATTTCCGCAGATGCCTTCATGGATTTCTTTGAGGATGTAGTCGGCGTCGGTGGGTCCCACGCATTTGAGCAGGGGGTAGGAGAATGACCTCCTGTATAGACGTCCATCTAGGAGGATGAATTTGGAGGCCCTCCACTTGAGTAGCTTGGCTTCATTGCGACCATTGGGGAGGGTGCTATCAGTGAGATAGCGGACGTAGGCATCCATCCATGTTGGCCCTTGGGTGAGCGGGAGGACTTCCTTGCTGTCGTCTATGCTGGGCCTTTCTAGGTATTCAATGTAGGCGTCCCTTGCGATGCCAGTGGCGGAGGTAGCCAGGTGGGAGAGAATGTCGGCCTTGGCGTTCTTGCTCCGAGGAATGTAACTAATGTTAAAAAATGCTAACGAGGAGATCAAGAGCTGAACCTTGCTCAGGTACTGAGTCATAGCAGGGTCACACGCCTCGTACTCTTCGTTGATTTATCCGGAGACGAGTTGTGAGTCAGTGAAAGCTCTGAGATGCCTTATTCCGAACTCTTGGGCTAGCCTTAATCCTGCCAGCAGGGCCTCGTACTCGGCTTGGTTATTGGTGGCTTTGAATAGAAACCACAGGGCGCATTCTGCTCTCTCTCTCCACCCGGTCCGGCAAGAATGAGGCCGCCACGCTTCCCTGAGAGTTTGACGCGCCGTCCACATGGAGGATCCAGGTTCTCCATCATCGCTCGACCCGGGCTCATGCTGCTCCACGGAAACCTCCCTGGTCTCCTCATCCGCCCAAGTGCACTCGACCAGGAAATCGGCCAGGACTTGGGACTTTAGGGCCGACCGTGCTTGGAAGGAGAGGTCGAACTCTCCTAGCTTGATAGCCCACTTGGCGAGTCGGCCTAAGGTATCCGGATGGGCCAGGATGGCTCGGAGGGGCTGGTCCATGAGCACCACAATGGGATGGGCTTGAAAATACGGCGGAGACGTTGGGCAGAGACGATCAGGGCGAAGATAATTTTTTCTATCTTGGAGTACCTGACCTTCGCATCATGGAGCACCTTGCTCATGTAATAAACGGGCCTCTGGGTTCCGTCGGTGTCGAGACGCACCAAGACTGAGCTAACGGCCTTGGAAGAGGCGGCGAGGTAGAGGAAAAGACTCTCCCCTTCCCTTAGCTTGGACAGGAGCAGCGGAGAAGATAGAAATGCCTTCAGCCCGTCAAAGGCTTTTTGGCAGTCATCTGTCCACTCGAAGCTGTTCACTTTCCGTAGGGCCTTGAAGAAGGGCAAGCACCTCTCGGCTGATTTGGAGAGGAAACGACTTAAAGCCGCCACCCTCCCCATTAGTCATTGCACTTCCTTCTTGCTGGATGGTGGCCTCATGTTAAGGATGGCGCTGATCTTCTCTGGGTTTGCCTCGATCCCCCGCTGAGTCACCATAAAACCCAGGAACTTGCCCACCGTGACCCCAAAGGCACACTTCTTGGGATTCAGCTTGACCTGGAAGTGGCGGAGGTTGTTGAAGGTTTTCTTTAGGTCGGAGACATGATTGGAGGCACAGGTGCTTTTTGTCAGCATGTTGTCCACATAGACCTCCATGTTCCGGCCCAGCTAGTCCTGAAAGACCTTGTTCATCAATCTTTGATAGGTTGCCCCCGTGTTTTTGAGACCGAAGGGCATCACTTTGTAACAATAAATGTCTTTTTTAGTCACAAAGGAGGTGTGCTCTTCATCGCTGGGGTCCATCCTTATTTGGTTATATCCAGAGAAGGCATCCATGAAGCTGAGGAGCTCATGACCAGAGGTGGAATCCACCAGCTGGTCTATCCTTGGTAGGGGGAAACTATCTTTCGGACACGCTTTGTTGAGGTCAGTGAAGTCGATGCAGATTCTTTAGCTCCCATTTGCCTTTCGCACCATGACCACATTAGCCAGCCAGCTAGGGTAATGCGCTTCTCGAATATGGCCGGTGCCGAGCAGCCTGTTGACCTCCTCATCAATAGCTTTTTATCGTTCGGGAGCGAAGCTTCTCTTCCTTTGGCGGATTGGATGGTGTTTTGGATCAATATTGAGCTTGTGGGTGATTACCTCTGGAGGGATGCCAGGCATGTCAGACACTGATCACGCAAAGATGTCCGAGTTGGCCCACAGGAAGGTTAGGAGGCGATCATAGTCTTCCGGGGGAGGAGTCCACCGATACGCATGGTCTTTTTCGGATCGTCCCCAAGGGAAAGGTTAGGAGGTGCTTGGCCGGCTCTCCCCCTTTGCCGGACTCCCTGGGGTCAGGCGCTTCTGGGACCGACTCGGCCTCCAAAGGACTTGACGCTGTGTGATAGCAGGGCAGGACTGAGTTGACCTCACCTCTCATCTCCCCGACACCTCCGCTAGTAGGGAACTACACCAGCAGTCACCGGGTGGAGATAATCGCATCCAATAGATTTAAACCTGGGCTCCTGAGGATGGCGTTGTATGCCAAAGGACTCGTACAACCAGGAACTTCATAATGACCGTGCTTTGGCGTGGCGGTGTTCCGGCTGTCACAGGCAAGGATATCTAACCCTCGACCCTTACTGAATCCCTAGTGAATCCAACTAAAGGGGTTGCCACAGGCTGAAGAGAGTCAAGGGATAATTCCATCCGAACAAAGGCGTCATAGGTAAGGATGTCAGCTGAGCTGCCACTATCAACTAGTATCCTTTTTACAGGGTGTTTGGTGATCGTCATTTACAATCTCAACATTTACCGATCCCCCTAAGAACTACATTACCCGATGCCTCCTCCCCTCTCGGCCGCTTAGATGAGGAAGCTGCTCCCCAAGACACCATCCCGACCGTCCGCTCCGTGGGAGTATTATCGATAGCAGCCTGAGCGAGTGGGGGCCCCATAAGTGTCGGCAGCGGTTGGGGCACCTTCTGAACATACTTGCCAAGATAGCCCTGCTGGATGAGCTCCTTAATGGCATGCTTTAGGCTGAAGCAATTGTCGGTGTCATGGCCGTAATCCCGATGGAATTGGCAATAACGACTCTTGTCATGGGGAGAACCTTTCTTCATAGGAGGAGGGCGGAGATAAGGCTCGCCCTCGATTTCCATAAGGATATGAGATCGGGGGGCGAGAAAGGGCGTGAGCTTTCTCTCATCAGGGACGGGGCTTTGACGCCTGTTGTCGGATCGGCAAGGCGGATCGAACGGCCGGTGGCGAGGGGTTTCACTAAGCTTGGGGCGAGCAGGTTTGCGGCTGGAGCTCCTTGAGGATTTTCGGCAGGTGAGGTCGGCCTCATCCATGCGGATGTACTTCTGAGCCCAGAGGAGGAGGTCAGAGTAAGAACTCGGGGCTTCTTGTCTAGAGAGAAGGTGAAGCGGGACAGGAGGAGTCCCCGCTTCAGCACAGCGCTGCCACCATGTCATCCAGATGGTAGACTTCAAGGGTGGTAGTCTTGAACCATGACACGAAGTCCCGCAGCGACTCCCCCTCCTTCTAGCGCACGGAGAAGAGGTTGTCTGCAACTCTCGGGATTGCTGGCAGGCATCAAAATGTGCCAAAAAGGTCCTTTCCAGCTCTCGAAAGGAGTCGATGCTGTGAGGGGACAAACGCGAGTGCCAAGCGCGAGCAGCTTTCCGTAAAGTGGCGGGGAAAGCTTTGCAGAGAAGGGCATCTGTAGCACCCTGGACTTGCATCAGGGCTTTATAACTCTCGCGGTGATCGAGAGGATCTATCGTACCATCGTACAGATCTATCCAGGGAAAAAGAATCTAGAGGGGATGGGCTCCTCCAGTATCCAGCGGGTGTAGGGAGGACGGGTGTCATACTCCTCCTTCAGCTGATTGTTGATCTTCTTGCGAGCTCGTCTAGTCGCCAATTGTACTCATCCAGGTGCTCCTCTGCCTCGCGGCTGATCGTCGGGGCCCTCGAGATAGCTCGGAGGATGAAGAAGAAGAAGAAGAAAGAAGGATGCGAAAGGTGGGACTTCCGCTTTGGTTCCTCCTGACGGTGCAGCTCTGGAGGAAACTTGCTCGGTCCACAATCAGGAGACCATGGCTACTTGGGAGGCTCACGGCGAGGCTTCCTAGGGGAAACTTGACGACGACCGGCCTCTCGCTGAGGAGAGCCTCCCCGTGCGGACTGTTGACTAGCAGGGGAGCAGTCTAGTGATGGGTGGCTACGGACTGCTGCTGCTGAAGTTCGTGGACCATGGCAGTGAGAGTTTGACTTATTGGGTGAGAGCTGCTAGCTTTCCGCAGTTGGGGCAGCTACATCTGATGGCGGACAGGCGATGGGAGGGACGGCAGCAGGGGTATCAGGCTCCTGCTGCCTAGCCAGCGGGGGAAGCCCCACCAGATAGCTGATGGAAGCATCTTGAGCTCGCGTCACCACAATGGCTCGATGAAGGAAGAAGAGGGGGTAAGAGTTCGCCGCTAGGCATCACGAAAAACTAGCACCCTGTACCATACCCCCTTCCTGGTGCGCCAATCTGATGACGCCCGATCGCCGATCTTGAATGTTGGGAGAAGAGAGCTGCTTGATCAACGAATCCTCGCCCAATCGGTTGGCCTGCAAAAAGTCCCAAGACCGGAGGAGAACTCCGGTGGGGACCCTCCGACGCTCAAGTCAGCAATTGAAATCACAGCCGAGGAGAGCTCAAAAGAGCTCTTCTAGAGGTAAGAGGAATCCACATAAAGGGGGAATCCCTCTATGGGTGATAGGGTAGCAAGTGTATGAGTTTTGCATACCTGGTTCTTGAGTGGACTTACCCTTTTATAGGTGGTTGACACCTGCATGACCACGTGGAGTTCCGTGAGAAAGGAATGTCAATGGGGTTTATGGGGGTTGCGTGAATCTGATCCGGTTGGTGGGTCTTGTCCCATCAGAGAGGAAAAAAATGGTGGTTGATGGGCCAAGTCCCATCAGTCAGTGGAGCTAACGGGTAGTTAGGTCTGGTCCCATCGGAGGCGTGACCAGTGGGTAGTTGGGCCTGGTGATGTTAGACGGCGCAGGTTAGAAGATGGTGACCTGAACGGCCAGGACCGTCCTGGGGCCGACTTGGGAAAGTCGGGACCGCCTTGGCTCTTCTAGGGGGCGTTGGGGCCGAGCGAGGCCGACTTGGGAAAGTTGGGGCCGACTCGGTTGACCTGGAGATGCCGAGGCTGAGCGGAGCGACAATAAGAGGTCGGGGCTGACTGGCCGACTTGGAGATGCCGGGGCCGACCGGGGAAGGTCGGGGCCGACTCGGCCGACTTGGAGGTGCCGGGGCCGACCAGGAAAGGTTGGAGCCGCCTCGGCAGACTTGGAGATGCTGGGCCTGAGCGGGGCCGACTAGGGAAGGTCGGGGCCGACTCGGCCGACTTGGAGATGCCGGGGCCGACTTGGGAAGATCGGGGCCGACTCAGTCGACTTGGAGATGTCGGGGCCGAGCAGGAAAGGTCGAGGCCGCCTCGGTCGACCTAGAGGAGCCAGGGTCGAGTGGCTGATCAGGGAAGGTTGGGGCCACCTCGGCCGACTTGGAGATATCGGGGCCGAGCTGGGCCGACCGGGGAAGGTCGGGGCCGACTTGGAGGTGCCGGGGCCGACTCGGCCGACTTAGAGATGCCGGAGCTGAGCGGGGCCGACCAGGGAAGGTCGGGGCCACCTCGGCCGACTTGGAGGTGCCGGGGCCGAGCTGGGCCGACCGAGGAAGGTCGGGATTGCTCGGCCGACTTGGAGGTGCCGGGGCCGAGCGGGGAAGGTCGGGGCCAACTCTGCCGACTTGTAGATGCCGGGATGGAGCCGCCTTAAGCTTTGATTTTGCCATGATTGTCCTCGTGGCTACATCAGCCACATCAAGACCTATAACATGAAAACAAAAATAACAGACATAGTTTTCAATCGATTCTGTCAACAACTTTATACAAAAATATACATCAAATTTTGATCCATATTTTATATTATAAAACTGCTTCATTCATATGCTTTTCCCTTTAGAAATAGGCAGACCTTAGTTTTGAGCGTGGACCCATCAGCCAGATGCAAGAGCTTCAAGTAGCCATCCTCCTCAATTGCAACAATCTTAGCAGAGAATCTAATTGTCCCATGTGGCAGCTCCTTTTCCAATGTTTCTAATAGCATGTTTCTCCTTAGGCAGCGAACCTCATGCTCTCCACTGCATCATTTTCATAAAAAAAAACATAGTTTATACAGGCAGCCAAAAGATTCCATAAGAGAAGACTTGAATTAATTTAGTGAAACATATTGTTATCTCTCGAAAAGATATTAGTGATATATTTCGGGTTCGAGCAAGGCATCATGTGTTTGATCTACACATAATTATTATAAATCCAAAACTTGAAGAATATCGGTTTGGTGGGCCGATTGAAGAGATTGTTGGTGTGGATGATGGACTGCAGACTGAGGCTAGAGTTATACTCTATGTCCTTAAGATAATTTTGATACAGTACGATTGTCTCCTAGATACAACAGTCTCTTTTTGATGAAAGCAGCACTACTTTAGGAAATTTGAAGTGCAAATGCTATGCAATTGCTATACTACCCTTAGGAAAGTTGCAAATGCCTTAGAATTGGGATTTAACTCAATTCAGAATGGTTTTGAATTTATAGGTTTTAAGGTGCCCCATTGGAAGCAACCCTACGAATTTAATTTAATTAAATTCTTTGAATTATGAGTGATGACTAAAGCTTTAGTCAGGCCGGATCATGTCGTGCCATGCCGACCCATGGCATGGCACCTTTTGTAATTTTTTTTTAATATCAAGCCCAATTAGCCGGATAATTTTTTTAATTTTTAAAAAAATAATTTTATAAAAATTAAATAAAATTAATTTGATATATGTATTTTTTTGTGGCTTGTTGTCGTGGTGGTACTCAGTCCTATTCTTCTCATAGTCATTTCTTTCGTCTTTCGTCTTTAATTTTTTAATTATTTAGAAACAAGTCTTTATTTATCCTTCACTTGGCTTGATACGGGCTTTTTTTTACTACTTAAAATTAATTTTATTAAAATTAAATTCTATAATAATATCAATAACCCGACCTCTTGTATTGTTGCTGGTTACCCTCAAATTCAGACGTGACTCCGCCAGAGGACGTAACCCACCCAAGCGAATCTAGTGCTCTCGAAGTACTGGTCCATGTTGTGATCCCACAGTCCGATGCCCTCAGCTACTCTGACGACTCCAACACCAAACTCCTCACTCCTTTCATGCACTTATCTCTCATTCCTTTTTTTTTTTTTTTTTTTTTTTTTTTTTTTTTGTACAAACGGACGATCACACTAATCTAGCGCGAGTCAGCCCAGATAGATCAGAGTATAAAATTTGCTGCAAAGGAGCAGGACAGGGTCACCACCAGAAAGCAGAGCCACTGAAGCAGCAATCCAGTCCGCCGCCGAGTTGGCTTCGCGATATATATGACGGGACTGGACACAATCAATCTCCCGCAGAATAGCCCAAATATCCAACAAAAACGGATTAGACAGAGCAGGAGGGCAATTCTGCATCTGGATCCAAGCAATAACCGACATGGAGTCGCCCTCAATACAAATCATCTGAGCATGAAGAACCCGAGCAGCATAAGAAATACCCAAGCCGCGCGAAGTTCAGTCATGGGGATAGAAGAGTCGAGAGAACCAAAACCTCCTGCCACCAAAAGGTCACCTGAGGACCTCTGATAATGAACGCTGACCCAGCAACTCTACCACGGACACTCCCGTCAAAATTGACTTTGACAAACCCTGGAGGGGGGGCTCCCAGGAGATAAGAACCGTATGCCGGTTCGCTGCCGAAGCAGCAGGGGATCCCCAGTGGCCAGAGATATCAAACCCAATCCGAGCACAGTCCGCCGCCAATAATCTGATCTTTCTAGCAGTCTTATGAAGAGAGATAGTGTCATCAGAGAAAATAAACTGGTTCCTAGTTAGCCAAATCTGATAAGCAGTGACCGCCCAGAGACCTTTCTTATGCTGAGGGCATCCTCGAAGATTCAGAAGGAAAGAAGAGTACAGGGAGCCCGAGTCATTCTGTCTGAGAGGATAACCCACCATAAGCCAGACCCGTCTAGCTCTTGGGCAGATGAAAATAGCATGATCTATAGATTCCTCCTCCAAGCTGCATAACGGGCAGATCGACTGAATAGGGATACCCCTCCGAGAAAGGAGAGCATAGGTAGGGAGGGAGCCCCACAGAAGTTTCCAGATAAATAACTGAACTCTGGGGATAGTAGGAAGCTTCCAAATCCACGCAGCATCTTCCAGGCACTGAGGCTGAGATCTGAACATCATCATCAGATCCCTAGTCGGGGCCTTAGAGAGACAGGAACTCTGCCAGAGTCTAACATCAGAGGAACGACCAGGAAGAAGAGGCATCGATAAATCCGCCGGGCAAGTTCCGTACCAAACAATCTGGTCACCGAGGGGATATGCCAAGCAGGAGGATCAGAGGATATCAAGTCCTTGACCCGAAGACTGGAAGGGGTCTCTATGCTGATAAAGGAGGGCCATCGAGAGAGAGGAAGCTCAGAAATCCAAGTATCCTGAATAACACTGACCGAAGAACCATCACCGATCATCCAGGAGAGATTGTCCAAAATAGCCTGACCATAGCGACAGATCTCCTTCCAAAAGGAGGAGCTTCCCCGAGGTGGCGAAATATACATGGCAGATGTCCATTCTCCATACCTAATCGCATCAGGGAGCTCCAAAGACAATGTGGCTCAAGAAGAAATCTCGAAGCATGTCTGGCAATAAGGGCTTTTCTTCTAACAATCAAGGACTGGATACCGAGACCACCCTCAGCAATAGGCATACAAACCAAGTCCCAGGATAAGAGGTGAATCCCATGACCATCCTGCACAGAAGCCCATAGGAAATCACGAAAGCATCTCTCGATCCTTCTCAGACAAGTAATTGGAATGGCTGAATTCGACAGGATATGCAGGGGAAGGGAGGAAAGAACTGATCGAATAATAATAACCCTAGCCATCATAGAAAGACCAGTCACCTGCCATCCCTCAATGCGCTGGCGCACCCGCCTCTCAATCTCGGAGAAATCAGAGTAGCGGGGACTTCGCCCCGTTATAGGGATCCCCAAATAAATAAATCTATCAGTCTGAGTGGTGATACCCGACAGTCTGATGATGGCTTCTCTAGTGGATCTAGAGGTCTTCGGGCTAAAACAAATAGAAGACTTCAGAAAATTACCTTCTGACCAGAAGCCTGGCAGTAGCTCTGAATAATAGAATGAAAAGAAGCCGCATTCTCAATAGAAGCATGGCCAAGTAAGATACAATCATCAGCAAAGAGGAGGTGGGAGACAAAAGAGCCCTCAGGACCAGCCATAACTGGGGCAATCCGCCTGTCCAGCTGAGCCTGGCGTAAAGCCCGAGAAAGATCATCAGCAGCCAGGATGAAAAGCAAAGGAGATAAGGGGCAACCCTAGCGGAGACCAACACTAGAGTGGAAAAACTCAGTCGTGTTTCCATTGATAATTAGAGAAAAAGAGGGCTTATGGATGCAAGCCATAATCCATTCTATAAATAATTCATCAAACCCAAACTCCAGAAGAGAGCGGTACAAAAAACCCAGCTCAAACGATCATAAGCACGCTCCATATCAAGCTTAACAGCCATAAGACATCGTCTGGCCGGGGCTCTATGAAGAACATGCATAAACTCCTGAGCAATAAGAACATTATCAGAAATAGACCTCCCTCTAATGAAAGCCCCCTGCTCCTCTGAAATGAGGCGAGGAATCACCAGACAAAGGCGGCGAGCTAATAGGCGAGCACAAACTTTATACAATGTAGAACAGAGGCTAATGGGCCTAAAGTGCTGAGGGAGAGAAGCATCCACTCTCTTGGGCACCAAGGTAATGAAAGTCTGATTCCATTCAGAAGGAATATGTCTAGCTCTGAAAACATCCTGAATAGCTTGAACAACCTCCCGACCAACAATATCCCAATAGTGCCGAAAGAAAAATGGTGGAAAACCATCAGGCCCAGGGGCTTTGTTCGGCCCAAGCTCCCACAGGGCCTCCCTAATCTCATCAGCCGAGATCGGCCTGGTAAGCATATCGTTATCCAGGGAGGAGACCTTCCTAGAAGATGGAACCTGAACAACCGGATCCCCATCACCATTAGAGTCAGCCCATCTGGTCCGGAAGAAATGGAGAAGAAGGTCACTGATAGATTGAAAATCCTCCCTAGTATGCCCGTCTTCATCTACTAACCTCCGAATCCGATTAGCAGCTCTCCGCTTCAGAGTGGCCTGATGGAAGAATCTGGTGTTACGATCCCCATCACAAATCCACTGAGCCCGAGATCTCTGCCACCAATACATCTCCTGCTGCCGTAAAAGGGAGTGGTGCCGAGCCAGCAACTCCCTAAGGAAAGAGAGGTCCGAGACCAAAAACCCTTCCTGATCCTCCTTAGCCTGCATAACTTTAATATCAGTTTCAACCTGCTCAACTTGTCTGACCAGATCCCCCACCTCAAACATGTTCCATCTGGATAGTCTGTGTCTGGCCATCTTAAAACGCCGAGATAATCGATAGACAGCATTGCCCCTAACAGGAGTATGCCAGATCTGAGATATAATAGAACGAGTAGCTGAAAGACCAGTCCAAAACTGCTCAAATCTGAATTGCTTCCGCATAAGCTGATCAGCCTCCGTAGAAATCAATATAGGGCAATGGTCAGAAGCAATCCTAGGGAGATGAGTGACAGTAACCATAGGGAATCTTTGGAGCCACTGGGGAGAAGCCATGGCACGATCAAGTCTCTCCCAGACTCGAGCAGACCCCTGGCAGTTATTGCACCAAGTGAATTGGGATCCCGAATACCCTAAATCCAAAAGCCCAGAAGAGCCAATAAAGGATCTGAATTCATTAATATCAGCTGAGCCAGAAACCCGTCTGCCTCCACGTTTTTCATTAGCCTCAGTGATACAATTGAAATCCCCCGCAATGATAGACGGAATACCCTTAGCAAGGAGGGAAAGCAGTTCGGACAGAGAACCCTTCTCTCCCGGTAGTCCGTGCTGGCGTAGACAGCCGAAAGAAACCAGGGGTCAGAAGACCCCTCAGAGATCATAAGACCAATTTGCTGATTGCACTGATGGAAAGCATCAATTCTGACTGCAGAGGTGCGCCATATAGCCAGCATACCCCCCGACAGACCAACTGCCTCCACAGCATAAGAAGACCAAGTACGGGCAATCTATCTACGAAAACAGAGAAGACTATCCCCCGAAAGTCTGGTCTCCAAGAGGATACATATGTCAAAGTGGTGAACTTGCAATAATCTACTGAAGGAGGATCGAAAAGAAGGTTTTCGAGTTCCTCTAACATTCCATAGTAAGATCTTCATTTACAGGATGGCGGAGGATGGGACCCCTCCTTGATCCACTAGCATATCACTATCAATCATACCAACATTCAACTGGGAGCCATCAACAGGCTTCAGAACTGAATTGGTCAACAGTCCCTCCGAACCAGGATCAGACTCACCTGAAGAGGAAGACTGTGCCTGAATTGGGGAACCAGAGATCAATCCCGTAGGTTCGCCAGAAGAGTCAGCCAAAGGAAGATCAACCCTTCCAACAGATTGATCCCTCACCGCCTCCAGAGCACCAACTTGAGAACAAGGAAACTGATCCAGCTGAATCGGAGAGCCGCAACTAACCTCTCCTATTTTGGTGAAAGAAACCTTTCCTTTTCCCTTTTTCTTGTCTGATTTGGATAAAATTCTAGGAGCATGAGAAACCTCCGGCCTAGCTCGCTTAAGTGGACCTGAACTGACTTCCCTGCTACCCACAGGACCATCATAGCTCACCACTGTAGCAAGAGAGGAGAAAGGGTTATGAATCAATGTAGGAATGTTCAGACCAGGCTCTAGGGAATCAATCTCAGCATTAGATTAAAGTTCAGAGAAGCTGCCTTAGAAATGGCATGCTCTCTCTGAACCGGCACGGGACTGTTCCCATTAACCACAATGACCTTATCCTTCCCGGGGTGCGCCACCACATCATCAGGCCTTAGATGCATTCTTGAGGACGAGGAGGGTCTCCGGCGAGCAACCTTCACCGGAGCAGCCCACCCTACAGTCGATTCAGCCGTGCCCACTGGAATCCCCTTCTTCACTGCCTGGGACGCAGAAGCAGAGCCCGAGTTTGAAACCGAGGCCATCGGCGAAGTCTTCACCTTCTCCACCACCTGAGGGTTAGAATCAAAAGATCTCTTCCGAACAGCAACGAGCCACGGCCCAAACAAAGGACCAGAATCAGAGCTATCCCCCTCAGGACAACTCGGTTGAGAACAGGGGCCATCCAAGTGCAGAGTGGCACAGCTCAAGCAAACTCCCTCCAAATTCTCATAAACAAAATTCTGCCAGAATGGATTGAAACTTCCTTGAATCCGGGTACCTGGCCGGAGAGGGCGACTAAGGTCAATCCGCAGACAAACCCTCGCAAAACCTCCCCTTGACTTCGCCACAGTAGCTGCATCAACGCAGACAAACTCGCCAGCTGGCTCAAGAATAGCTCTAAGGAATTCCTCATTCCAGAATTCAAGAGGCAGAAGCGGCAATCTCACCCAGATCAACGCAGAGGAGACGGAATCCTCCGCCGGTGTAAACTCCGGTTTCCACGGCTCTGTACCAATCACCTGGCCGTTGATTACCCAAGGACGATGCAGAACCAGTTCACAAGCTTCCTTGGATTCAAAACGGAAAACATGGCATTTGAATGCCAAGCTAATTGGAAAGATTTCACCTGAGATACCAACTCGTCTGAATTCCCTAATAAAGGCTTCAGCCGGAATCCATCGATGGAACGAGCGGACGATCAGAGCCTTCTGCTACCAGCCCGCCACCTCCTCTTCAAGCTCCGCCACCGGAAGATGAGTCACCTCCGGGAACGAAGCCTGCAGCCTCTCAATAACAGCAGGCGAAGGGGACTGGGTAACCCAGTGAAAACCATTCGACATCAACCTCCTCCCCGGATTCCGGTTACCTTCGACCGGATCAGGAGCCATAGGAATGGAGGGAAGGCCGAAGAGAAAAAACCGGAGAAACGGCGAAGGAGCAGAGACGAAGAACACCCAGCAATCAAGGAAGAAGAACACGAACGCACGAATCTTAAAGCAGAAGGAAGATGGAGAACCAGAGCACTCGGGCGCATGATTCTCAAAGCACCAAAATCTATGGTTAAGATGGCTAGAAGTTTGTCATTATCCTTTTTCATTCCTCGTAGAGGTAGAAGATAATGTCATTTGTATAACTAGTTTAATTGGCATGTAGTTATTGATGTCTTAAATTATTCGTCACACACCAACTGTCCCAAAAACATAAAAATATTGTGCAGACCGACAAAGCATCTTTTCTAACCAACCTACTCATGCCAGTAAGAGTAAAAAAAATTAAAATTATCTTGAAAGGGAACTTGATGCTTAAATTAGTTCAAAAAAAAAAAAAAAAAAGTCCAGAGCTTCTAATTCGGCACTTTTAATGTAGAAGTTTAGGATTAAATTGAACTTAATACTTGAGAGGTTTGAGATTAGTTTTATAGACATTTGAAAAAATCTTTTTTAAGATGAGCCATTCATTGATGGATGGTCTACATGGATTGTTACTCTTGAATCATGTGACACCTTTAGTGGATCACTCTCGGAACAAGTGTTGGACCACTATCTAAATTAGTTTGTGTTTCAAATTAACCAGTGAATACCGATGGAAGCCTCGCTTAATTCGGACTTCACTTTCTGAATAGGAGAAACGTGTCGATTTAGTTAGCTACATGATATCAGCTTTTATCACACATGGCCTTAAGGTTAACCTAACAACTTAGCTTATACCTTATCATTGGTAGTTCTTATCACATCATGTAACCATGAAGTCCCAAAGTAATACTGAGCCTTGCTGTTCTGACGCCCACGATGACAACATATTTGATCGCCTAATGCAAGCTATGGATTTGTTGCTAGTACGTTGGATAAGAGAGAAGTCCAGACAGGAGAAAGATTGGCCGAGACTGTCATTAGGTCCCTGACGTGGATTTGTTGGTAGCACATTGGAGAAAAGAGCAATATATAAAGAATTAGAGGTAGAGTTTAGAAGATGAAAGTAGGAAAGACTAGGACTAAAATATTTTATAACTACTGTAATGCCTACCGAAATCACATAGCCTTACAAACTGAAGTACAAACTAATTGATAGTAACTAAACTTGGTTATAAGCTTTTCAAATATTTTTTTTTCATCCGATATAGAACTATTTTTAGGGTATTACGATCCATACTATCCTATCAAACAATATCCTTGTCGCACACTATAAGCTAATTAGAATCTATTTTAAGATGGATCATTAGCACTGTAAGGGTGGCTCCACGCCACTATAGGACTCTACCATTATTCCATGGGTAGTCCATTCCTTTTTGTTTGCTTTGATATCATTTATAACACCTTAAACCCACTTATTAGTCTTATTAACCTATTATCAAGTTGGATCCACACGGCCTTTCCTTCTTATCAGCTTTAAAACTATTTGTAACATCCCAAACTCATTTACTAGTCCAATTAAACTACTACCGGCAAGGTCCACGTGGCCTTAAAACTCAAATTTAAGTTAAGTCGGAATCTATTTCAAATTATGTTATTAGTACTATAGAGATGGCTCCATACTGTGGCAGAACTCTATCATCATCTTATGGGTATGAGTAGCCCTTTTCTTCTTCCTACCAACTTTTGTATATTCGGATCGGCTCTAATATCATTTATAATGCTTTAAGTCCATTTACAAGCCCAATTAACTTGTTAGGGGGTAGAAATGGCTTCATTGAAAATTTCCTTTTTTCATAGTTTTTCTTATGCTTGCCAATTTGTTGCTATTGCTAGGTCCATGTTCTATTGAAGATTACTGGAAAGAAGTTACACTATGTGATGGTTTTGTTATCTTTGAAACCATGGCACAACAGATTGGAGAGGAGATGAAAACCTATCTACAATAACTAGAGTTAGGTGAATGGAAAAATATCCTTTTAAGGAGTTATATGGTAGGCATGTCCATTGGCAACTTGAGGAGAAAAAAATAGAGTGACATCAATGACTGCAATGTTGTTTAATGCCTCTATACAACTTCGGTGCCTTCTCTTTGGAACATCGGTCCAATATGCATTCATCTTATTGTGGTAATTGGAGTGTTCTTCTACTTGATAGAAAATTTGTTATTTTTTTTATTTGCCAATCATGCCAACATAGGCTCTTTTGGCACGCTATCACCATCTACAAGATATACTTTTTATGATCATATGTTTTCCTATCGACTAGCTTGTTGGTTGTTGGACAATATATGCTCTTCCTCATCAAAGGACGTACACTTCATATATATGTTTTGTCTCATCAAACGCTCTATATATGATCCATGGAGTCTATGAGGGGTGAGTATATATAGATTTGCGCAATGTATTTGCTTCTTGAAAATTTCCTTCTTTGTAGTTGTTGTTATGCTTGCCACTCTGTTGCTATATATTGCTAGGTCCATGTTACAATGAAGATTAATGGAAAGAAGTTACACTATGTGATGGTTTTGTTATCTTTGAAGCCATGGCACAACAGAATGGAGAGGAGATGAAAACCTTTGTACAATAACTAGAGTTAAGTGGACAAAAAGGAAATATCCTTCTGAGGAGTTATTCGGCAGACATGTACCATTGGCAACTTGAGGAGAAAAAATATAGTGACATGCATCAATGACTGCAATGTTGTTTGATTCTAGATTGTTGGGCAAGCAAACAAAACGAAACATAGCTGAAATGGAAATTTTTTTGTTGTAAAGACAAGAAAGTCAGAGTTAAGATTGAGTATTTGAGAAGTATGGGTTTATATTAATTAAGCATGAAATATGAAGTGATGGAGAATAAATCAAGATGGTATGGATATGTATTATAGAGATTTGATGAGGATTTTTGAGGAGAGTGCTCCATTTTGAATTGAAAGTTCTAGAAAAAGGAGGGAAAAATTTTAGAGTTAAAATGTGTTGAAATTATGGGAGAGGATATGTAAACGCTTGAAGATGGTTGTTTATAGGAATTGTTGGTAAATTAACAAATCAAGGATATCAGGAATATGCAAAGTAAACCTCGATTGGTTAGGGCAAGGCTTAATAGTTGTAGTGGTATTGTTTTCCTCATTGGTGGGACTCATGTCTTTTCTTTTTTTTTTTGGGCATCAAACTGCACCAATAATTATATGCCATATTGGTACGTACTTCTTTATATCAGATGTATATGGTGTATTAATATCATACAAGCATAAGGTTTGATACCAAAATTGTGAACCTTGATACCAACTAATGCAGGGGTTGATCCTACCTTACTAGTAGGGAATTGGGATACTATACACCTGTCATACCAAGTGTATATCATAACAACACTTGATATATATGGGCTGTACTGATTGTGCATAGATGCGAAACTAGCATATAAAATCATGATATGACTTGCGTATAGTATATGTACACACGTATACATATGCATATATTTATCATGTCCATATTTTGTTTATCTATGTACGTATCTATGGGCTTACATGTATGCATGTGTAGCATACATACATATGTGTATGCATGCATGGGTGCATCAATATATGAATGTATTTATGCTTTTTATGTGTATACATATATAAGTATATACATACATATATGATTGTGTATCTTTGCATGGAGTAACTTTACGAAAAGCTGATGGTAGTTAAGGCAAAAAATTTGACAGATGCAATCTTTCTTGAGATTCAAAATCCTATTTTGTCAATATTTTATAAATTCCTTGACTGTTTCTCTTCAATTTTTTTTACTCCCTGAGTAACTGTAATTTAAGGATTTGAGTTGTCTTATAATTATTATCTTCCTTACATATAAATATTTAATCCTTCAGTGTCGATTGCTGGTCATATTGTTGCCGATAGTTTTAGCATCTATTCAATACAAATAGCAATGCAGTGCTAAAATTCTTGTCCACTTCCCTTTCTGCTCATTCACATGCTTTAGCTGTTGTAAGTATATCTCTTCTTTCAGGTATTAGTTTGACAGCCCGATCAAATAACAGTACTCCAGATGCTCAAATTCTTTCCATGATTGAAAATACGTAATTTGCTAAGACACTTACATGCAGTCGTTAATTTCTTGCATGTTTCTTCTCTAATTGTTACATCAACTCAAATCTGTTACAGCTTTATATTGTAAATTGTGCAGTATATTGAGTTCTTTCCTCCTGTAAACATATTGGCTTATTTTGATGACAGTATTTCCATGCATCTTCGATTTGCATTTCACATTTTTGGCATACGAGAATCTGTCAGTGAGCTGTGCAAGTTGACGGTTGACCAAAATATTTATTTCTATTAACGTTTTGTTAATAGACAACAAAACTTTCAGAGAAGCTGACTTTGAAAGTTGACAATAATCGAATTGACAGCGTTTCAAAGACATTTCTTTTCATTATTCAGATTTCGGAGCACAATCGTTGGTGAGGAATCAAATACTTTTTCCAGGTACCATGCAATCTCATAAGTTTCTGAAAACTGCTTGACTTTTCCCTGAACCCATGGGTTCTGGGGTGTAAACCTAAACCCGACCCAATTGCTGTTTAAGTTGTTTCCGGCCATGTAAGCCCTATCCTAACAGGATATATTTGATGCTTAGAGTGGAATGGAATAGACTGTTTTATTTGGCCGCATAGCTGAAATGAGCACATAATTTAGAAAAGCCATCAACTTCTGAGACAAAATAAGTTAAAACATCAAACCATATACAGTTAAGGAGTCATGGCACAATATATGGAAGGCACCCAATGCAACTCATCATCTGAACAAGCTATGGACACTACAAAAAATGGTCCCATAACAACGCTTTTTTCTTGACGCTACATCGTAGCGTCAGGAGTTTTCGAATCAGACCGACGCTTTTAAAAGCATCGAAAGATCACAAATTTTAACGATGCTTTTAAGCATCGGGCGCTCGATTTCTAAGGCCGACGCTAAAAAGCGTTGGCATCATGATTTAAATCGTGGATGCCAGCATCATATATTTTTATGCCGATGCTTTTTAGCATCGGCATCATATTTTTTCACTGAGTCACGGGATTGGATAGCGCCAAAATTTTTATATTTTAAGCCAGCACCAAAAAATTTATGTAGATTGAAATAGAAATCAAATACGTTCTCTCTCTCTTATTTGGAACACGATCTTATTCATCTCCACTGCTGCTTCTCTTCTCAACTGCTCTGACCGCCGCCGCTGCCAATGATGACACAAAGCGGATGGGATACTAGGGTTTCGGCCGTGATGGGCTGCATTTACTCCAAGACCTCCAACGTCGATGCTCCTGATGATGAATGCCTCTCCGCCGACAACCCAGATCTACGTGACGTCTTCCCTTGTCTCCCCTCTTTTTTTATTTTTTTGCCGATTTCTTGGATTTGTTTTGGGGATTTTGTTTTGGGTTTTTTGGCGATCAGAAGCGAATGGGGAGGGGGGCGAGCAGGATCAAGTGTCGGAGTTCAAGGAGTACGGATTGGCGAAGCTCCGTGTGGCGACCAAGGGCTTCAGCCCTGAGCTAATCGTCTCTGAGAGTGGAGAGAAGGCCCCCAACATAATCATAAGAAGAAGATCTGGAATGGACTTTTGGGAAGAAGTGTAGGAGAAACAACCTCCAAGGCTTGCATATTTTAATAATTTGATAATAATTATCAATGCGGAAACTTAAAGATTAAATATTAATCTATGTAACATGCATCAAGATCATATCTTTGCTTTATACGATAGGATCATTTGATCTAAATTATGCATATAAATAAAATTATCAAGATCATATCTTGATCTTCAAGATAAGAAGTCATACTATCTATCCTGAAGCCTGCCTTAAGATCTAGGGATCATATCACTTACCTTAAGAACAATTGATAAGTCCTTTGTGCTCTGCAGCTATTCAATCGTCCGGCCTCTAGTATCGTCCACACGAACTCCCCGAATGATCGGATTCCCGGGAGTGCTAGCTTGCAGAAAAATAACTTTGCTGATCTTGAATCCTCTCACTTGAATCTTCTTCCAGGATCCATCAAACTTTTGCTAACACCAGAATATCACCAGGATTTTCTGTTCTAACTCTTTAGAATTTCAATACATAACATATCGTTGTTGTCATCTAGTGAAGAATGTCCTCTAATTTATAGGCTCAATTTAGCCTTTAGCCCATCGAATTCTAACACTTAGAATTCTGACGTTTGATGAAAACCAGAGACATGAATTCTAACACTTAGAATTCCAACGTTGACATTTGATAAAAGCCTATGAATTCTAACACTTAGAATTCCAACGTTTTGTTCATTCCGAGTGAAAATCAAAGAGATGTGAATTCTAACACTTAGAATTCTATCATCTGGTTAATTCAAAGAGGTACATTTGGAGAAGATTTAAGGTTATACATTAAATTCTACGTAAGAATTTAATCTCTCATGAGATGAGTTTTAGTTATCTCATCATGTGAGATCCTCATGTGAGAAAACTCTTTTCACACATGGAGTTTGGGTTTGGATTTTGGTTTAAGCTGATTTGAATTTATTGGACTGAACCTACATAGATCATGGTCCTAGACCAAATCAAATTTAGCTAGTTCTGAATCTATTTAAATCCAAATCAAATCTAATTTCAAATCAATATTTGAAATTAATTAGTCCTTCTAATAGACTTAAACCTAATTGAATCTTATTCACTCGTACTTAACCCAATTGAGATAATTCAATCAATCAAATTGATTAATTAAATCATATACGATTCTCAATCGTTGATCAGCAAATAGATCATCCTAAGAAACTTCAATGCGTGTGACTCTCTAGGTTTGAACCTAAGCCGGTAGCATAGGAACAACTTTCTATACTAATCGATGTGCCCATCTAGCAATGGAACCCGAAGTCTGGATAGGTCGAAGAGTTTCCAAGCAAACTCCAAGAACCCTAAGAAATAGTTACCGTATAATTCATCCTTTTGACCATAAATGTTAAGGATAGCTTAAGAGCCTGTCAACTCTAAACAGTAAATCCATAAAGTGATTTCAACTTTAGCAATCATGTGACCTTCACATGAAATGCCTTGGCCAAGGTCTTGCTAAATTGAAACACAAGCATTTCTCCTTTTAACGGGATAGGTCAAATTCCATCTTGATCCACAACTGACTAATACAAGTACTTGACTGCATCCAGTAACCTTTCGTAGCTAGATTAAAATTTCAGGTGGTCCCTCACCTAAGTACAATGAGTTGCTTGCAAGTCACCGATTGTGATCTTCAGGTCTTAAGGATACTTATACCCATATCTTCTTGGATTAACTCTTGATAGCATAATATCTAAAAATGAATCACATTCGGTGAAATGTACTCCTATACTTTCACCTGTATGTCATACCAGTGTCTCTACACTCCTTGGTTAAGAGGACAACCAACAAATATGATATACAACATCTTATAATTGATAGTACTAGGGCCCTGTCATAGTATATCATTTGG
>UESW01001331.1:186521-230506 GCA_900491605.1 Calamus simplicifolius
GCTGGCGATCCGACGGTTCCAATCGATCTAAGCCGTGATCCCGATCGGCCACGACCGATCTCGGACCGTGGCGATCGGTCCGATCAGCGACGATCCGACGGTTGCGATCGATCCAAGCCCTGATCCCGATCGGCCATGACCGATCCCGGACCGTTGCGATCGGTCCAAGATCGGCGATGATCCGACGGTTGCGATCGATCCAAGCCGTGATCCCGATCGGCCATGACCAATCTCGGACCGTGGCGATCGGTCCGATCGGTGACGATCGAACGGTTGCGATCGATCCAAGCCCTTATTCCGATCGGCCACGATCGATTTTGGACCGATCGCTATTTAACATAATTAATTTTTTTAAATATATTACGATGCATAGGGTAGCGTGGTAATTTTTAATATGATAATTATTATATAAAAAATTAATTTTAATTATTATAATTACGATGCAACAAGTGCGTCGCTATATTAAAACATAATTTCTTTAATTAATTTTTTGGTTCATTACGTCGCTAATGCGTCGCTATTTAACATAATTAATTTTTTAAAATATTGCAACGCACTGTGTTACATCGCAATTATTTTTTCTCATATTTACTTTATAAAATTTAATTTATTTAAAATAATTGCGACGCATTTATTGCGTTGCTAAATTAAAAATAATTTTAATTTATTTTCTGGTTTCTTGCGTCGCTATTTAAAATATTTAATTTTTTTCAAAACAATTCGATGCACTAAATGCATCGCAATATTTTTTTAAATATTTATACTTTAAAAAATTTAATTTCATTTAAATTATTTGCAATGCATTGATGCGTCGCTAAATTAAAAATAATTTTTCTAATTTTCTTGTTTATTGCGTCCTAATGCGTCGCTATTTAATATTTAATTCTTTTAAAAGCATTGACGCACTGTGTTGCGTCGCAATGTTTTTTTCTGATATTTAAATTTTATAAAATTTAATTTTATTTAAATTATTTGCGACGCAATTGGTGCGTCGCTAAATTAAAAATAATTTCTCTAATTTTTTATTTTATTGCATCACTAATGTGTCGCTATTTAACATATTTAATTCTGTTCAAACATTGCGACGCACTGAGTTGCATCACAATATTTTTTCCAATATTTAAATTTTTTTTGATTTTTTGGTTAATTGAGTCGCTAATGCGTCACTAATTGTGTCGCAATATTTTGTTGTCACAAAGGCATCGCAAAGTGGTAGCAATTTAGCGACGCAATTATGCGTCGCTAAACTTGCGTCGCTATTTCAGTATTTCTTGTAGTGCTGTCTATTCAATAGTTACGCTGACTTATCATATAATGAATGATAATTCCGATGGTGATAAACATCATGCATGGAGTGCCTCCCATGATTATCAAGATATCAGACTCATTATCACTAACCTTAATGGGAGGCTATGACATAGTTATCATATAACTATTTCATTTTAAGGACCTAATAATTTTAGAGAATTTAATAATCTGAAGATAATTGACTAATCAAGTTCTCCCACTGAATCTATGAAGTTAGTAGAATGAGACAAGATTAAGTCAGGTTAAGTGACACCTAAATCAGTCAGACTGATTTCTTACATGCATGGGTCAACTCGAATCGGGTAAATGATCTTAATCATAAATGGTTCACCATGATGACCAGGTAAGTGAGATCGATGGAAGGGATATGCCATTAACTCGTTAAAGACACATTAGTACGAGTAGCTCCCAATTAAAAACCATTCAATCGTTGATCCTAGAGCAACTTGCTAACTTACCTTGACATCATATGGTTAACCAATTTTGATTTGACCATTCAAGAGATTCATGCTCAACCACGAAGCCTAATCTACTTCCATTTGGTTTAATCAAAGACATGGACATGATCAACTACAACTATTATTTGATTTAGAGCATCCTTAACCTAATCTAATTAATTTAGATTTGATCAAATACTCTTATAATCCATTTGATTTAAACCTTAGGGTCTAACCCTTTATGGACCTGATTTAGCTAACCCAAAAGATTAAATATATTTTATGTGTCCATATTTCGAATCAAGCATCGCTTGCATTATATTACTACTCATAATTCCTATATTTAGATCATATCTAAAAAGATTATGAATAAATATTTGACATTCAAATAAGACTCATAAATATTGTATGTTTCATAACATAGACAACAAGCCATCATATCTCATATCTATGTTTTTATACTAAACATGCAAATATCATGCTTTTACACAACATCAATATGTATCAAATATAAAACATCTCTTGAGAGTGTGTGTAATCTATGTTTTGATGCCAAAGATCAATTTAACTTATCTTTTGACTAAGCATCAATAATAAAAGAATCATAACGGTACAACATATGTCACATAATACCTCGTTGAACGGGTAATTTGGATTTTTAATCCATATATGACCGAATAGCCTGGTGATCCATTTTAGCTTTGATTACAAAATTAATAGGAGTATTAATTTACATGCAATAAATTAGATCAAGACGAAACTCTGATACCATTTGTAAGGAGAAATAACCTTCGAGGCATGCATATTTTAACATTTGATAACAATTATCAATGAGGAAACTTAAACATTAAATATTAATCTATGTAACATACATCAAGATCATATCTTTGCCTTATAATATAGGATCGTTTGATCTAATTTATACATATAAATTAAATAATCAAGATCATATCTTGATCTTCAAGATGAAAAGTCATACTACTTGTTTTGAAGCCTGCCTTAAGATCTAGGGATCAAATCACTTACCTTAAGAACAGTAGGTAAATCCTTTGTGTTCTGCAGCCGTTCAATCGTCCGGCCTCTAGTATCGTCCATGCGAAGCCTCGAATGATCGGATTCCCGGGAGTACTAGCTCGCGGAAAAACAACTTTGCTGATCTTGAATCCTCCCACTTGAATCTTCCTCCAAGATCCACCAAACTTTTGCTAACACCAGGATCATACCAAGATTTTGTGTTCTAACTTTTAGAATTTCAATCCACGACATATCTGTGTTGTGTTGTAATCTGGTGAAGAATGTTCTCTGTTTTATAGGCTCAATTCAGCCTTTAGCCTATCGAATTCTAACACTTAGAATTCTGTCGTTCGGTAAAAACCAAAGAGATGCAACGTTTGGTTAATTCCGACGTTCGGTGAAAACCTATGAATTCTAACACTTAGAATTCCAACGTTTTGTTAATTCCGACACATTCGGTGAAAACCAAAAAGATGTGAATTCTAACACATAGAATTTCGGGTTAATTTAAAGAGGTACATGAATTCTAACACTTAGAATTTCAACGGAACCGTTTGGAGAAGATTAATGTTATACATTAAATTCTACATGAGAATTTAATCTCTCATGAGATGAGATTTCGGCCATCTCATCATGTGAGATCCTTATACGAGAAAACTCTTTTCACACATGGGGTTTAGGTTTGGGTTTTGATTTAAGCCGATTTGAATTTATTGGATTGAACCTACATAGATCATGGTTTTAGCCCAAATCAAATTTGGTTATTCCTGAATCTATTTAAATCCAAATCAAGTCTAATTTCAAATCAATATTTAAAACTGATTAGTCCTTCTAATAGACTTAAACCTAATTGAATCTTATTCACTTGTACTTAACCCAATTAAGATAATTCAATCAATCAAATTGATTAATTAAATCATATAAGATTCTCAATCATTGATCAGCAAATAGATCATCCTAGGAAACTTCTATGCGTGTGACTCTGTAGGTTCAAACCTAAGCCGGTAGCATAGGAATAACTTTCTATACTAATCAATGTGCCCATCTAGCAATGGAACCCGACGTCCGGATAGGTCGAAGAGTTACCGAGCAAACTCCAAGAACCTTAAGAAATAGTTACCGTATAATTCATCCTTTTGACCACAAATGCTAAGGATGGCTTAAGAGCCTGTCAACTCTAAACAACAAATCCATAAAGTGATTTCAACTTTAGTGATCATGTGACCTTCACATGAAGTGCCTTGGCCAAGGTCTTGCTAAATTGAAACACAAGCATTTCTCCTTTTTACGGGATAGGTCAAATTTCATCTTGATCCATAACTGACTACCATAAGTACTTGACTGCACCCAGTAACCTTTTGTAGCTGGATTAAAAATCCAGGTGGTCCGAAACCTAAGTACAATGAGTTGCTTGCAAGTCACCAGTTGTGATCCTCAGGTCTAAAGGATACTTATACCCATATCTTCTCGGATCAACTCTTGACAGCAGAGTGTTCGGAAATGAGTCACGTTCGGTGAAATGTACTCCTACACTTTCACCTGTATGTCATACAAGTGTCTCTACACTCCTTGGTTAAGAGGACAACCAATAAATATGATATACAACATCCTATAATTGATAGTACTATGGCCCTGTTCATAGTATATCATTTGGTCGCGAACTCTTTTGAGGACCTTCAAAGATAAATCCTCCTTTATCATGAAGGAAGATCCTGAGGGCTTCATTACTATTAGGAGTTTTAAGAAGATGTTCTTGTAATGAATAAACTACCAAATAACTTTTATTAATATATCAATTTATATGTAATTTATATTAGCACAATCATCAAATGATTGGCTTTAGGATACAATTCCAACAAGCCTCACCCACAGCAGGGCCGAGGGGATGGAATCGTCCACCAGAGTGAACTCCGGCCTCCACGCTTCAGTCGCAATGACTTGGCCATTGATGACACGATCGATTCAAAACCAAGTCACATGCTTTCGAAACTTCAAATCGGAAGATATGGCAGCGGAATGCCAGACTGATAGGGACGATGTCACTAGGGACTCCGGCACGCCTAAATTCCCTGATGAAAGCTTCAGACGGGACCCATTTATGGAAGGAACGAGCAAGAACATCCCTTTGCTTCCATCCAGCCATCTCTACTTCTAGCTCCACCATCGGAACATTGACAACATCCGGAAACGAAGCCTCCAACCTCGCCACCTCTATCAGCAAAGGTGACGGAGAGACCCAATGAAACCCGAAATCTGCAGCCCTCCTTCTGGGAACCCGGCCGTCGGCAGCTGCATCAGACGCCATAGGAGAAGAGGGGACGGTGGAAGGAAAGACTGGAGAGAAGCAAAGACAGAGGCGACAAGGATCATCGGAGATCGGGGAAGAAAGGGTTCGGAACACGAATCTTAAAGCTTCATCTTCAAATAGCACTAGAGAGCTTAAAGCACGATTCTTAAAGCATGTCCTGATAGATAGCTACCACTTCAAAGCATATCCTATTCATTGATTCATGTTGATGCCATGGGCTCTTGGGAGTATAAAATCATGTGGATCAGATTGGCTATTGAATGGGCACCGAAGGCGGTGCACGAAGACTTTTCCATTGAATGTTCAATCCATCAACTTTTTTGCTTCCAGGCCCTGTCTCTATAAATTTTTACTCTTATCGATATCCGTATATATGCTTATTGAGTGTGGTGATGTTCTACTAGATGGTTTGTTTAAAATTGATAAGTAATTATTCGTCCAAAGACAGGGAATTGAGCACCGAAAAGGAAATGTTTGGTGTATCACCTCCGATGCACAAAGGCATGCACCGAGAGCTTACATTGGCTGCATGCCCATGCGAGCGCGCATGCCGCAGCGCAATGATGCACAAAGGCATGACACCGCACTGTTGATGCTAACCTGTCCGTCAGGTGGTGGTCCTCCAGAGGTAGAGAAAGATCTCATCCATTGATATGGAGATTCGTAATCCATAATGATTGGGTTTGGTCTCGATTTTGATACACTTACCAGCAGTAGAGGAGACATTTAGCGATAGACCCACGTTTACTTTGCAAGACTTTAATTCTGGCACCCTTTGATAACTCATGTTCACTTCTATTTTTCGTTAGAATTAGGGGTGTAATAGAGCCGAGTCGAGTCGACATAGTGCCCAGCTTGAGCTCGACTCAACTCTAAAATTTGAAGCTCGAAAGAGCTCGATCGAGTTTCTTATTTAGAGCTTGAACTCGAGCTCGATGAAATACTCGATATACTCGAATTCGACTCGACTTGAACTTTTATGTAAAAAATTAAAAATAATTTAAATCAAAATAAAATATGTTCTTAACTAAAAATTCAAAGAAGTTTTATATAGTTATGATAATATTATAAATATATAGAATTATAAGGGTAAAATAATAAAATTAAATAAGCTCGATTAAGCTCGTGAGCTTTTTGAATTGAGTATTTTAATACTCAAACTTGACTCAATAATATACTCGAATAGTTCGAGCTCGAGCTTGACTCGATAAGCAGCGAGTCGGTTTCGAGTATTTCTCAAGTCGATTTTGAGCTACTCGCGAGCTATCTCGACTCGGTATACCCTAGTTTGGATATCTTGGATATGTACCGTGGGTGTCAAGATTTGGTTGTTATACAAGCATATCGAAAAAAAAAATCTTTGCACTGAAAAGAAATGCTACTAGCGATTATGAGTGGAATTAATAAAATAATCTAAGGGACAATGTTAAATCATGGGATGCACAAATCTTGAATACTAGATGGCATTACCGAAAATTATGCCGTGTTTTATGATAAAGGATAATACGTTTCCATTGATATTTAATTAATGCTTATAATGGGTAGATGAAAATATCCTTTTTACCATTAAATTTTTACTTAAAAATTATTTTGATAGCCAAACTCAACTGTAATAATTTATTATAATTGGAGAATGTTATATTTTCAATGTCCCATTATATGAATCAATTAAAATTAATAAAATAATTATAGAAGTAAATCTTACCCTTTGGTAATCGAACTCTCAAAAATAAAATATTACTGCATTTGATTCATAATAATAAAATATGATAATCAATTTATCATTGTTTGAATTGAATTTAAATTATTTTATAAATCTTTTTTATCTTTAAAGTACTCTCTATTCTTTTTACTAGGATATGAAATATTAAATATTTAAATATATAATTATATATATTATATATATATATACATTGTGATATTATTAAATATAATATATATTATATTAATACATAATATATAAATATTTAATAATATATATAACAATTTAATATGTAAGAAGATCATAAATATTAATAATTTAAAATGTAAAATTTATATATTATTAATAATATAATAATATTTAAATATGAAATAAAAATATAATATTAAATTTTCAAATTTTAACTAATGTAAATTAAATATAATTAAATTAAATATTATTAAATATTTATATAGAAGTCAAAATTATAACTTAACATTACAAGACTTTAGTAATATCAAATATTTATCTTTAAATGAGAATTAGATTATCAAGATTTAAGTAATCTTATATTACAAAAAATTAAATATTATTACGTAGATTATCATGCTTAGATTATTATACCTAATTGCCAAATATGATAATCCATATGATAATAAGAAAGATTACCATAAACCAAACGAATCCTAAGGGTATCATGTCAATTATTTTGTAATTTTAAATAATCCATATAACATGAGATGATAGAAATAGAGATACAACATTCTTAAAATATGAGAGAATAATTTATGACAACTTATAGGTTAAGGACCAAAATGAATTTTGAATGAAAGTTTAAAGATCAAAAGCAAATCTTAGCCTCAAATGTATTTACAATGCGAGTGCTATATGTGTTGTGAATATTGTGTATGTATTTAATACAGGGCATACCTCAATAGAACGGTACCTCTGGCTTACATGGCTCATGAAATGCCAGCATGTTTCATCGACCCATTATACCATTACACTGGCTAATCCAGCATACATGCATCGACAAGCATTGATGGAATAAGCCGAACTTCGAATTGCACTCATAAAACGATCTCCAAAGCAAATAAACCATGCACCAATAACATCAAATAACTCAGTCACGATCCAAGAAACCAAGCTCTTGACAGGCACATGTAGGCATTTTCCACCATTCATGGCACTAAAAAAATCATTCGACAGATAACTCACTATTACAAATACACTGAAACCCAAGCCATAATATTCTCGATTGGTTTCAACAAAGTCCATTGTTTACTAGAAGGAAACAACTGCAACAGATATAGTAATGCAAGCCGTGAAATGCTATCTAATCTCAATTCAATTCAACCAAGCAATATTAAAAAATATATTTCAATAAAAAATTATTTCCAAAAGGAATCTCATGGCTGCAATGAAATAACAATGTGTAAAATATGGCATAATGTTTGGTAATGCCATCTAAGATTCAAGATCCCATGATTCAACATTGTCCCTGTTTTATTAATTCCACTCATAATCGCTAGTAACATTTCATTTTTTGTGGAAAAATGTTCTTTCAACATGCTTGTACAACAACCAAATATCCAAGATATCCCAATGACAATGAAAATAGAAGTAAACATGAGCTATCAAACGATGCCAAAATTAAATCTTGCAAAGTAAATGTGGGTCTATTGCTGAATGTTTCCTCTAATCCCTGTGGGTGGATCAAAATCGAGACAAAAGCCAATCATTATGGATTATGAATCTTCGTTTCAATGGACAAGACCTCTCCCTATTTCTGGAGGACCACCACCTGGCGGACACTGCCCTCGCAGTTGATGCTAACTTGTCCGCCAAGTGGTGGTCCTCTAGAGGTAGAGAGAGGTCTCATCCGTTGAAACGATTATTCATAATCCATAATGATTAGGTTTTGTCTCGGTTTTGATACACTCAACGACAGTAGAGGAGACATTTAGCGATAGACCCACATTTACTTTGCAAGACTTTAATCCTAGCATCCTTCGATAACTCATGTTCACTTCTATTTTTATTGGAATTAGGGGTGTAATCGAGCTGAGTCGAGTCAACATAGTGCCAAACTCAAGCTCGACTCGACTCTAAAATTTGAAGCTCAAAAGAGCTCGATCGAGTTTCTTATTTAGAGCTTGAACTCGAGCTCGATGAAATACTCGATGTACTCAAGTTCGACTCGACTCAAATTTTTATGTAAAAAATTAAAAAATAATTTTTAAATCAAAATAAAACATGTTCTTAACTAAAAATTTGAAGGAGTTTTATATAGTTATGATAATATTATAAATATGTATAATTATAAGGGTAAAATAATAAAATTAAATAAGCTCGATTAAGCTCGTGAGCTTTTCAATTGAGTATTTTAATACTCAAACTTGACTCGATAATATACTCAAATAGTTCAAGCTCAAGCTTGACTCGATAAGCAGCGAGTCGATTTCGAGTATTTCTCAAGTCAATTTTGAGCTACTCGCGAGCTATCTCGACTCGGTATACCCCTAGTCTGGATATCTTGGATATGTATCGTGGGCATCAAGATTTGGTTGTTGTACAAGCATATTGAAAGAAAATAATGAAATGCTACTAGCGATTATGAGTGGAATTAATAAAACAATCTAAGGGACAATGTTAAATCATAAGATGCACAAATCTTGAATACTAGATGGCATTACCAGGCATTATGCCATATTTTACATTTTAAGCATAATACGTTTCCATTGATATTTAATTAATGCTTATAATGGGTAGATGAAAATATCCTTTTTACCTTTAAATTTTCACTTAAAAATTATTTTGATCACCAAACTCTCAACTGTTATAATTTAATTTATATTTGGAGAATGTTATATTTTGAATGTCCCATTATATGAATCAATTAAAATTAATAAAATAATTATAGAAGTAAATCTTACCATTTGGTAATCAAACTTTCAAAAATAAAATATTACTACATTTGATTCATAATAATAAAATATGATAATCATTTTATCATTGTTTTGAATTGTATTTAAATTTTTTTATAAATATTTTTTATCTTTAAAGTACTCTATATTCTTTTTACTAGGATATGAAATTTAAATATTTAAATATTTAAAATTATATATATATATATAATATACATTGTGATATTATTAAATATCATATTATATATAATACATAATATAAATATTTAATAATATATTTAATAATTATTTAATATGTAATAAGATCATAAATATTAATAATTTAAAATGTAAAATTTATATATTATATATAATATATAATATTTAAATATGAAATAAAAATATAATATTAAATTTTCTAATTTTAACTGATGTAAATTAATATAGTTAAATTAACTATTATTAAATATTTATATAGAAGTCAAAATTATAACTTAACATTACCAGACTTTAGTAATATCAAATATTTATCTTTAAATGAGAATTAGATTATCATGATTTAAGTAATCTTATATTACAACAATTAAATATTATTACATAGATTATCATGCTTAGATTATTATATCTAATTGCCAAATATGATAATCTATATGATAATAAGAAAGATTACCATAAACCAAACGAATCTTAAGGGTATCATGTCAATTATTTCGTTAATTTTAAATAATCCATATAACATAAGATGATAGAAATAGAGATACAACATTCTTAAAATATGAGAATAATTTATGACAACTTATAGGTTAAGGACCAAAATGAATTTTGAATGAAAGTTTAAGGATCAAAAGAAAATCTTAGACTCAAATGTATTTACAATGCGAGTGCTACATGTGTTGTGAATATTGTATGTATTTAATGCAGGGCTTACTTCAATAGAACGGTACCTTTGGCTTACATGGCTCATGAAATGCTAGCATGTTTCACCGACCCATTATACCATTACACCGGCTAATCCAGCATACATGCATCGACAAGCATTGATGGAATAAGCCGAACTTCAAATTGTACTCATAAAACGATCTCCAAAGCAAATAAACCATGCACCAATAACATCAAATAACTCAGTCACGGTCCAAGAAACCAAGCTCTTGACAGCCACATGCAGGCATTTTCCACCATTCATGGCACTAAAAAATCAGTCGACAGATAACTCACGATTACAAATACACTGAAACCCAAGCCATAATATTCTCGATTGGTTTCAACAGAGTCCATTGTTTACTAGAAGGAAACAACTGCAACAGATCTAGTAATGCAAGCCGTAAATGCTATCTAATCTCAATTCAATTCAACCAAGCAATATTAAAAATATATTTCAATAAAAAATTATTTCCAAAAGGAATCTCATGGCAACAATGTGTAAAATATGGCATAATGTCCGATAATGCCATCTAAGATTCAAGATCCCATGATTCAACATTGTCCCTGTTTTATTAATTTCACTCGTAATCGTTACTAACATTTCATTTTCGTGGAAAAATTTTCTTTCAACATGCTTGTACAACAACCAAATATCCAAGATATCCCAAAGACAATGAAAATAGAAGTAAACATGAGCTATCGAACGATGCCAGAATTAAAGTCTTGCAAAGTAAATGTGGGTCTATCGTTGAATGTTTCCTCTACTCCCTATGGGTGGATCAAAATCGAAACAAGAGCCAATCATTAGGGATTATGAATCTTCATTTCAACGGACGAGACCTCTCTATGCCTCTAGAAGACCACCTCCTGGCGGACACTGCCCTCGCAGTTGATGCTAACCTATCCGCCAAGTGGTGGTCTTCTAGAGGTAGAGAGAGGTCTCATCCATTGAAACGATTATTCATAATCCCTAATGATTAGGTTTTGTCTCGGTTTTGATACACTCACCGGTAGTAAAAGAGACATTTAGCGATAGACCACATTTACTTTACAAGACTTTAAGCCAGGCACCCTTCGATAACTCATGTTCACTTCTATTTTTTGCTAGAATTAGGGGTGTAATCGAGCCGAGTCAAGATAGTGCCAAGCTCGAGCTCAACTCGACTCTAAAATTTGAAGCTCGAAAGAGCTCGATCGAGTTTCTTATTTATAGCTTGAACTTGAGCTCGATGAAATACTCGATATACTCAAGTTCGACTCGATTTAAATTTTTATGAAAAAATTAAAAAATAATTTTTAAATCAACGTAAAATATGTTCTTAACTAAAAATTTAAAGAAGTTTATATAGTTATGATAATATTATAAATATGTATAATTTCTAAGGATAAAATGATAAAATTAAATAAGCTCGATTAAGCTCTTGAGCTTTTCGAATCAAGTATTTTAATACTCAAATTTGACTCGATAATATACTCGAATAGTTCGAGCTCGAGCTTGACTCGATAAGTAGCGAGTCGATTTCGAGTATTTCTCAAGTCAATTTTAAGCTACTCGCGAGCTATCTCGACTCGGTATACCCCTAGTTGTATATCTTGGATATGTATCATGGGTGTCAAGATTCGGTTGTTGTACAAGCATATGAAAGAAAATAATGAAATGCTACTAGCGATTATGAGTGGAATTAATAAAACAATATAAGGGATAATGTTAAATCATGGGATGCACAAATCTTGAATCCTAGATGGCATTACCGACATTATGCCGTATTTTAAATTTTAAGCATAATACGTTTCCATTGATATTTAATTAATGCTTATAATGGTTAGAAGAAAATATCCTTTTTACCTTTAAATTATCACTTAAAAATTATTTTGATCACCAAACTATCAACCGTAATAATTTAATTTATTATATTTGGAGAATGTTATATTTTCAATGTCCCATTATATGAATCAATTAAAATTAATAAAATAATTATAGAAGTAAATCTTACCCTTTGGTAATCGAACCCTCAAAAATAAAATATTACTGCATTTGATTCATAATAATAAAATATGATAATCAATTTATCATTGTTTTGAATTGTATTTAAATTTTTTTATAAATCTTTTTTATCTTTAAAGTACTCTCTATTCTTTTACTAGGATATGAAATATTAAATATTTAAATATTATAATTGTATATATTATATATTATATAATATACATTGTGATATTATTAAATATCATGTTATATTATATATTAATACATAATATATAAATATTTAATAATATATTATATAATAATTTAATATGTAAGAAGATGATAAATATAATAATTTAAAATGTAAAATTTATGTTATTACATAAATATAAAATAATATTTAAATATGAAATAAAAATATAATATTAAATTTTCTAATTTTAACTGATGTAAATTAAATATATAATTAATTAACTATTATAAGTCAAAATTATAACTTAACATTACCAGACTTTGGTAATATCAAATATTTATCTTTAAATGAGAATTAGATTATCATGATTTAAGTAATCTTATATTACAAAAAATTAAATATTATTACATAGATTATCATGCTTAGATTATTATATATAATTCCAAATATGATAATCTATATGATAATAAGAAAGATTACCATAAACCAAATGAATCCTAAGGGTATCATGTCAATTATTTCATTAATTTTAAATA
This sequence comes from Calamus simplicifolius, assembly GCA_900491605.1. Lineage (NCBI taxonomy): Eukaryota > Viridiplantae > Streptophyta > Magnoliopsida > Arecales > Arecaceae > Calamus > Calamus simplicifolius. The sequence continues at coordinate 199,789 of UESW01001331.1, forward strand.
ATCATATAACATAAGATGATAGAAATAGAGATACAACATTCTTAAAATATGAGAATAATTTATGACAACTTATAGGTTAAGGACCAAAATGAATTTTGAATGAAAGTTTAAGGATCAAAAGAAATTCTTAGCCTCAAATGTATTTACAATGCGAGTGCTACATGTGTTGTGAATATTGTGTATGTATTTAATGCAGGGCTTACTTCAATAGAACGACACCTCTGGCTTACATGGCTCATGAAATGCCAGCATGTTTCATCGACCCATTATACCATTACACTGGCTAATCCAGCATACATGCATCGACAAGCATTGATGGAATAAGCCGAACTTCGAATTGCACTCATAAAACGATCTCCAAAGCAAATAAACCATGCACCATAACATCAAATAACTCAGTCACGGTCCAAGAAACCAAGCTCTTGACAGCCACATGTAGGCATTTTCCACCATTCATGGCGCTAAAAAATCAGTATAACTCACTATTACAAATACACTGAAACCCAAGCCATAATATTCTCGATTGGTTTCAACAGAGTCCATTGTTTACTAGAAAGAAACAACTGCAACAGATCTAGTAATGCAAGCCGTAAAATGCTTCCTAATCTCAATTCAATTCAACCAAGCAATATTAAAAAATCTATTTCAATAAAAAATATTTCCAAAAGGAATCTCGTGGCAACAATGTGTAAAATATGGCATAATGTCCGGTAATGCCATCTAAGATTCAAGATCCATGATTCAACATTGTCCCTGTTTTATTAATTTCACTCGTAATCGCTACTAACATTTCATTTTTGTGGAAAAATTTCTTTCAACATGCTTGTACAACAACCAAATATCCAAGATATCCCAATGACAATGAAAAATAGAAGTAAACATGAGCTATCAAACGATGCCATAATTAAAGTCTTGCAAAGTAAATGTGGGTCTATCGTTGAATGTTTCCTCGACTCCCTGTGGGTGGATCAAAATGAGACAAGAGCCAATCATTAGGGATTATGAATCTTCGTTTCAACGGACGAGACCTCTCTCTACCTCTAGAAGACCACCACCTGGCGGACACAGCCCTCGCAGTTGATGCTATTAGCATCAACTGCGAGGGCTGTGTCCGCCAGGTGGTGGTCTTCTAGAGGTAGAGAGAGGTCTCAATTGTTTAAACGATTATTCATAATCCCTAATGATTAGGTTTTGTCTCGGTTTTGATACTCACCGATAGTAGAAGAGACATTTAGCGATAGACCCACATTTACTTTGCAAGACTTTAATCCTGGCACCCTTTGATAACTCATGTTCACTTCTATTTTTTGCTAGAATTAGGGGTGTAATCAAGCTGAGTGAGTCGACATAGTGCCAAGCTCGAGCTCGACTCGACTCTAAAATTTGAAGCTCGAAAGAGCTCGATCGAGTTTCTTATTTATAGCTTGAACTCGAGCTCGATGAAATACTCGATATACTTGAGTTCGACTCGACTCAAATTTTTATGTAAAAAATAAAAAATAATTTTTAAATCAAAATAAAATATGTTCTTAACTAAAAATTCAAAGGAGTTTTATATAGTTATGATAATAATATAAATATGTATAATTATAAGGGTAAAATAATAAAATTAAATAAGCTCGATTAAGCTTGTAAGCTTTTCGAATCGAGTATTTTAATACTCAAACCTGACTCGATAATATACTCGAATAGTTTGAGCTTGAGCTTGACTCGATAAGCAGCGAGTCGTTTCGAGTATTTCTCAAGTCAATTTTGAGCTACTCGTGAGCTATCTCAACTCGGTATACCCCTAGTTTGGATATCTTGGATATGTATCGTGGGTGTCAAGATTCGGTTGTTGTACAAGCATATTGAAAGAAAATAATGAAATGCTATTAGCGATTATGAGTGGAATTAATAAAACAATCTAAGGGACAATGTTAAATCATGGGATGCACAAATCTTGAATCCTAGATGGCACTACCGGACATTATGCCATATTTTACATTTTAAGCATAATACGTTTCCATTGATATTTAATTAATGCTTATAATGGGTAGATGAAAATATCCTTTTTACCTTTAAATTTTCAAAAAATTATTTTGATCACCAAACTCTAAACTGTAATAATTTAATTTATTATATTTGGAGAATGTTATATTTTCAATGTCCCATTATATGAATCAATTAAAATTAATAAAATAATTATAGAAGTAAATCTTACCCTTTGGTAATTGAACTCTCAAAAATAAATATTACTGCATTTGATTCATAATAATAAAATATGATAATCAATTTATCATTGTTTTGAATTATATTTAAATTTTTTATAAATCTTTTTTATCTTTAAAGTACTCTCTATTCTTTTTACTAGGATATGAAATATTAAATATTTAAATATTATAATTATATATTATATATATAATATACATTGTGATATTATTAAATATCATATTATATTATATATTATACATAATATATAATATTAATATATTATATAATATTTTAATATGTAAGAAGATCATAAATATAATAATTTAAAATGTAAAATTTATAATTATTATATATATAAAATAATATTTAAATATGAAATAAAAATATTAAATTTTCTAATTTTAACTGATGTAAATTAAATATATAGTTAAATTAACTATTATTAAATATTTATATAGAAGTCAAAATTATAACTTAACATTACCGACTTTATTAATATAAATATTTATCTTTAAATGAGAATTAGATTATCATGATTTAAGTAATCCTATATTACAAAAAATTAAATATTATTGCATAGATTATCATGCTTAGATTATTATATCTAATTGCCAAATATGATAATCTATATGATAATAAGAAAGATTACCATAAACCAAACGAATCCTAAGGGTATCATGTCAATTATTTCGTTAATTTTAAATAATCCATATAACATAAGATGATAGAAATAGAGATACAACATTCTTAAAATATGAGAATAATTTATGACAACTTATAGGTTAAGGACCAAAATGAATTTTGAATGAAAGTTTAAGGATCAAAAGAAATTCTTAGCCTCAAATGTATTTACAATGCGAGTGCTACATGTGTTGTGAATATTGTGTATGTATTTAATGCAGGGCTTACTTCAATGGAACGGTACCTCTGGCTTACATGGCTCATGAAATGCTAGCATGTTTCATTGACCCATTATACCATTACACTACTAATCCAACATACATGCATCGACAAGCATTGATGGAATAAGCCGAACTTCGAATTGCACTCATAAAACGATCTCCAAAGCAAATAAACCATGCACCAATAACATCAAATAACTCAGTCAGGTCCAGGAAACCAAGCTCTTGACAGCCACATGCAGGCATTTTCCACCATTCATGGCGCTAAAAAATCAGCCGACAAATAACTCACTATTACAAATACACCAAAACCCAAGCCATAATATTCTCGATTGGTTTCAACAGAGTCCATTGTTTACTAGAAAGAAACAACTACAACAGATCTAGTAATGCAAGCCGTAAAATGCTTCCTAATCTCAATACAATTCAACCAAGCAATATTAAAAAATATATTTCAATAAAAAAATTATTTCCAAAAGGAATCTCATGGCAGCAATGAAATAACAACGTGTAAAATATGGCATAAAGTCCGGTAATGCCATCTAAGATTCAAGATCCCATGATTCAACATTGTCCCTGTTTTATTAATTCCACTCGTAATCGCTAGTAACATTTCATTTTCGTGGAAAAATTTATTTCAACATGCTTGTACAATAACCAAATATTCAAGATATCCCAATGAAAAATAGAAGTAAACATGAGCTATCGAACGATGCCAGAATTAAAGTAAAGTCTTGCAAAGTAAATATGGGTCTATCGTTGAATGTTTCCTCTACTCCCTGTGGGTGAATCAAAATCGAGACAAGAGCCAATCATTAGGGATTATGAATCTTCGTTTCAACGGACGAGACCTCTCTACCTCTAGAGGACCACCACCTGGCGGACACTGCCCTCGCAGTTGTTGCTAACCTGTCCACCAAGTGGTGGTCCTCCAGAGGTAGAGAAAGTCTCATCCGTTGAAACGATTATTCATAATCCCTAATGATTAGGTTTTGTCTCGGTTTTGATACACTCACCGGCAGTAGAAGAGACATTTAGCGATAGACCCACATTTACTTTGCAAGACTTTAATCCTGGCACCCTTTGATATCTCATATTCACTTCTATTTTTGTTGGAATTAGGGGTGTAATCGAGTCGAGTCAAGTCGACATAGTGCCAAGCTCGAGCTCGACTCGACTCTAAAATTTGAAGCTCGAAAGAGCTCGATCGAGTTTCTTATTTAGAGCTTCAACTCGAGCTCGATGAAATACTCGATATACTCGAGTTCGACTCGACTCAAATTTTTATAAAAAAATAAAAATAATTTTTAAATCAAAATAAAATATGTTCTTAACAAAAATTCAAAGGAGTTTATATAGTTATGATAATATTATAAATATGTATAATTATAGGGTAAAATAATAAAATTAAATAAGCTCGATTAAGCTCGTGAGCTTTTCGAATCGAGTATTTTAATACTCAAACTTGACTCGATAATATACTCGAATAGTTCGAGCTCGAGCTGGACTCGATAAGCAGCGAGTCGATTTCGAGTATTTCTCAAGTCAATTTTGAGCTACTCGCGAGCTATCTCAACTCAGTATACCCCTAGTTTGGATATCTTGGATATGTATCATGGGTGTCAAGATTCGGTTGTTGTACAAGCATATCGAAAGAAAATAATGAAATGCTACTAGCGATTATGAGTGGAATTAATAAAACAATCTAAGGGACAATGTTAAATCATGAGATGCACAAATCTTGAATCCTAGATGGCATTACCGGACATTATGCCTATTTTACATTTTAAGCATAATACGTTTCCATTGATATTTATTTAATGCTTATAATGGGTAGATGAAAATATCCTTTTTACCTTTAAATTTTCACTTAAAAATTATTTTGATCACCAAAATCTCAACTGTAATAATTATTTAATTTATTATATTTGGAGAATGTTATATTTTCAATGTCCCATTATATGAATCAATTAAAATTAATAAAATAATTATAGAAGTAAATCTTACCCTTTGGTAATCGAACTCTCAAAAATAAAATATTACTGCATTTGATTCATAATAATAAAATATGATAATCAATTTATCAATGTTTTGAATAGTATTTAAATTTTTTTATAAATCTTTTTTATCTTTAAAGTACTCTTTATTCTCTTACTGATATGAAATATTAAATATTTAAATATTAAATATATATATATATATAATATACATTGATTATTAAATATTTTATATTATATATAATACATAATATATAAATATTTAATAATATATATAATAATTTAATATGTAAGAAGATCATAAATATTAATAATTTAAAATGTAAAATTTTTATATTATATAAATATAAAATAATATTTAAATATGAAATAAAAATATAATATTAAATTTTCTAATTTTAACTGAGGTAAATTAAATATAATTAAATTAACTATTATTAAATAGTTATATAGAAGTCAAAATTATAACTTAACATTACCAGACTTTATTAATATCAAATATTTATCTTTAAATGAGAATTAGATTATCATGATTTAAGTAATCTTATATTACAAAAAATTAAATATTATTACATAGATTATCATGCTTAGATTATTATATCTAATTACCAAATATGATAATCTATATGATAATAAGAAAGATTACCATAAACCAAACGAATCCTAAGGGTATTATGTCAATTATTTCGTTAATTTTAAATAATCCATATAACATAAGTTGATAGAAATAGAGATACAACATTCTTAAAATATGAGAATAATTTATGACAACTTATAGGTTAAGGACCAAAATGAATTTTGAATGAAACTTTAAGGATCAAAAGAAAATCTTAGCCTCAAATGTATTTACAATGCGAGTGGTACATGTGTTGTGAATATTGTGTATGTATTTAATGCAGGGCTTACTTCAAATTGAATGGTACCTCTGAAATACATGGCTTATGAAATGCCAACATGTTTCACCAACCCATTATACCATTACATGGCTAATCCAGCATACATGCATCGACAAGCATTGATGGAATAAGCCGAACTTCGAATTGCACTCATAAAACGATCTCCAAAGAAAATAAACCATGCACTAATAACATCAAATAACTCAGTCACGGTCCAAGAAACCAAGCTCTTGATAGCCACATGCAGGCATTTTCCACCATTCATGGCGCTAAAAAATCAATCGACAGATAACTCACTATTACAAATACACTGAAACCCAAGCCATAATATTCTCGATTGGTTTCAACCGAGTCCATTGTTTACTAGAAAGAAACAACTGCAACAGATCTAGTAATGCAAGCCGTAAAATGCTTCCTAATCTCAATTCAATTCAACCAATATTAAAAAATATATTTTAATAAAAAAATTATTTCCAAAAGGAATCTCATGGCAGCAATAAATAACAATGTGTAAAATATGGCATAATGTCCGGTAATGCCATCTAAGATTCAAGATCCCATGATTCAACATTGTCCCTGTTTTAGTAATTCCACTCGTGGTCGCTAGTAACATTTCATTTTTGCAAAAAATTTTCTTTCAACATGCTTGTACAACAACCAAATATCCAAGATATTCAATGAAAAATAGAAGTAAACATGAGCCTATCGAACGATGCCAAAATTAAAGTCTTGCAAAGTAAATGTGGGTCTATCATTGAATGTTTCCTCTGTGGGTGGATCAAAATCGAGACAAAAGCCAATCATTATGGATTATGAATCTTCGTTTCAACGAACGAGACCTCTCTCTACCTCTAGAGGACCACCACCTGGCGACACTGCCCTCGCAGTTGATGCTAACCTGTCACCAATTGGTGGCGCTCCAGATGTAGAGAGAGGTCTCATCCGTTGAAACGAATATTCAGAATCCATAATGATTGGGTTTTACTTCGGTTTTGATACACTCACCGGTAGTAGAGGAGACATTTAGCGATAGACCCACATTTACTTTGCAAGACTTTAATCCTGGCACCCTTCGATAACTCATGTTCACTTCTATTTTTTGTTGGAATTAGGGGTGTAATCGAGCCGAGTCGAGTCGACATAGTGCCAAGCTCTAGCTCGACTCGACTCTAAAATTTGAAGCTCGATCGAGTTTCTTATTTAAAGCTTGAACTCGAGCTCGATGAAATACTCGATATACTCGAGTTTGACTCGACTCAAATTTTTATGTAAAAAATTAAAAAATAAGTTTTAAATCAAAATAAAATATGTTCTTAACTAAAAATTCAAAGGAGTTTTATACAGTTATGATAATATTATAAATATGTATAATTATAAGGATAAAATAATAAAATTAAATAAGCTCGATTAAGCTCGTGAGCTTTTCGAATCGAGTATTTTAATACTCAAACTTGACTCAATAATATACTTGAATAGTTTGAGCTCAAGCTTGACTCGATAAGTAGCGAGTCGGTTTCGAGTATTTCTCAAGTCGATTTTCAGCTACTCACGAGCTATCTCGAGTCAGTATACCCCTAGTTTGGATATCTTGGATATGTACCATGGGTGTCAAGATTTGGTTATTGTACAAGCATATTGAGAGAAAATCTTTGCACGGAAATGAAATGCTACTAGCGATTATGAGTGGAAGTAATAAAACAATCTAAGGGACAATGTTAAATCATGGGATGCATAAATCTTGAATCCTAGATGGCATTACCGGACATTATGTCGTATTTTACAGATTAAGCATAATATGTTTCCATTGATATTTAATTAATGCTTATTACGGGTAGATAAAAATATCCTTTTCACCTTTAAATTTTCACTTAAAAATTATTTTGATTGCTAAACTCTCAACTGTAATAATTTAATTTATTATATTTGGAGAATGTTATATTTTCAATGTCCCATTATATTAATTAATTAAAATTAATAAAATAATTATAGAAGTAAATCTTACACTTTTGTAATCGAACTCTCAAAAATAAAATATTACTGCATTTGATTCATAATAATAAAATATGATAATCAATTTATCATTGTTTTGAATTGTATTTAAATTTTTTTATAAATCTTTTTTATCGTTAAAGTACTCTCTATTCTTTTTACTAGGATATGAAATATTAAATATTTAAATATTAAATATATATATTATATATTACATGTTATATAATATACATTGTGATATTATTAAATATATATTATATTATATATAATCATAATATAAATATTTAATAATATATTATAATAATTTAATATGTAAGAAGATCATAAATATTAATAATTTAAAATGTAAAATTTATATATTATTATAAAAATATAAAAATATTTAAATATGAAATAAAAATATAATATTAAAATTTCAAATTTTAACTGATGTGAATTAAATATAATTAAATTAACTATTATTAAATATTTATATAGAAGCCAAAATTATAACTTAACATTACCAGACTTTAGTAATGTCAAATATTTATCTTTAAATGAGAATTAGATTATCATGATTTAAGTAATCTTATATTACAAAAAATTAAATATTATTACATAGATTATCATGCTCAGATTATTATATCTAATTGCCAAATATGATAATCAATATGATAATAAGAAATATTACCATAAACCAAACATGTCAATTATTTTGTTAATTTTAAATAATCCATATAACATAAGATGATAGAAATAGAGATACAACATTCTTAAAATATGATAGAATAATTTATGACAACTTATAGGTTAAGGACCAAAATGAATTTTGAAAGAAAGTTTAAGGATCAAAAGCAAATCTTGCCTCAAATGTATTTACAATGCGAGTGCTACATGTGTTGTGAATATTGTGTATGTATTTAATGCAGGGCTTAGAACGGTTCTAGCTTACATGGCTCATGAAATGCCGGCACATTTCACCGACCCATTATACCATTACACAGGCTAATCCAGCATACATGCATTGACAAGCATTGATGGAATAAGCCGAACTTCGAATTGCACTCATAAAACGATCTCCAAAGCTAATAAACCATGCACCAATAACATCAAATAACTCCGTCATAGTCCAAGAAACCAAGCTCTTGACAGCCATGCAGTCATTTCCCACCATTCATGGCGCTAAAAAGTCAGTCGACAGATAACTCACTATTACAAATACTCTGAAACCCAAGCCATAATATTCACGATTGGTTTCAACCGAGTCTATTGTTTACTAGAAAGAAACAACTGCAACAGAACTAGTAATGCAAGCCGTAAAATGCTTCCTAATCTCAATTCAATTCAACCAAGCAATATTAAAAAATATATTTCAATAAAAATTATTTTCTAAAGGAATCTCATGGCAGCAATGTATAAAATATGGCATAATGTCCGATAATGCCATCTAAGATTCAAGATCCCATGATTCAACATTGTCCATGTTTTAGTAATTCCACTCGTAATCGCTAGTAACATTTCATTTTCGTAGAAAAATTTTCTTTCAACATGCTTGTTGAACAACCAAATATCCAAGATATCCCAATGAAAAATAAAAGTAAACATGAGCCTATCGAACGATGCTAGAATTAAAGTCTTGCAAAGTAAATATGGGTTTATCGTTGAATGCTTCCTCTACTCCATATGGGTGGATCAAAATCGAGACAAAAGCCAATCATTATAGATTATGAATCTTCGTTTCAACGAACAAGACCTCTCTCTACCTCTGGAGGACCACCACTTGGCGGGCGGGAGGCAGTTGATGCTAACCTGTCCGCCAAGTGGTGGTCCTCAAAGGTTGAGAGAGGTCTCATCCGTTGAAACGATAATTCAAAATCCATAATGATTGGGTTTTACCTCGGTTTTGATACACTCACCGGCATAGAGGAGACATTTAGCGATAGACCCATATTTACTTTGCAAGACTTTAATCCTGGCACCCTTCGATAACTCATGTTCACTTCTATTTTTTGTTGGAATATCTTGGATATTTGGTTGTTGTACAAGCATGTTAAAAGAAAATTTTTCCACGAAAATGAAATGTTACTAGCGATTACGATTACTATCATGGATCTTGAATCTTAGATGGCATTACCGGACATTATGCCCATATTTTACCCACCATGAGATTCCTTTTGGAAATAATTTTTTTATTGAAATATATTTTTTAATATTGCTTGATTGAATTGAATTGAGATTAGGAAGCATTTTATCTGTTGCAGTTGTTTCTTTCTAGTAAACAATGGACTCGGTTGAAACCAATCGAGAATATTATGGCTTGGGTTTCAGTGTATTTGTGTCGACTGATTTTTTAGCACCATGAATGGTGGGAAATGCCTGCATGTGGCTGTCAAGAGCTTGGTTCTTGGACCGTGATTGAGTTATTTGATTTCTTGGTGCATGGTTTATTTGCTTTTAATAATGATAATCAATTTATCATTTTTTGAATTGTATTTAAATTTTTTTATAAATCTTTTTTATCTTTAAAGTACTCCATTCTTTTTACTAGGATATAAAATATTAAATATTTAAATATTATAATTATATATATATATATATATATACATTGTGATATTATTAAATATCATATTATATTATATAATACATAATATATAAATATTTAATAACATATTATATAATAATTTAATATGTAAGAAGATCATAAATATTAATAATTTAAAATGTAAAATTTATATTATTATATAAATATATATAATATTTAAATATGAAATAAAAATATAATATTAAAATTTCAAATTTTAACTGATGTAAATTAAATATATAAATTAACTATTATTAAATATTTATATAGAAGTTATAGGTTAAGGACCAAAATATGAGAGAATATAACATTCTTAAAATATGAGAGAATAATTTATGAGTTTTTAAAATATATGACAGAATAATTTATGACAAGTTATAGGTTAAGGACCAAAATAAATTTTGAATGAAAGTTTAAGGATCAAAAATAAAACTTAGCCTAAAATATATTTACAATGCGAATGCTACATATGTTGTAATATTATATTATGTATGTATTTTAATAATTGAATGAGAGTTTAAGGATCAAAACTGCACGCACGCTAACCCTCACCGTCCCTTTGGCAGCCTATACATTATCATAATTTTGCACTAGAATATTTTTAAAAAAATTCAAGAATACGTTATCAAAAAAATCTTTCATTTCACCTAGATACGAGGGATAAAGAAGACGACAAAAGAATTACCTTCTTGTCGTTGTTCGCTAGAGGTTATTGCCGTCTTAGCCGACCGCTCGAGACAGCGATAAGCATTTGACGGTGCGGGCACCAAGAAGGATGGCGGAGAGATTGGAGGGACGGGATCCGGGGACGGGTGCGAGACGGGAGGGGCGACGGTCGGCGGTGGGGAGCGGAAGGTCTCAGCAGCCGATTCGAGATTGGGAGGGAAGGCAGGGTCGACGATACGGCCGAACCGCTCGGAAGGGAAAGAGTGGGAGCGGAGGAAGGGGGAGTGCGGGGGCGGCGAAGGCGTGAGCGAGAGGCCGGCGCGGCAGGAGGAGGAGGGGAGCGGGGACGACTTGGGGTGGAGCAGAACCGGCCGGCGGGAGTGGGCGGGAGGTTGGAGGCAGCGGCGCTTCCGGTTGCCGCAGCAGGGCAGGGCTCGGAGAAGCCGACGGTGGTGGCGGAGGACTCGAGCCGCATTTCCAGATGTAAAATGTCACCTGGGCTGGATGGGCGCTCTATTTATAGGCAGGAGGGAATCGAGTACGAGGAGACGGCGGTCGAGATCTTAAAGTATCGGACGGTTGAAACTGCTCTGCTTTGTTAACCGGATACGCGGTATGCGCTGCTTCTCCCCGCTGTATGACGGCGGTCGAGATCTGAAAGTATCTCCGCTATCCGCGCTGTAGTCGCCGTATTCTTCCTTGGAGCGATGCGGGCCAATGTGATTCATAATACATGATCCGTAATATAGATCTAGCTCTAATGATTTTAATTGATCTTGATCCAAGAATAATATCTGAATCATTTGGGGCCATTTTGATTTGTGCTGTGTTCTGTAATTTTTTGAGAACAATGAGAGATAGTACTACATTTCAAGTCACTGTCCTTCATCATTTGTTTCTAGAGATTGTTGCAGCTTGTTGAGATTGATGTATCTGGTCATTAGAACTTACTGCCGTTCCTTATTTACACAGTTACATGTTTCATGTTACTTGATTATTTTCAAAACCAAACCTGTGTGAACTTAAATGCTTTTTCAGGTATAATGTGGAGATTATATTGGAGGTAGAGTCTCCCTATTTGATGTACTAATATAATTAATGGCATCTTTGCTTCTTTTTTACATATACCATTATATTCATTTTGTTAGATAGATGCCATTTTTGTTTGGATATGCTTGCTGTCCTGTGATTTCAGGAGGTTTGGAAGAGCAGACCTCATGGCATGCTGCACTGGAGTCATCACTCCGTGAGGTCTTGTTTCAGACAATAAGATTTGTCAATGAGAAGAAGGATCACTTACCTCCAATACCAATTCAAGAGGGTATATAGTTTCCATATGAAATCACAATTCTGAGGTCTGTGTTTATCCTTATCCCATATTTTTTATTGTAGCAGCAAAAATATGACTTACGTGTTTGATGTTTTTGCTTTACATCACGTTGTACCTAATATCTATTCTTAAAAATTTCTCCACATATTTCATTGATGAATTTCTCCCTTAATGCTGCACAGTTCATCAGATTCTTCCTTTGGGTGGCACACTGATGTGCTCAAGTGGATGTTACAGACAGGTCATCCAACCATGATCAGCTGATCATGAATGTATAAGCTCTTGTTGGCTGGACTCAGGTCTCACAAGGGGAAAGTTGGCGTCTTATAAGTGCTTACTACTTTTACTGCTTTTGTACAGTCTTTGGTCTCGTATATATTGGACATAATACATAAAATAAATGAAACCATGAAAAGGAGATTGCTAATGGAATTTGTCATCGTGGACCAAGTGAAACTGTATGCAAAGATTGCTCATTTTTGTTTCTTCTGGCTTCGACATGCATAAGTGTGTTTCTCCCAAAAAAAAAAAAAAGCATCATGTGAGAAAAACACATGATTATATGCTATGTGCTGAGTTTTCTTATATAGTTAAAAAATAATAATTTAATCATTTTTTTATGAATTTTGTTTCGTAATAAATATTTTTTTTAAAAAAATGTACTTACTACTTTTCCCTACGATTTTAAGCATTCTCGTAGGGAAAGATGTGGATTAAAAAAAATCTCTTTTTTTTCCTACGATTTTGGCGTTTCTTGTAGGGAAAGAAATTATTAAAAAATATTATTAAGCAACTTTTTCCTACGATTTTAAGAACTTTCATAGGGAAAGGTGTGATAAAAAAATATTTTTTTTTTTTTTTCTACGATTTTGGGGTTTTTCGTAGGAAAATAAAGCATTAAAATTATTATTATGCAACTTTTTCCTACGATTTTAAGAACTGTCGTAGGGAAAGAGTGGATAAAAAATATATTTTTTTTATTTTTTCCTATGATTTTTCATTTTCGTAGGCAAAAGTTTTCAAAATTTAAATTTAAATTTTAAATTATTTCACTTTTTTCCTATGAAGTCATCTAGGACCGAGTCGGATGGTCAGATTGACATCCAATTTTTTTGTTTTTTAGGGTTCTTTTTTACCAACCACAAATTTCTGTCTCCACTTAATTAAATCAATCTAATCTTTTACTTTGTGTTTTCCTCGAGATTTAGGTTCTTATGGATACTTGAACTCCCCCCTGTTTCGGACAATTAATACTTCATACTTTAGATCAAATGAACTCCTTTTGAGCTGAGTGTGAGTCTATGCTTAAGTTTTTAAGGTGACTATTGCTCAAGCTCAGCTTCTTTATTGATCAACCCAACCGACCTCATTTTGGACTGAACAAGCTTGAATGAGTCACTTAGCAAGACAAACTCAAGATATGTATGAATGGCTTGATTTTGTAGCCCTAAGTATGTTTTCTGATAAGAGAAGTGAAAGTTGATTCTTATAATTGCTTCCTCAATGCAGTAAGAAAAGCACTTTGTTTAGGTAAAATAGAGACCTTTTTAAGCTTAAGTAATGCATTCTCTCTCTACAAAAATTGCTCTTTGATTAACTTCTATAAGTAGTCAAATTAGTTACCTGATTCACCTCTTTGTAATGATTTCCACTATTAAAACTATCAATTCGTTTGATGCCTTTGATGCATTTATCTAGATGGGATCACAAGTACAAAGGCTTTTCATACTACCATGTGATCTTTAGGTTTTTGAAGTTTTAAATTGAAGTCTTCTTGAAACTTGGCTGGCATAACTTAGTTAACAAAGAATCAATTGAAAGACTCAAGACATTTCATCCTTGATTTGATTGGCCGAAGCGCACTTCTTGTGCTCATTCAACAATGGGGACATAATCAGGAAAGTAACTTAATTCAACTCATTTCCTGATTAGTGGAGTTTGATCAGTCTATGTTCGTTTTGGTTTGACATCTTGAGGGTCTAAGGTTGGATATTGTGAACTAATAACCAGCCTGATCAGGTCTAGTACAGTACTACAAGCTTCATAATCAACATGAATGGATTTTGGGCCCTATTATGGAAGCTGTACCCAACCAATGACTCTTGAATTTGGGTATGAATCAAGTCTAGATCAGGTTAGGTGCCGATTGGATATTCTCCTACCTAACCCATGTATGCCTTTAAGCATGACCTGTAATTTCTGGGTTTCTGAAAGCCAGAATGAGAAATAATGCTCGAGTTGAATAGGGAAATAAATATTGGAAAAGTCTCTGACATGCAATATCGAACAATAGTATGGGAGAAAATGATGGTGCACTCTTGGTCCTATTTGGAAAAGTTCTTCTTGTGACTCTAATTCCCAGACCCTTATTTTGTTGAGTAATGCATTTCTCAGTTTGCTCTTATTTTTTTAGTTAGCTAGGCTTGTTGTAGTGGTTCTGTTTTCATCCCTTGGTCCACTAGGAGTAGGGCTGATCTGGCTCAACCCAGCCTTTTGACAACCATGACCAACCATGGCATGGAACAGAGGATAACAGAGAAAAATTTTAGCTCAAGTTCCTTCCTCTGATGATAACTTTTTATTTACCTATTATCTGCAAGATCTTTATTGTAGCAATGCAATGTCAATCTGAAAAATCTGATAATTTTCTTTTCTAAAATCCCTTTTCTTTGAAGCAATTGATCTTTCATTATAGTGGATAAACCTAACTTGGAATCTGAAAAGCCAAGTCTTTTGCTTTTAAGTTTTTTCGATCTTTGTTAGTTCCAGATGTTGCACAAGTTGACTATTTTATATTTATTTTTGCAAAAATGGGTTACCCTGTTTTTTTTGGGCAAAAAAGTCCCTCTAGACTTTGCTGCACCTTTCTGCCCCTAATGTCAAATGAATGCTCACATAATACTGTTAAATGTACATGCTAAAAATGTTGTTATACTAGTTTTGAGGGCAGGGGTACAATGGTCTAGTTAAGTCTAAAATGGACATGTTCTGCAAAAAAGTGTCTTGTATTGCAAAACTGAAAATGTGGTTTTTTCTTCTAACATTATACCCCAGAAAGCATGATCCTTTAATTTGTTGGGTAAGTTGCTGTGTTGAATTTGAATATCATTTAACCAACAGCCCATAAGGGGGTTTAAGGTTCCAAGCCTTGTGGTGGCACATTGCCTCCATACTTCTCATGAAAGAAAAAAGAAAAAGCAAAAAGAATTTAAATAGCATTTATCTGAGAAGCAACTTTAGGGGTAAAAGGCAGTTATTTCCATTTCATCATGCCATAGGTTGCTACTTTTTGTCATTTATAAGATGAGATCTTTCTACATTTGCAAAATTATTTTGGGTTCATTGTTCAATGATTTCAGTCCAGATGTTTCAAATGTGTGAATTTTCATTTTTTTGTCTTTTCATAGGATATATGCAACTACATGGTGAAACTTTTTTAAGCTTCAATCTTTTTGGTGATGGTTACCTCTTCAGCACTTTCCTACATTTTCCAGATTATTAGTGCTTGCTTCTAACATATGTAGTGTCCTTGCTCATTCTTGATTATAATTGTGATGCCTTTTTTTACTTGTGTTGACACTGGCTGCTTCTTGTTCCCTTACAATTACTAAAGAATTGTCAAAATGGCATTTCACTAATGTTTATTTTTTAAGGTTCTTTATCTTGTGGGTAGGGTGAAGAGGGGCCACTCGGGCACTGTAACGGTATGGTGGACCTTTGGTGGCCCTTACTGGGGGTTGCCATTACAGCGATTCTGACAGGCCAAGCTATTAGAGTGAAAAGGAGGCGTGCTGAGGAATGGCGACTTAAGAATGCTCAAGGACCTGAGAAGAGCCCCGATGAAATCTTTGTCTGTGAGAGGGTTTGTACTTCAAAAAGATTGCTGAAGAAAGTTGGTGCATTTTCAAAGGATCCAACATCTGATGCTTGTGTTACTGTTTGTGGTGTTTCTGAGCTTGATGCTTGTGCTGATGCTTGTGCACGGACTGTTTGTGTTAACCAACACCAGGTACCCAATTGGAATGATGTCTGCCTAAAACGGTGCCAAAGCGAATGCCTAAAATTGTCTTCCTCTTCGATTCGCTAGATCAACTTTTGTTTCATTTAAATACCATGTAGTTCATTGTGCCAATAGACTGTGCTTCATGTAGGTTGGGTTGAAGACCCCTAAATTTTGTTACTCAAACGCACTTTCTTGGTATATCTGTGATATGGTTAATTAGTGCTTATTATGTAGTTTTATCAAATATATGTTGTGTTCTGATGGGCTTGGTAAAATTCTGTTTGGATATCATTCAACTATTTATGTTTTAATGGGTTGTCATAGTTAGGATTGTTATAGGGAGAACAATGAATTATTACTACCTTAGCAGCTGACGTGCACAAGCATGTTTCCTATTAAGGTGTCGTTTGTTATGGTTTTATGGGAACTACCTGTGTTGCCTAATGACATTTGTTTGAAGCTTGGCTTTGATTTAGAGGCTGGACCTGATGGTTCTGTTGTACATGTTCTAAATCTAGTTTCTGGAAGCCCTTGTCCAGCAATAAAAATATTACTTTGCACCAGAAGGCCCAGAATAAATACCAAACATCTTTCTGTTAACTAAATTTTTTATTTCACTTGAGTGTAAAATTGGAACATTGCCTTTTTATCTTTCAATACGTGATTATGGACTATTTTTATTTCAGAAATTTAAACTAGGTTTTAACTATGTGGATATTATGAATTGCCTTGAGTTGTTACATTAAAATCATGACACTTAAATAGTTGAAATTATGATTGCCAATTATTGAGCTTTGAAATTTGCTTGCAATTTGGACTGAACGTTGTCTCTTTTAGTGTCTGTAATGAGCAATTAATAATCTGCATATGGTTGCTAGACAGTGTAGTGACCTAAGGTGGTTGTTTCTGTTTTCTGTTCATAAGCTGCTAAATTTATACTCTTTTATTACTTTTTTATTACTGTTGTCTGTTTTCAACTCTTTCATAGCAAGATACGGTTATAGGTATTTTCCTACATCAATTCAATATATTACTGGTAGAACTTTTGTTACTGTGATCACTAACCTCATTCCAGCTGTAATTGTTGGAGTTTATGTTATTATGAGCATAACCTTCAAGTCTTTGCAAACAAGTTTGATATAAGCTATAGATCATTATCGCCAACC
Organism: Calamus simplicifolius; assembly: GCA_900491605.1. NCBI lineage: Eukaryota > Viridiplantae > Streptophyta > Magnoliopsida > Arecales > Arecaceae > Calamus > Calamus simplicifolius. Next base: position 217,491 of record UESW01001331.1, read on the forward strand.
ATCGCTGCAGCTGGGTGAGGTCCTTTCTCACAACTTCCATCCATGCAAGTCTTCTCTTTTGGCCTATTCTTCAACAGAAAAGCTTCTTTGTTATCAATGTCTCTCCAGGTTTAGTCCTATATTATCTTCATCAGTTAACTTTGTCTATGTGCAACTGTTATGCCTTTTCATAGGTACATGTTACTTATCCCATTCTAAATTAAACACATATATCAGCATTCTCATCTTTGCCACTCATTGCTTGCTAAGCCCTCTTTTATTAACATTCAAATAACCATACTATGTTGCATGCTGGATTTCCATCTTATATTTTTTTAACCTACCAAGGTGTTGATGTCACAAAACATGAAGTTTCAACTCTTTATCGTTTTGTGTAGAGATTGTTGTCATTGTATTTTTAGTTCCTAGAATCTTTGCTTCATAGGATTTATGAAGCGCCCTTTTTGCCGTATGCTGGCTGTTGCAGGTTGTTGCATGCAAGTCATCCTTGTTTCGTTAACATCATGCATGAATTTTTCAAACCTTGGTTTCTTATTTGGTTAGTACAGCTGCTACAGCATTGCATTTAGGTGCAGTTTTCTTAAATCTATAAATTTAACGTCAATGATCATGTTTCCTCTTCAGTGATGAAATTTTAATGGAGTCTCTTATAAGTAACTTGAAGGCAAGTTTAATGACAGTTGCTGTGACTGAGAAGTTGAAAGGGCATCTGACTTGGAAACTGGGCAGTTTGGTGTATGCTGACACCAAATATATGCTCTTGATCTGTGATGCTATGTTGTTCTAAATTAAGTATTTAGACAGTACCATGAATGCATCTAGTGCCTTCAAAGAGTATCACATTTCTTTTGGAGATCAACAAAATGATCTGATTGATCTCTTGGTCAAATATACTCTGTGAACTGGACTGAATATTTAAATATTGCTCCTTAATTCATCTATTGCCTTCAAAATGCATTATGTTTGCTTCAGATGCATTCTGATTAATAGAGTAGACAAAATTAGTTCTCTCAGTACACCTATGGCATCTTGGTTAGCAGATATGCTTTATATCTGTTCTGGTCTTGACGTGATAAGGTATTTATTGATGATTTGATTTTGATTTATTATTTTTTAAGAAAATGGTAATTTGTTAGGAATACCGAGGGAAACTGTTGAGGCATTTTTCTAGAATTATAATACTAAGATTGCAACTGCCCTCTGATTCCAGTTATTCCCACCTCTATTACGACAAAAAACTATTCATAACTGATATTTTGTTATTAAGTTGGAACATTGATGCAACGAATAGTCATTTCTTGATTTTTTTGGTTTCTGTTTTCGTTTTCTTTTGGTCAGAAATATGATAGGGATCTCACTTCCTGGGATCAAACCTGGATCCTCGCCCCAGCACATGAGGAGAGGTTTGTCCACCACTACAAGAGAATTAAAATATAGCGACGCCCAAATGCGTCGCTAATGCATCGCTAAACATGCTATTGCGACGCAATGACGGCATCGCTAAGATGATCGTCGCAATCTCAATTTATCGCAATTGCGTCGCTTAACAGCGACTCTCTGCGACGCACCAAATGCGTCGCAATATATTGCGACACCACTAAATGCGTCGCAATATTGCGACGTATCCTAAATGCGTCGCTAATTTTAAAATTAATTTTTTAAAAATATTTGCGACGAAAAACCTCATCGCAATTGAGTCACTAATTAATTAATTTATTTTAAAAAAATTTAATTAGCGACGCATTAGCAACTGAAATTGCATCGCTAATATTTTTAAAATATTATTATTAATATTATGACGCATGCAATTGCGTCGCAATATTGCGACGCATTTAGTTGCGTCGTAATATTTAATAATAATATTTTAGATATATTAGCGACGCAAATTGAGTCACTAATGCATCGCTAATTAAATTTTTTTTAAAATATTGCGACGCCAGGTCATTGCATCGCAATATTTAATAATAATATTTTAGAAATATTAGCGATGCAATTTCAATCGCTAATGCGTCGCTAATTAATTTTTTTAAAAAAAATTAAAATATTAAAAATTAAAACGGTTAATACAATTTCATTACATTTAAATATTGATCGAAACATTCATCACTCATATTGATCCAAACATTCATCATTCAATTTCCAAAAATAATTAATATATTAAAATTTTGAAGTTTTCATGTACAAAATATAAAAAGTAAAGAAAAAAATACATCAAGAATCCACAATCACGTGGAGGCTGGAAACCCTGCGACATGCGGCTAACCATATCCTATAACTGACGCATCTACTCTCGCACGTCTACAAGCTCCTGCTGAAGGCCTTCCGTACGCTGCTTGAACTCCTGCCGAACCTCCTGCGAAAACCTCCTGACGAACCTCTTCCATGATAGATCTTCGAATGTCGTCTAAACGCTCAGCAGGAATATCGCCAGAATATCGCGAGCTGGAGGCCTGATGGGGAAAATATGCAGAAGCTCTAGTGCCCAGACCATAGACCCTGCGGTCTCGCGGCTGGGCACCAACAGCCTCCAAAAACACGTCGACTCTCCTCTGCTGAGAGTTCGACGGGCGTCCCCCCATCAGTGAAGTCGACCTGCGATGCCTGGGAGTGAAGCTCCTCGACTCGTGTCTTTGAATTATAAAATCAACAATAAATGAATCAATAAATTTCTCTAAATAAAATTTTAGAAATTAAACAGATACAACATAAAGCTAATTTCTTACCGCAACCTTCTGTGATCGTGTATCGACCCAGGAACCGTCCCTCCTGGTGTGTCGCCCTGAATAGACGAAACTCACCAGGATCTCTGCCTCCCGCTCAGACTATAATAACAAAAAAATTGATATTAATGTAAGTATTTATAAATAACTAAATTAGTAATTAAATTATTTATGTTTTCTTACCATACGGCGTCTGTGCTCCTGAATCAAAATGGAGCCCGAAGTGTGGCGGGAGAGACCCGTGCCAGGACCGCCCCTCTCGGATCGGCCATTCGTGCTGGCTGATGTGGACCTCCTGCGCCAGCCATCAGACTGCCAGATCTCGGACCGTCGCGATCGGTCCGATCGGCGACGACCCGACGGTTGCGATCGATCGAAGCCATGATCAATCCCGGTCGGTGACGATCGATCTCGGACCGTTGCGATCGATCCGATCGGCGATGATCCGACGGTTGCTATCGATCCAAGCCATGATCGATCCCGATCGGCGACGATCGATCTCGGACCTTCGCGATCGATCCGATCGGCGACGAGCCGATGGTTGCGATTGATCGAAGCCATGATCGATCCCGTTCGACGACGACTAATCTCGACATCACGATCAATCCGATCGGCGATGATCCGACGGTTGCGATCGATCGAAGCCATGATTGATCTCGGTCGGCAACGACCGATCTCGGACCGTCGCGATCGATCCGATCGGCGACGATCCGATGGTTGCGATCGATCGAAGCCATGATCGAACCCGGTCGGCATCGCCGATCTCGGACCATCGCGATCGATCCGATCGGCGACGACCCGATGGTTGCGATCGATCGAAGCCATGATCGATCCCGGTCGGCGACGACCGATCTCGGACCGTTGCAATCGATTCGATCGGCGACGATCCGATGGTTGCGATCGATCGAAGACATGATCGATCCCGGTCGGAGACGACCGATCTCGGATCGTCGCGATCGATCCGATCGGCATCGATCCTACGGTTGCTATCGATCCAACACATAATCGATCCCGGTCGGCGACGACCGATCTCGGACCGTACCGATCGATCCGATCGGTGACGACCCGACGGTTGCGATCGCTCGAAGCCATGATCGATCCCGGTCGGCGACGATCGATCTAGGACCATCGCGATCGATCCGATCGGCGATGATTCGACGGTTGCGATCGATCGAAGCCATGATCGATCCCGGTCGGCGACGATAGATCTCGACCATCGCGATCAATCCGATCGGCGACGATCCAACAGTTGCGATCGATCGAAGCCATGATCGATCTCGATCGGCGACGACCGATCTTGGACCGTCGCGATCGATCCGATCGGCGACGATCCGACGGTTGCGATCGATCGAAGCCATGATCGATCCGATCGGTGTCGCCGATCTCGGACCGTCGCTATTGATCCGATCGGCGACGATCCGATGGTTACGATTGATCGAAGCCATGATCGATCCCGGTCGGCGACGACCGATCTCGGACTGTTGCGATCAATCCGATCGGCGACGATCCGACGGTTGCGATCGATCGAAGCCATGATCGATCCCGATCGATGACGACCGATCTCGGACCGTCGCGATCGATCCGATCGGCGTCGATCCGATGGTTGCTATCGATCCAAGCCATGATCGATCCCGGTCGGCGACGACCGATCTCGGACCGTCCCGATCGATCCGACGGCGACGACCCGACGGTTGCGATCGATCGAAGCCATGATCGATCTCGGTCGGCGACGACCGATTTAGGACCATCGCGATCGATCCGATTGGCGACGATCCGACGGTTGCGATCGATCGAAGCCATGATCGATCCTGGTCGGCGACGACAGATCTCGACCATCACGATCTATCCGATCGGCGACGATCAGACAGTTGCGATCGATCGAAGCCATGATCGATCTCGGTCGGTGACGACCGATCTCGGACCGTCGCGATCGATCCGATCGGCGACGATCCGACGGTTGCGATCGATTGAAGCCATGATCGATCCCGGTCGGCGTCGGCGATCTCGGACCGTCGCGACCGATCCGATCAGCGACGACCCGATGGTTGCGATCGATCGAAGCCATGATCGATCCCGGTCGGCGATGACCGATCTCGGATCGTCGCGATCGATCCGATCGGCGATGACCCAACGGTTGCGATCGATCGAAGCCATGATCGATCCCGGTCGGCGACGACCGATCTAGGACCGTTGCGATCGATCCGATCGGCGACGATCCGACGATTGCGATAGATCGAAGCTATGATCGATCTCGGTCGGCGACGATCGATCTTGGACCATTGCGATCGATCCGATCGGCGACGATCCGACGGTTGCGATCGATCCAAGCCATGATCGATCCCGGTCTGCAACGACGATCTCGACCATCGCGATCGATCCGATCGGCGACGACTAGACGGTTGCGATCGATCGAAGCCATGATCGATCCCGGTCGGCGACGACCGATCTCGGACCGTCGCGATCGATCCGATCGGAGACGATCAGACGGTTGCAATAGATCGAAGCCATGATCGATCCTGGTCGGCGATGACCGATCTCGGACCGTCACGATCGATCTGATCAGAGACGATCCGACGGTTGCAATAGATCGAAGCCATGATCGATCCCGGTCGGCGACGACCGATCTTGGACCGTCGCGATCGATCCAATCGGAGACGATCCGACGGTTGCGATCGATCGAAGCCATGATCAATCCCGGTCGACGACAATCGATCTTGGACCGTTGCGATCGATCGAAGCCATGATAGATCCCGGTCGGCGACAACCGATCTCGGACCGTCGCGATAAATCCGATCGGCAACGATTCGACGGTTTCTATCAATCCAAGCCATGATCGATCCCGGTCGGCGACGACCGATCTCGGACCATCCTGATCGATCCGATCGGCGATGACCCAACAGTTGCGATCGATCGAATTCATGATCGATCCCGATCGGCGACGACCAATATAGGACCGTCGCGATCGATCCGATCGGCGACGATCCGATGGTTGCGATCGATTGAAGCCATGATCGATTTCGGTCGGCGACGACCGATCTCAGACTGTTGCGATCGATCCGATCGGCGATGATCCGACGGTTGCGGTCGATCCAAGCCATGATCGATCCCGGTCGGCGACGACTGATCTCGGACCATCGCGATCGATCCGATCGGCGACGACCCGACGGTTGCGATCGATCGAAGCCATGATCGATCCCAGTCGGCAATGACTGATCTCGGGACGTCGCGATCGATCCGGTCGGCAACGACCCGATGGCTGCGATCGATCGAAGCCATGATCGATCCTGGTCAGCGACAACCGATATCGGACCGTTGCGATCGATCCGATCGGCGACGATCCAAGCCATGATCGATCTCGTTCGGCGACGATCCAACGGTTGCGATCGATCGAAGCCATGATGGATCCCGGTCGGTAACGACCGATCTCGGACCGTCGCGATCGATCCGACGATTGCGATCGATCGAAGCCATGATCGATCCCAATCGGCGACGACCGATCTCGAACCATTGCGATCGATCCGATCGGCGACGATCCGATGGTTGCGATCGATCGAAGCATAATCGATCTCGGTCGGTGACGACCAATCTCGGACCGTCGTGATCGATTCGATCGGTGACGATCCGACGGTTGCGATCAATTGAAGCCTTGATCGATCCCGGTCGGTGACGACCTATCTCGGACCGTCGCGATCGATCGAAGCCATGATCGATCCGACGATTGCGATCGATCGAAGCCATGATTGATCCCTGTCGGCGTCGTCGATCTCGGACCGTCGCGACGATCCAATCGGCGATGACCCGATGGTTGCGATCGATCAAAGCCATGATTGATCCCGATCGGCGACGACCGATCTCGAACCATTGCGATCATTCCGATCGGCAACGATCCGACGGTTGCAATCGATCGAAGCCATGATCGATCCCGGTAGGTGACAACCGATCTCGGACTGTCGCGATCGATCCGACGGTTGCTATCGATCCAAGCCAGATCGATCCCGATCGGCGACGGCCGATCTCGGACCGTCCCGATCGATCCGACGGCGATGACCCGACGGTTGCGATCGATCGAAGCCATGATCGATCCCGGTCGGCGACGATCAATCTAGGATCGTCGCGATCAATCCGATCGGCGATGACCCGACGGTTGCGATCGATCGAAGCCATGATCGATCCTGGTCAGTGACGATCGATCTTGGACCGTCGCGATCGATCCAATCGGCAACGATCCGATGGTTGCGATCGATCGAAACCATGATCGATCCCGATCGGCGACGACCGATATCGGACCATTGCGATCAATCCGATCGGCGACGATCCGACGGTTCTGATCGATCCAAGCCATGATCAATCTCGTTCGGTGACGATCCGACGGTTGCGATCGATCGAAGCCATGATCGATCCCGATCGGCGTCGACGATCTCGGACCGTTGCGATCGATCCGATCGGCGACGATCCGACGGTTGTGATCGATCGAAGCCATGATCGATCTCGATCGGCGACGACCGATCTCGGACCGTCGCGATCGATACGATCGGTGATGATCCGACGGTTGCGATCGATCGAAGCCATGATCAATCCCGGTCGGCGATGACCGATCTCGGACCGTTGCGATCGATCCGATCGGCGACAATCCGACGGCTGTGATCGATCCAAGCCATGATCGATCTCGTTCGGCGATGACCGATCTCGTACCGTCGCGATCGATTCGATCGGCAACGACCCGACGGTTTCGATAGATCAAAGCCATGATCGATCCTGGTCGGCGACGACCGATCTCGGACCGTTGTGATCGATCCGATCGGCGACGATCCGACGGTTGCGATCGATCGAAGCCATGATCGATCTCGGTCGGCGACGACCGATCTCAGACCGTCGCGATCGATCCGATCGGCGATGACCCGACAGTTGCGATCAATCGTAGCTATGATCGATCTCGGTTGGCGAGGAACGATCTCGGACCGTCACGATCGATCCGATCGGCGATGACCCGACGATTGCTATCGATCGAAACCATGATCGATCCCGGTCGGCAACGACCGATCTCGGACCGTCGCGATCGATCCGATCGGCGACGATCCGACGGTTGCGATCGATCGAAGCCATGATCGATCCCGGTCGGCGACGATCGATCTCGGACCGTTGCGATTGATCCGATCGGAAACGATCTGACGGTTGCGATCGATCCAAGCCATGATCGATCCCGATCGGCGACGATCTGATGGTTGTGATCGATCGAAGCCATGATCGATCCGATCAGCAATGATCCGACGGTTGCGATCGATCCAAGCCATGATCGATCCCGGTCGGCGATGACTGTTCTTGCACCGTTGCGATCGATCCGATCGGCGACGATCCGACGGTTGCGATCGATCGAAGCCATGATCGATACCAGTTGGCAATGATCGATCTCGGACCGTCGCGATCGATCCGATCGGCAACGACCCGACGGTTGCGATCGATCGAAGCCATGATCGATCCCGGTCGGCGACGACCGATCTCGGACCGTTGCGATCGATCCGATCGGCGATGATCCGACGGTTGCTATCGATCCAAGCCATGATCGATCCCGGTCGGCGATGACCGATCTCGGACCGTCGCGATCGATCTGATCGGCGACGAGCCAACGATTGCGATCGATCGAAGCCATGATCGATCTCGGTCGGCGATGATCCGATCTCGGACCGTTCTAATCGATCCGATCGGCGACGACCCGATGGTTGCGATCGATCGAAGCCATGATCGATCCCGGTCGGCGACGACCGATCTCGAACCATCGCGATCGATCCGATCGGCAACAAGCCGACGGTTGCGATCGATCGAAGCCATGATCGATCCCGGTCGGCGACGATTCGATCTCGGACCACTCCGATCGATCCGATCGGCAACGACCCGATGGTTGCGATTGATCGAAGCCATGATCGATCCCAGTCGGCGATGACCGATCTCGGACCATCTCGATCGATCCGATCGGCGATGACCCGATGGTTGCGATCGATCGAAGCCATGATCGATCCCGGTCGGCGACGACCGCTCTAGGACCGTCGCGATCGATTCGATCGGCGACGATCCGACGGTTGCGATCGATCGAAGACATGATCGATCTCGTCGGCGACGATCGATCTCGGACCATTGCGATCGATCCGATCGGCAACGATCCGACGGTTGCGATAGATCCATGCCATGATCGATCCCGGTCGGCGACGACCGATCTCGGACCGTCGTGATCGATCTGATTGGAGATGACCCGACGGTTGCAATCGATCGAAGCCATGATCGAACCCGGTCAGCGACGATTGATCTAGGACCGTCTCGATCGATCCGATCGGCGATGATCCGACGGTTGCAATCGATCGAAGCCATGATCGATCTCGATCGGCAACGACCGATCTCGGACCGTTGCGATCGATGCGATCGGCGACGATCTGACGGTTGCGGTCGATCGAAGCCATGATCAATCCCGGTCGGAGACGATCGATCTTGGACCGTTGCGATCGATTCGATCGGGGACGATCCGACGGTTGCGATCGATCGAAGCCATGATCGATCCCGGTCGGCGACGACCGATCTCGGACCATTGCGATCGATGCGATCGGCGACGATCTGACGGTTGCGGTCGATCGAAGCCATGATCATCCGGTCGGAGACGACCGATCTTGGACCGTTGCGATCGATCCGATCGGGGACGATCCGACGGTTGCGATCGATCGAAGCCATGATCGATCCCGGTCGGCGACGACCGATCTCGGACCGTTGCGATCGATCCGATCGGGGACGATCCGACGGTTGCGATCGATCGAAGCCATGATCGATTCCAGTCGGCGATGACCGATCTCGGACGATCGCGATCGATCCGATCGGCGATGACCCGATGGTTGCGATCGATCAAAGTCATGATCGATCCCGGTCGGCGACGACCGCTCTAGGACCGTCGATCGATCCGATCGGCGACGATCCGACGGTTGCGATCGATCGAAGCCATGATCGATCTCGATCAGCGATGATCGATCTCGGACCATTGCGATCGATCCGATTGGCGACGATCCGACGGTTGCGATCGATACAAGCCATGATCGATCCCGGTCGGCGACGACCGATCTCGGACTGTCGCGATCGATTCGATTGGCGACGACCCGACGGTTGCAATCGATCGAAGCCATGATCGATCCCGGTCGGCGACGATCGATCTAGGACCGTCTCGATCGATCCGATCCGCGATGATCCGAGAGTTGCGATCGATCGAAGCCATGATCGATCTCGATCGGCGACGATCGATCTCGGACCGTTGCGATCGATCCGATCGGCGACGATCTGACAGTTGCGGTCGATCGAAGCCATGATCAATCCCGGTCGGAGACGACCGATCTTGGACCGTTGTGATCGATCCGATCGGGGACGATCCGACAGTTGCGATCGATCGAAGCCATGATCGATCCCGGTCGGCGACGACTGATCTCGGACCGTCGCGATCGATCCGATCGGGGACGATCCGACGGTTGCGATTGATCGAAGCCATGATCGATCCCGGTCGGCAACGATCGATCTCGAACCGTCGTGATCGATTCCATCGGCGACGAGCCGACAGTTGCGATCGATCGAAGCCATGATCGATCCCTGTCGGCGATGACTGATCTCGACCATCACGATCGATCCGATCGGCGATGATCCGACGGTTGCGATCGATCGAAGCCATGATCAATCTCGGTTGGCGACGACCGATCTCGGACCATCACAATCGATCCGATCGGCGATGATCTGACGGTTGCGATCGATCGAAGCCATGATCGATCCCGGTCGGCATCGCCGATCTCGGACCGTCGCAACCGATCCGATCGGCGACGACCCGATGGTTGCGATCGATCGAAGCCATGATCTATCCCGGTCGGCGATGACCGATCTCGGACCGTTCGATCGATCTGATCGGTGACGATCCGACGGTTGCGATCGATCGAAGCCATGATAGATCCCGATCGGCGATGACCGATCTCGGACCATTGCGATTGATCCGATCGGCGACGATCCGACGGTTTGCTATCGATCCAATCCATGATCGATCCTGGTCGGCGACGACCGATCTCGGACCGTCCCGATCGATCCGATCGGCGACGACCCAGCAGTTGCGATCGATCGAAGCCATGATCGATCTCGGTCGGCAACGACCGATCTAGGACCGTCGCGATCGATCCGATCGGCGACGATCCGACGGTTGCGATCGATCGAAGCCATGATCGATCTCGGTCGGTGACGACCGATCTCGGACCGTCGCGATCGATCCAATAGGCGACGATCCGACAGTTGCGATCGATCGAAGCCATGATCGATCCCGGTTGGCGACGACCGATCTTGGGCCGTCACGATTGATCCGATCGGCGATGACCCGACGGTTGCGATCGATCGAAGCCATGATCGATCTCGATCGGCAACGACCGATCTCGGACCGTCGCGATCGATCCGATCAGCGACGATCCGACGATTGCGATCGATCGAAGCCATGATCGATCCCGGTTGGCGACGATCGATATCGGACCATTGCGATCGATCCGATCGGCGACGATCCGATGGTTGTGATTGATCCAAGCCATGATCGATCTCGTTCGGCGACGATCCGACGGTTGCGATCGATCGAAGCCATGATGGATCCCGGTCGGCAACGACCGATCTCGGACCATCACGATCGATCCGATCGACGACGACCCGACGGTTGCGATCGATCGAAGCCATGATCAATCTTGGTCGGCGACGACCGATCTCGGACCGTTGCGATCGATCCGATCGGCGACGATCCGATGGTTGCGATCGATCGAAGCCATGATCAATCCGGTGGGCGACGACCGATCTCGGACCATCGCGATCGATCCGATCGGCGATGATCCGACGGTTGCGATCGATCGAAGCCATGATTGATCTCGGTCGGCTTCGTCGATCTCGGACCCTCGTGATCGATCCGATCGGCGATGACCCGATGGTTGCGATCGATCGAAGCCATGATCGATCCTGGTCGGCGATGACCGATTTCGGACTGTTGCGATCGATCCGATCGGCGACGATCCGATGGTGGCTATCGATCGAGCCATGATCGATCCCGGTCGGCATCGCCGATCTCGGACCGTCGCGATCGATCCGATCGCGACGACCCGATGGTTGCGATCGATCGAAGCCATGATCGATCCTGGTCGGCGACGACCGATCTCGGACCGTCGCGATCGATCCGATCGGCGACGACCCGACAGTTGCAATCGATCGAAGCCATGATCGATCCCGGTCGGCGACGACCGATCTAGGACCGGCTCGATCGATCCGATCGGACGATCCGACGGTTGCGATCGATCGAAGCCATGATCGATCTCGGTCGGCGACGACCGATCTCGGACCGTTGCGATCGATCCGATCGGCGACGATCCGACGGTTTGCAGTCGATCCAAGCCATGATCGATCCCGGTCGGCGACGACCGATCTCGGACCGTCGCGATCTGTCCGATCGGCGAAGACACAACGGTTGCGATCGATCGAAGCCATGATCAATCCCGGTCGGCGACGACCGATCTCGGACCGTTGCGTTCGATCCGATCGGCGACATCCGACGGTTGCGATCGATAGAAGCCATGATCGTTCCCGGTCGGCGATGACCGATCTCGGACCGTTGCGATCGATCCGATCGGTGACGAGACGACGGTTGCAATCGATCGAAGCCATGATCGATCCCGATCGGCGATGATTGATCTCGACCATCCCGATCGATCCGATCGGAGATGATCCGACGGTTTGCGATCGATCGAAGCCATGATCGATCTCGGTCGGCGATGACCGATCTTGGACCGTCGCGATCGATCCGATCGGCGATGATCCGACGGTCCGATCGATCGAGCCATGATCGATCCCGGTTGGCATCGCGATCTTGGACCGTCGCGACAGATCCGATCGGCGACGACCCGATGGTTGCGATCGATCGAAGCCATGATCGATCCCGGTCGGCGACGACCGATCTCGGACCGTGCGATCGATCCGATCAGCGATGATCTGACGGTTGCGATCGATCGAAGCCATGATCGATCCTGGTCGGCGACGATCGATCTCGGACCATCGCAATCGATCCGATCGGCGACGATCCGGCGGTTGCTATCGATCCAAGCCATGATCGATCCCGGTCGGCGACGACCGATCTCGGACCATCCCGATCGATCTGATCGGCGACAACCCGACGGTTGCGATCGATCGAAGCCATGATCGATCCCGTTCGGCGATGACCGATCTAGGACCGTCGCGATCGATCCGATCAGCGACGATCCAACGGTTGATATC
>UESW01001331.1:244479-288690 GCA_900491605.1 Calamus simplicifolius
GATCCTACTTTACTTAACTGCAAGTAGACCAGACATAATGTTTGTGTTTGCTTATGTGCTAGATTTCAGTCTGAACCTAAAGAATCACATTTAATTGCTGTTAAAAGAATACTAAGATACTTAAGTGGAACAAAAAATGTAGGTTTATGGTATTCTAGAGACTCAACATTAAATCTGATTGCTTATTCTGATTCTTATTATGCTGGATGTAAGTTAGATAGAAAAGCACAAGTGGTGCATGCCAATTCTTAGGAAGTAACTTAATCTCATGGTTTAGCAAAAAGCAAAATTCAGTTGCATTATCAACTACTGAAGCTGAATATGTTGCAGCTGGAAGTTGTTGTGCTCAAATCCTATGGATTAAGCGACAACTTGAAGACTATGGTATCACACTTGATAAAACACCTATAAGATGTGATAATACAAGTGCAATCAATCTAACTAAAAATCCAATTCAACACTCTAGAACAAAACATATTGAAATTAGATATCACTTTATAAGAGAACATGTTGCCAATAATGAAATATGTCTTGATTATGTTAATACTGAAGATCAATTAGCTGATATTTACAAAACCCCTAAGTGAAGAAAGATTTTGTTATCTTAGAGGAGAGTTAGGGATTTGTGATCCATTAGAATAAATTTGAAACCCCTAAGGAAATTTTATCTAAAATTCTTTCAAATCCCTGATCTTTAAGGAAATCTTATCTAGAACTCATATCTTATTAATCTCCAATGATTATTTTATCAGTGTTTATGATCTTTATCTGGACACATTTCAGATTATCTGAAACTTTGTGTTTTGCTCTGAAATGGTCTCGGAGCCTACTCGGTGAGTATCGGAGTCGACTCCATGTTTCTGCTGAAACTCTAGAGCCGACCCCATCTCTGTGCGAGTCGACTCCACTTTGGGATAGATTTCTGTGACTACCCGGAGTCGACCCCATACTTTGCGGGAGCCGACTCGAAGTGGTCCCAGGTCGATTATTTAGGGCATAGTCGACTCGCCGCTCGTTTCTATCATCTCAAATCCATCAAATACTCTCTCCAAAATTTTTCCTAACCTACCAAATCTTCAGAAATCCCTGATTAACCCTTCCACTAGATCAAATGGCTCCTAAAACCCGTGGATCTAGCCTTGGTGCGGCCGAGATGAAAAGGAAGAGGGCGGTGAAGAAGACTGTGAGGCGTCCCGCTCGTGAACCCTCACCGAGCATGGATTCAACCTCATCCTCTTCGACTCCAAGTGCTTCTCCCACTACAGCCCCATCTCAGGTAGATCGTCTTGCCGATAGAGTGATTACAACCGAGAGGAAGGTTGATTTCGAATTATTTGAGGCTGAAGGATTTCTTGTGGGGAGGTAGTTGATTGAAATGGGTTGGGAGAAGATTTGTTTTTAGATTGTCCAACATACCCAGCCCTAGTTAAAGAATTTTATAAAAATCTATCAAGAGGAGACAATGGACTTGTAAGCATCATTAGAGGAAATAGAATTTCTGTGACAGTGGATTTGCTTTCAAGATTGTTGGATCTTCCAGTGTCGGGTACTTCCACTTTTTCATCTGATGATAGAAGCCCAGCTCTATCAAGATTGCTTAACAGGGAGATTGTCGGTTTTGAAGAAGTCTTTGCTAATCAACTGTCCTTAGAATTAAGACTTCTCCATAATATTTGTAGTAGAATCCTATTCCCTAAGATTGGGAGATTTGACTATGTTTCTGAGAGAGATATCTTTGTAATGGATGCTATAGTGACTGGAAAACCCATTAATCTTCAAGCATGATATTATGGTACATTGCTGATTGTGGGAGCAAGAGGAAATCTAGTTTACCCTACGGCATGATTCTAACCAAAATCTTTCAAAGCCAAGGGATAATCATATCCGATAGTGAGCCAATGAGAAATCTAAGACATACCGATTACTATAGTTTGGCCACTATTCATAGAATGGGTTTTGTGAAGAAGGATGGCAGATGGGAAAGGAAAAGTATAATGGAAGATAGAGCCGTGGATATTGAGGTACCTGGACCGTCAGTTAGACATTCATCTCCTGTACCTTCGAGCTCTTCTGTTCTTGTTCTAGCTCCTTCTCCTGCTCCGATGGTTGATCAGTCATCTTCTTCGTCTGTCGTTTTTTAGATCATCAGTTAAGGCAGCTTAAAAGTCTTCTTGATGATCAGGCAGATAAATTGAAATCAGAGTTTGAAAAAAATTTATGAATCTTAAAGAAACTCTTTATTCATTGGATGATCAGATCACCAAGATTGAATCAACTCTTAGCACTTCATCTGAGTCTTTAAGTGGAGACCTAAAGAATATTTTTGAAGAACTTAAAGACATCTGTGGAGATGGTGAGACCTATGCAAAATGCAATGCTGAACTACAAGATAAAATATTAACTGCTTATACTTTTGTAGATGAAAGACTGAAGGATTATGTTAAGATTCAAACTGACGGAATGAAAATATTAGATCACTTAACAAGGATAGTAAGGACTCACTTTTGATGTAATAGATGCTTAGTCTTTGCAATGTAATGAAGTTCATATTATGTTTTACATTTTGATACATTGATGTAATGAAAAGTTTGTTTGAATGCTCAATGTAATCTGAATTTGAATGTGCTTCTCCTATTATCAATGAATCTCAGATCTTGTTAAAACATATCTTGAATGAATGAATGAATGATTATGTTTGATTCATCTCTACCTTTTTGTTGATAACAAAAAAGGGGAGAGTTTTATAACTGTATATGCATAGGGGAGAGATTAATCGAATGTTATTATATATGCATATAATAAATAATTGAATGAATGAGATAAAAGGAAGTAATAATTAAACATTACACATACAGTAAATGAATGCAAAAGCAATTAGATGAAAAGGCTGTACTTTGACATTAAATTGTGTATAAGCTTAAATTGAATGAATGGAATATTTATTTGAGTTTCATAGGGGGAGCTACCTCATTCAGGGGGAGCCTAACTATGAATATAAAAATAAATTCTTTAATCAATCATGCATATACTCAATGTTTTTGTTATCATCAAAAAGGGGAGATTGTTGGGGAGATTGTTGAGAAATTATTGCCCCAATCTTATTGATTTTGATGATTACCAAAATCCATGAGTATATTAAAAGATGCAATGAGTTGATTTTCATGAGCAATGAATTTAATTTAGAACATTCAATGAGTATGTTAAGTATGACTTTAATCAATTTGAAAGTAACTTCAAGCTCCATGTTTAAGCTTTCAAAAAGGAATTTTTATACTTCATATCTCAATTAATGAGTTTTTGGAACAATTCTTGAATTGATTCCTAATGACAATTTAAGTGTATTCAAGTCAAAAAATTGATTTAAAATGAATCTGGAACGAATTTCAAGTCAATCAGAAAATTCTTGATTTTTGATACGTTCCGGAGCCGACTCTAGAGTTTCAGAGTCGACTCCACTCAGTTTACAGAAATGTCTGTTTGTCTCGAGTCGACCCATGTGATTTCTTGAGTCGACCCCCGATATTGTCAAGCCGACTCCATGACTGTGTGAGTCGACTCCACTCAGACACCAGAGCATTATTTTCTGAGCACTTCTCGAGTTGACCCCTTACTTTTCATGAGTCGACCCCCGACTGTCAGGAGTCGATACCTTATTTCGATGAGTCGACCCTTTGACTTTCTGAATATTTCTATTTTTAGTATCGCGTCTTCGAGCCGACTCATCTAAAGCTGGAGTCGACTCCAATAAATCTGGGCGTGATTTTTCTGAATGCCACCTCAGCGTCAACGGTAAGATTTTTCAATAATGGCTAGATTTCTTTGTTTCTAACGGCTATATTTTTGCAGAATCTATAAATAGAGAAGCCGTTTTCAAATCAAATACACAGATAGAGAGATATATAATATAGAGAGAAAAAGGAAAATCTTTCAGAAAAAGAGGAAAAATAGAGCATCATTTGAAAAATCCGAGATTCAAAAATAGAGTGAAAGAAAAAGTGTGAAATCAAAGGAAGCTTCATCTGTGCTCAAGTTCATCAATCTAAGAAAGCTTCAGAAGAAAATCCAAGAGCTATTCAAGAGCAAATCAAAAGATTTTTCAACACTCAAAGAAAGGAAGAAAAAGCTCAAATCCTTCTCAACTGCTTCAACTGTGAAGAATCGGAGCTGAGGCTTGATTCAATCTAGCAAGGAGAAGAAGAAAAGAAGAAAAGAAGAAAAGCTCAAAAGCCAACCAACTACAAATCAGACTTTTCTAAACTTTGTTCATTTATTTGTTTATCTGCTCATTGAGGAGCTGTGTACTTGAAAAATAATATTTCTTTTGTTTGTGTCTAGTTCAATCTGGGGGATTGAACTAGTGGAGGTAGTCTTACCTCGGTACAAGCTTGGTATAGCTTGTGTTAGGGTTTTTATGCTGGTGAGCCCGGAAAACCGGCTGGGTTCGTTGTGATCCCGGGAAAATAACAAGTTTGAATTGTGAGCTTGTAAAACAACTCGGCTGTAATCAAGGAAGATTATAGTGTGGACCCAAGTGAATCTTGGGAGTGGACGTAGGTGTTGGATACACCGAACCACTATAAAATCTTTGTGTTTGCCGTGCTTCTATTGACTCTATCTCTATCTCTGTTTTATTCACTGTACTTTGTACTTACATTGCATTAGCTTTCATTCTTCTTGAGCAAACTATTTTTAAAAGGATAAATTTTTTTAAAGAACCCAATTCACCCCCCCTCCCCCCCCCTCTTGGGTTGTCATCTGGGCCAACAAGGGTGTTCCCCATAAAGCATGAATAGTGGATGACCCTGGATCTTTATATTTCACTGTCATATGGTTTGATAGGTAAGAGCTCACATTGGCTGCTAGAAAGGCTCTCTTAGGCACATTGATGGTCTTCTTTTTGTACATAGATCCTTAAGGAATTTGGCATAGGCTGGGACTTGTTGGATCATGTTCAGTAAGGGGATGTTCACTTTAACTTGCTTAAAGACCTCCAAAATCTTATCAAATTGGGCTAAATTTTGATTGGACTTAAGTCTATTTGGGAGTGGTGCTATAACCCTAATTTTTTGTTTATCTTTTTCTGACATGGGATCAACTAGTGGGTTGGCCATTATATTAGACTCTGATGCCTCAGGTGTTTCGGGCTGACCCAGCTCAATAAGTTGTTCAAGTGGTGGGACTTCTAATTCTTCTTCTTCATGTGTGTCCATCTGATTATCTATTTGTTTCCCAGATTTTAATGTATGAATGACACTTAGTTGGTTAATCTGGGCTCCTTGTTTGGATTCTTGAATGTTTAGGTTCCTAGGGTTAGCTTCAGGCTGACTCGGTAGCTTACCCATTCTCTTTCACTGAATGTTGTGGCTAGTTGACCTATCTGGGTTTTTTATTTTGTAATGGATTGTGTGTGTGAGTGAAAAAGTTGAGTATTCATTTCTAGCCCTTTTAATGCTTGTAACACCTTCTCTTCGAAAGTAGGATCATGATTATTTGGTGGAGGTTGAGGAGCACTTGGATATTGAGAATACGATATGCTTCTGAATTGGGTCTCCTAATGGTTAGGCCTAATTGATGTTGGACTGATGATAGGTTGGGGTTTCCATAAAAGATTTGGGTGATTTTGCTCGGTAGGATTGTAAGTATTTGAATATGGACCATTTTCTTGTATAGGAGCCATTTGGGTTTGGGCTTGGTAGGTTTGCTCTTGAATAAGCTCAGAAAATTGGTATGCGGCTGGACATTCACCTATAGAATAGGTCGGACTCGAACAGATTATACAAACCTCATATAATTGAGTAGATGGGGAGAGGTGTTTTCAACTTGTAGAATTTTATCAAGTTTTTGAGATAATTCATCAATTTTGATATAGATGTCTGTAGACTGACCTATGTTGTACATTTTCCCTCTCTTAGGTTCTGTGGGAGGATCTCTACGGGAAGTAGACATGTGGTACCAGGAATTTTCACTTAGGCTGTGTTTGATATGGTGGATAAGAGGGGATATCCCCTAGATATCCCCCCTTATCCCCAAATGCTATAGCTACAGGGAATAGTGCTGAAAAAGTTTAACCAGAGGGGATAACCCATGTTTAACCATGGGTTATCCCCTGAACTTATTCCCTAGGGAACCCAGGAATAACTAAAGTTATCCCTTGATGGCAGAGTGGTAATTTTAAAAAGGTGCTTATCCCCTTAGTTATCCCCTGGATAAATGCTATCATATACATTTATCCAGGGATAGCCAAAAAGCTATCAACACAGCCTTAGAGTTTCAAAAAACTGTCATGCCTCATGTTCATTTTTTAGCATAAATGTTCCTCCACATGAGGCATCCACCATTTGTCGATGCCTTTCTGATAATCCATCATAAAAATATTGAACTAACTGCCATTTAGGTATTGCATGGTGCGGATATTTTCTAGTTAATTCTTTTAATCTCTTCCACATTTCATGAAACATTTCTCCGTCTAACTCAGAAAAATTGGTTATGGCTTTCCTAATTTGATTCATTTTTTCTATAGGAAAGTATTTCTTAAGAAACTCCCTCCAAAGTTGGTCCCAAGTTGAAATTATAATGTCTAGTGAATTTAACCAATACTTGTCTCTATCTTTTAGGGAGAAAGGGAATAACTTGGCAAAGTACTCCTTCAATTGACGTGGTGGATTATTTTCTTGATTAAGATCCATAATGCGTGCTCTGTTTGCTCTACAAGTTCTCTCTATTTCAGGGTTTAAGGGTATGAGGTTGGATTGTAACGATCGGTGACAAAGTATATACCCTACCAATACACTCTAAAGCAAACAGTAATTTAGTTTTTTTTACTAATATAATAGAAAAGAAAGGAGAAAATTCTAAAGAAAATATCCTAAAAGACTCCTAGAACTAAGAGCAATGAAGAATAATTTAGTTATGGTTTAATAATTATTAGCAATCAAGTTAAGAAAGATTAGACTCTCTACCCTAGGTTTAACCTAGATCTAAACAACTCCTAACTTCTAAGACTGCCTTGGAGCCCTTCAAGTCAAAATTAACTAATCAACTAGCCACTTAAGGGTAAGGTCAGTGAGTCCTTCCGTCGCTTACTAGGCAAGCGAATGGAACCAATTAAGTAACCACTTTCCTTTCCTTTTCTAGACACCAGTTAAACGGTCAATCCCGACCCTGTCCAACTCTTTCGGGTGTCTTGTCCTATTGAGCTCGAGTTCCTTAGGGCTGATGTATAGTTAATTTTAGAGTTAAAGGCTTGGGTTAATGCAAAATGAAGGATGTGATTTGTGGGCCAAGGAAGGGTGATCAACTTCTCACCTTATCTTAATTAAGGGTTTGTGCCTTTAAAGTTAATTATGAAAATGCTATGCAACAAGCAGATATCCAGCTCTTGGAATTATCAAACAAAATTAATCTAATTACTTTTTTTTTAGATTTTGTGATTAAGTTTCTAATTTTCTAATAAATTATGAGATGTCATTGAAAAAATTTTGAGTTTCGCAAAAAATAAATTTACCTAAGTCAATCTAAGCATAGAAATAAAATATTTTTATTTTTATTATTTTATTTTTATTTATGTGTTATTATTATTATTATTATTTTATTTTCTTAAATTAATTATGTTTTATGGAAAGTGTCTTAGGATTTTCTTTTAGGTTCTTTTAAGGTAAGTTAATTAAAAGGAAAAGTTGATTAGGTTAAAAGTAGATTTGTGATAAAAAGGAAAGTAATTTTTTTATGTTAAAAAGAAAATAAGAAAATCTAACAATTAAGGTAACTAAAAAAGCAATAAGCTAAAGAGAGCAATAACTATTCAACAAAAAAGGAATTTTTTTTACTCTTTTCTTTTATATAGAAGCATGTAGAATAATGAAACAAAAAAAAATTAAAAATAAGAATAAAATTAAAAAATTGAAATATATTTTTTTTTTTCATGAACTAATCGTGCCTGGATCCCAAGCAACGGTGCCAAAATTTGATCGCTGTCGTTGGCGATCAAAAATAAAACCTACTCACTATTATAGCTAGTGGTGAATCGGGATCATATCCTAGGGATCAAGGGCAATTATTTCACGAAAGAGAAAAAGAAAATTTATCTATAGAGGATTATATTAAGAATAGCAGTTATTAAAAGATAACAACTAATTAATTAACAAAATTCAAATAGCAGGAGAAGTAACCCAAGAATCCGAATCCACCATGCAAACAAGTTTTATCTTTTTTTTTAAAGTTGCAATAGTAATAATTTTTGCAAATTTAAAATTAAAATAATTTATCTCTTGTCAAGCACGGATCATATCAGGAGATCACGGCACGTCCGCTTAGAGTATAAACTATCTAATAATTGTAAGGTTAAAGGTCTAATCTATCATACTATGATCTGTCTCTCTTAGGCACGTTCCGTATCCTGAGATCACGGTACGTCGATAGAGGGTACAGGCCGTGTATGCCAGATCAAAACCTCGATCAGAAAAATATCTCAAAAGATATAATAAAGAAGAAAATAATTTTTATTGCATAGAAAATAAGAACAAAAAAAAGATAAAACCTGATTTCATGCTTCAACATCATTCCAAGTTGAAGGAATCTAGCCACGCATTGCTGCTGCCAACATCCCCTCCATAATTTTCCTCTCCCAAGCCAAAATATAATAATCTAAATAAAAGAAGAATAAAAAGAGCTTTGTAGAAACTCCTCCCCAACTACTGCATGAGGTCCTTCTTTTATAGAGCTTGTCTAGGGTTTTCTTCTAATCAAAGTTGGAGTCCATCGGGCGCTTAAGATCGTTCGGATATTGTGAGAAAATTTCTTAGCCATCCGTTCAACATCACCTGCCTTATTTTGCACCGGGAATCATGCAAAATCATCTCTTTCTTCCTTTTGGGCAAACCGAGTCCTAATTTGAGTGCTATCTGCATTGTTGGACTCCATAAATCGAGATCTTTCCATCTATGAGCTCCTTTTCTGTAAACATCCATAAAAGTATCAATTCTTAATAAATTTAAAATAATTAATATTTATTTTAATAGCTAAATTGGGATAATAAATAGACTTATCATGTATGGCACGAGCTATGAAAATATTGGGATAGTGATGAGTTCAAAGCCAAGAGTCAGAAGAACAAGAAGAATCGTGCATCCGATTGCGATGGATTGGGCTTCCCACTTTACACTGGTGGTTCTATCAACATTCGACAAGATTGGTATTGATATATCAAGCTTTTTTATCCTGAACTTTGCAAGCAATGCATGTCACCATCTTAATTTTACTGTCTTAATGAGTACTCTTATCAATTTATTTTGTTCATATTGGACTTCAATGCATATATCTTTGTATATATATGCATTTTTTAAATTTTTCCTTCCTAGCAAGTCTTGTAGGCATTATATAAGTATTGATTTTTAAGTGCTTATTAATTATTGTTGCTGACATCATAGAAATCCTCTACATCTAACAATAACCATGCTAGAAGGTATTTTCTGAAACCTTCGGTTGTATTATTTGTTTGGGCTAACTGTCCAATAAGGTTGTAACTGGGCTAACTGCGTGTTGTGAATAATTAAGCCTAAAATTCCTGACACTCATATGGCTTTGGCTTTCGGAAGGCATCAGTGTTTGAATGTTTCTCTTCTTTGGATTCTTTTCCTATGGGTCCTGATGCTGTTTACTAATAAAAATAAAGACAAACTTTCCTCAAGTTCATATTAGGTTGTGGATTAATTTACAGCTCCGAGGTACTGTTTTGTTGCTGATTAAGAGAGAATCTCCATTTTTTTATTGTTTGTCACTGGAGCATGATTCAGTATGAGAATCAAAGAGAAAATAATGGATCAAAATTTTCTTCAAGGGAGTAGTTTTCTTCTCCAAAAGAAAGCAATTTTGTCAGAACGACAGACAAATCATTCAAAATAATCATCTGCTAACTTTTTTTCCGTTAAACTTTCTCTGCAATTGTTCTGTGTAGAAACTTGAGACACCACGAGAGAAAACAATAGATTCTCTTCTTTTCCTTTCTTCCATTGGTTTGTTTTTCCTTTTATTCACTTTCTCAGCAACTGAAAAAATGGAGTGAATGACATAACTTCATTTGATTTAGCAGTACGCGATTCTAGAAATTAAAAAAATAATAAGATCCATTTAAGTATTGATTAAATTTTTTTTTTTTTTTAAAGCAATGGACATGAATATTTTGGGAGTGTGGTGTCACAGATCCATATACCAGCTCCATGAAACAACAGTTCCTCTGTAAATAAATGCACAAAGTTATTTTTACACCATCCTATTTTGATCTAAAATCACTTCAAAATGAACCTCATGTGAATTTTTGCTTCTTGGGCTTGAGCTGATTGGTGCCATCTGATTGATGGGTGAATCACATTGAACTTGTTTCTTATGATGAACATAGATAGGCATTAATTATTAGTTCTCAAAAAACCAAAAAACCATAACATTATAGGAATGACAATATAGGTGGCAGGAATTAAATGGAAAAATTCCAGTTTTTAGGATATTACCAGATTGTGCAGGCTTTTATTGGCTACCAACTGTAGGCCTTGTCCAATCCAAACTCGGTTGGTGCTATTAGAAACATGCAATCCATATCTGACCAGGGGAAAGAATTAAGACAAAAATAATAGCACTGTCTCCTTGGACAGAACTCCTATGTTTCATGGATTACTTCAACATAATTAGATGCTAATATGTCATGCATATTAGTCCAATGCAATGTATACCAGTTCAAATGGAAAGAAAAATAAGTTGTCTGTTGATAAAATGGTCCATAGATATTAACTTAGGTCTCTTTCCATTATTTCCTTTCAATTTCAACTAGTCACACCAAAAAGTACATAGACTTATTTAAACTTTGCAATATAGTTTTTTTTCAATTAAATATATCAATTTATAAAATTTATTCAATCAAATATTTTTTTTGATGATCAACGATGATTTGGTAGCTAGATAGTATTAGCTGACATGTTGGATTAAAAAAATGTTAGTACGATGGTATGTGATGTTGAGATCGAAACAGTGAAAGGATCCACAGATTTTGGGAGTAGGAGATATAAAATGATATATTTTTTTATTTTTCTATTATTTTCATTTTAATGCCATATAGGCATTATTTTGATATTTTTTTATATATATCATATTAAATATGATGATCGATCAAATCATTGCATATGATCATAAAAATTATGCTTGACTGGATGATTTTATAAGTTTTGTATACTTAATCAAAAAAGAAAAAAAAATAAATACTCAATTAAAAACTTCAAATAAATTTGTGATGTAATTATTCTTTTTAAATTTTACGGAAGAAGATATTCAACTCTAAAGATACCTAATTTAGCTAGAAAAGTCTTTACTAACTTAAAATATTGTATCTTTTATAATATAATGCTTGAGAACCCCCTCTTGCCATGCAATTCATCTATTCATGTATTCATGGGTGAAGGCGAGGGGAAAAGAAAGTAATTGTATCAGTTTTATCTTTACTTTTCTATACCTTAATAATACTTTGCCCGATCATGACTGTATCTAAATTCTTATATTATTTATACATTTCACTATTGTTTATGTTATTAAATTCTAATTTGATAATATCTTTTTCTTTACATATATGTTGTTCTTATTTCATATAATTTTTTTAAAAAAATTGATAATATTGTTTATATTATGAAATTCAGACGCAGAAGTTGAACCAAGCACCTACATTAGATGAGCTCTTCAGACACACCCATCAAAAGAAAAAGAATGGCAATCCGTGGGCAAATAAAAAGGCAGAGACATCACATGTAAGTATTTTAAAAATTTTATTTTAATTCATATATTTATACTATTTGCATGTTTAACTCATTGTATCTAATATCTTTTACAGGCTAATTTTATACAGAAGTGCAAGAGGTGGAATCAAGTCAGAGCTCAACTGGAGAGGATGGTGTGGAATCATCACAACAGCCTAAGCCCTTTATGATGCATATATGGAAAGAGACAGTTGGAGTAAACAAGGAACATATTTATGGACTTGGATCACAGGCTAGCTTGCTGATAGGCTCCTCATCTTCTGGCCGCACATCCTTACGAGTTCCTAAGAAGTGGATTCAGGAGCGGAAGAAGATTTAATATGTTTGAGACTGTATCTATCCAAAATGAGGAGTTAGCTAATTAGAACAGTCAGTTAGTAGCTCAAAATAATGAATCATCTACTCGTATTTCACGTACTGAGGAGTTCATGCATCTTCTGATGGAAAAAATGCAGGTCAATCCATCTACCTTAGCACAACCTTCGTCTACAGTTCCAGCACCATCTCTAGCTACTACCTCTACAAATGATGGTGATTACAAATGATGTCGATGATGATGATGATGATCATGAGAAGAAGGATTTATAATTTTTCTTTTTTTCTATGATTGGAATGATGCTTATTTGTAATATTTTTTTTCTTTTGTTATGAAACTTGGATATGACGACACTTGTACAACTTTTTTTAACATGTTTGTTATGAACTTAGATATGATAAACTTGTTATGAACTTTTTTGAGCTTGTTATGAACTTGTTATGAACTTAGATATGATGACACTTATGGATTATTTGTATATATATATTAAAAAAATATTATAAGTTTTTTAAAGGTTATATTTAAATATTGTAAGGGATTTTATTTTTTGAAAACCTATTTTGCAAGGGATTGTTCCCTCGAATATTTATTTAGCGAGGGATAATTTTTGAAAATTAAGAAAACCTATTTAAAAAATTCAAAAAATCTCTCAAAATCCCTCAAAAAATCTCTCAAATTTTTTTCTCAAAAATTCCTCAAAATTTTTTTCTTGAAAATTACCTCAAAAATTTTCTTTGAAAAATCCCTCAAAAATTTTCCTTAGAAAATCCCTAAAAAATTATCCCTCAGAGAATCCCTTAAAAAGTTTTCTCTCGAAAAATCCATCAGAAAATTTTTTCTCAAAATATCCCTCAGAAATTTTTTTCTCAAAAAATCCTTCAGAAATTTCTCTCCAAAAATTTCCTCAAAAAATCCCTCAGAACATTTCCCTTGGAAATTTTTCATCGAAAAATCCTCAAAAATTTTCTTGAAAAATTTTTCTCGGAAAATCCCTTAGAAAATGGCTCTCAAAAAATCCGTCAGAAATTTGCAAGAGATAAATTCTATTGGAAAATCTCTTGGAACATAAATTCCATTGAAAAAATTCCTCAAAAATATTTTTTGAAAAGGGTTTTTTTGACGACCATTTATTCATTGAAAATATAAATTTTTGACATATCTTTTTCTTTTCCTTTAGAAAATTCCTCGCAAATGATCCTTTTTCTTGTAGTGTTCTTCTATTTACCTACATGTCTCTCCTCCCATATATATCTTTTCTCTTTGTGATATTTCTTACATTACATCTGTCTTTCCAAAATTGTATCTTAATTTGTTATTCTAATCCTATTTATGGTGCATATGCACTAATTATGTTTATTATATTATTCTCAATTATAAGTTTTAGTGATACAATCCGGTCTTCTTTCCTAGTTACCTTAACAAAATATTCCTTAAAATTTTTATCTACAATTATTCCTACTTTATTTTATTTTTATATTTTTTTGGTGTAATATAATTTATATCTTGTATAAAAAACTTTTTATATGTTATATAATAGATTTTTAGCATGTATCATGATATAATATACTTTTGATAGATATGTATTATTTTTATACTATATGTTTATCTTTATATTTATTTAATATTTATTTATTTATTGCATATCCATAACTATATATGTAAGTATTTTTACTGGGTTTTTTTAACTCACACCCATTTTTACCGTCTGCTATAGATATCGAGGATGTGGATATGACTTTAAGATGGATAGAGAATGAGATTAGACTAACTTGTTGCATTTGATTCTTTATAGTTCCATGCATGTTAAGAATAATGTCATACTTTGTTAGTCATAATTCTTCTATATTTGAGGATATTATGTGATAGCATATGGATCATTTATCTTATGTAGGATTTGGCTTCCATTCATATTATTATTTTTGATATTATATTATAGATGCTAAAGATGTTAAAGATGATAGGCCTTGCATACTTTTAAAAACCTAATCAAGGTTATGCGTGTCGCATTGCACTCGAAGCCGGGCGCTGAAGCAGGGGTGTGACAATGTTCCTGCTTGTTGGGTTTTTATTTTTTTTTTTGGTATGATTTTGATTTCATGTCCTTATGCACATATGGTGACAATCTAATGCAGCCCAAATCAAGTAATATCTCCAAGCAACAAGTAAGAAGAAGATGGGAACTCAAAATGGCGAAACTGATGCTGCCAGTAACAAAGATTTTGAAGATCATCTCGATATTTGCTGGGCCACACATAGCAAAGAAAGTAGTGGCAGGAATCCTTTAGTATGCGATTAGTAGTTGTAGCTGTTCAAAGAAGATTTTTAAGGCCTAAGTTTTTCAAAAAAGATAAAAAAAAGAAAAAACTGAATATGAAAAGCCTACTAAATCAAATCAAACCACTTCTCTTACAGGGGTTGGTGCAGAATTCCATGGTCGTTTGGACAAACTCTTCCATGTCGGACTTCTTCTTAGGCTTGAATAGGCGCTAACGTGATCCAGACTAGTGTGTGCGTAATATGTGTACGTGTGTGCGCCCAAATATCGTACTTTTTTAAGGTTCATTGTTTCGGCGTGTCCATGTAGTTTCATATCTTCGTACCATGTCAGGTTCGTGCCTTAATATTGTTTGAAGCAAAATGTTTCAAGGGTAGCAACAACAGATATGTACAAACAATATTACATAATCTAAAAGTATAGTGCTTGGATTGTTTGACCAGATAATTGCTCTCATGCATTTGGTGAAACTCAGAAGTCATTCATCATGCATTGGTGGACCAATGACCTTACAGCTTCACCTTGCGAGAGCTACTCGGTGATAATCTCCGTCTCTTGTCAAATGAAAAATCAATGAAAACATGACTAGTTCCATGGTCAGAATCAATTTCATGTGGCAGTTGCTGCTCTGTTGAACCACCCAATTCCTGAATTTCTCTTCCCCCATCTACTGGTCCTTGTTCCCAATGGTGGAAAGCGGAGCCCCTGATTGCATGGTGAGATGGCGGTGATGAAGGGAACCCGTTGGGATCGAACTAAGCATCATTAATGAAATATTGCCTTGGGGAAGTTTGGAGGCTATCCATCGCACTCTTATAGCGGTGCACTGGTGATAAGCCAC
Organism: Calamus simplicifolius; assembly: GCA_900491605.1. Taxonomy (NCBI): domain Eukaryota; kingdom Viridiplantae; phylum Streptophyta; class Magnoliopsida; order Arecales; family Arecaceae; genus Calamus; species Calamus simplicifolius. The sequence continues at coordinate 259,704 of UESW01001331.1, forward strand.
GGGTTGGCATGGTTGTATTTACATAGATTTGATCTGTATAATTTTCTTTTATACCTTTATATATAATTTTTATATCTTAATTCTGTTGTAGGCTGATATTGTATTAGATCCAATATCTTATTGCTTTCTTTGCTTATGTATTTTAGAAATTTTTAAAATGCATACCTATAGCCTATAAATACATTAACTAACATTATATTCATCAACCTAAGATTTGATTTGTATAGTGCTTTCTCTGCATTCTAGAAGTATAAATCCTCCACTTTTAGCTCCCCTAGCACACTACTGTCACCCTGGTCAATTCATTCGTTACAAATCTTAAATCATATCTCTCCTTCAAAGCATACTCTCTTATAGCATCCTTTAATGCATGTGCATCAGAAAAAATCATGCCAACCTCAAACTTTATACTATCCATATCAGTTTCGATCCAGAACTCTTGAAACCTTTTTTTTTGCTTTTCCTTTTGAGTCATCATCATCATCCTTTGGAGTGAGAAATGCATCGTAATCACAGTTTGAGCTCATCTTGGATTCATAATCACCTTGGGATTTATCTTTATCAGTGTCAACATTAACATTGTCATCAAAGAAATCATCATCACTGAAAGTAACATTAGCATCATGTTTACTGGCCTTGGCCTCGTAGTCATCCTCATCAAATCCACTGTCATCACTGTAGCTAAGGTTGAAGTCATTCACACCAACATGATCTTTGACACCCTCCTAAATACCCTCCTCGATGCAATCCTTAACACCCTCCTAACTCTGCTCCCTCATAAGCTCCTTAGTGCAATCCTTGACACCTACATTATGCCCCTCATCTGCACTCCAACTAAGTAAGGGCACTAATTCCAATAACTTTGGCTTATCAATTAAATTGCATGGATCGTGCTCTACATATACATCAATAATCCCTTCTTGTAGAATGCACACAATCATGTCTAATATATCCTTATCACTTTTAATATTTCTAAGGCCATTGTCCAATGATTGACCAAGCAAGCAATAGAACAATCTAGTAAAAGTAGAAACCCCTAACTCCTTTAGCATGCTCTCAATTTTAGGTATATAAAAAATCCTATCAAGATCATAGTTATCAAAAATAGTGTACTATCCCCCCACATACCTTCTTTCTCTTCTGCATATGAAGTAACCATTGTAGTGCAGGCCTATGAAGAAAAATCTAGTAGTCATACTACAATCAGCATGCAATATAAAGATTAGGTTTATTTAACTGCATAACCTAACAAATAATTTCTACAATAAATACATACAATTATTCTGTTAATATCATAATTGAAGCAAAATCATTCAAAACAAACTCATTCAATATTTAAAAAATATACTACAATTGAAGCAACTAACAGATAACTCTAAGCAGGATCCATGCAAATATTTTAGTTATACTGATTTAAAAAAGCTTAACTGAATTCATTAGACATGAGATTGTAACAAATGAACTCCAAGTAAAAAATTGGACAAACTTGAAACTATACAAACTCATTCAAAACTTAAATACCATACTACAATTGAGGCAACTAATAGATAACTCCAAGCAAAATTGCATGCAAACATTCTATTTGGACCAATTTAACACTTCTCAACTAAATTCATCATACATTAGATAGTAGCAAGTGGACTTATAGTCAAAATGTAGATAGACTTAAAATTACACAAACTCATTCAAATAATTAAAATATTATAATCTTACCAATTAACCATAGGCAAAAAGATGACGGCTTAGGGGTGGGGGGGGTGGGGGGGGGGAAGGGGGGAGGAGGTCCCGAAGGAAGGGGGTGTCAATGGGGGCTGGGGGAGGGGTATTGCGGTGAGGGACAGAGGAGGTCTAGGGTGGGGGAGGGATGAAAGGATGTCTCGGTGAGGGCTGCGAGTGAGGGGAGGGGGATTGCAGTGAGGGATGAAGGAGGTGGGGTGGGAAGGGAGGGGTCGTGGTAAGGTGGGGGATGAAGGAGGTCGTAGAGGGGGTACTGTGGTGAGGGATGGAGGGGGCGGCACTGTGGTAAGGGACGGAGGAGGAGGGTGGAGGACTAGGGGGAGGGAGGAGGTCCCAGAGGGGCTGTGGTGAGGGATGGGGGGGGGGGCGAGGGCTTGGGTGAGGAAGGAGGTTGCGAGGGGTGGGGGGCTACGGGGGAGGGAGGTCCCAGGGGGGCTGTGGTGAGGGATGAAGGAGGAGGGGGGTCAAAGAGGGGGGGAAGGGGGGTGGCTGGGGGGAGAAAGGAGTTTGCAGGGGGTGGGGAATAGAGGAGGTCCTGAAGGGGGGGGGGGGGGGGTACAAGGGGGATCAAGAGGGGGGGGGGGGGGGGGGGGGGATGGGGAGGCTCGGTGGTGCATGGCGAGGGTTAGGGGAAAATGGAGGAGGGGGAGGGTGCATATAGGTTAAAGCAAATCGGGGGTTGAGGGAGGAATGATGAAGGAAGTTATTTTTATTTTTTTAATTATTGAATATTGGGTTAACATGTTAGTTATAGGTTTCAAATTTGGTTTTGTCACTCGAATGCCATGTGTAATACCATGTGGGATAAAAAGAAACGGCATCTTTCATGTTTAACATAGGGATCAAAGCGACATAAAAAAAACAAAGTTCATGATCACTTTTGCAACGTTTTGAAGTTTAGGGATCAATGTGACACAACCTCCTAAGTTCAAGGGTTAATAATATAGTTTAGCCCCTTTTTTTTTGTATAATTTTGATCTTATTCCCTTCAATTTCCACAAACAGTGACTATCCAATATGGCAAATCAAGTAATGTCTCTAAGCAATAACAGCAAGAAGAAGATGGGATCTTAAAATGGTGAAACTGATGCCGCCAATAACAAAGATCTACTCAAATGGAGAGACTTGAAGATTATATATCTCAATATTTGTTGGGCTAGGCATAGCAAAGAAAGTAGTGCAGGGGATCCTTTAATTCTTAAGTCATTATAAGATTAATGGTTGCTGCACAGTTCAAAGAAGATTTTTAAGGCCTAAGTTTCTCAAAAGAAAAAGAAATTGAATATGAACAACCTACTAAATCAAATCGAACCACTTCTTTTACAGATGAGTATAAGTTTTTTTCAAGATGGTGTAGAATTCCATGGTCGTTTGGACTAAACTCTTCCACGTCGGACTTCTTGAAGTATGTTTCATTTAGGTTTGAATAAGCGCTCGTGTGGTCCAGACTAGCGTGTGTAGATCTTACTTTTTTAAGGTTCATTGTTTCGGCGTGTCCATGTCGTTTCATATCTACGTACCGTTTCAGGTTCGTGCCTTAATATCGTTTGAAGCAAAATGTGTCAATAATAGCAACAACAGATTTATACAAACAATATTACATAATCTAAAAGTATAGTGCTTGGACTATTTGACATGATAATTGCTCTCACGCATTTAGTGAAACTCAGAAGTCATTCATCATTGATATGACTGATCCTGTGTCGTCAGAAAAGGTAACGGCGGCTACTGACCCGAGACCCCCACCGGTCTCGGGGTACACTGGCATTTCCCCCCCCCCATCCCCTCGGGTCACGGGGTGGGGTCATCATTTCTCGACCCGAGACCCGGGTCATCATTTCGACCCTGAGACCCCTCCGGTCTCGGGGTACACTGGCATTTCCCTACCCCGGGACCCCTCGGGGTCACGGGGTGGGGTCATCATTTCTCGACCCCGGGACCCCCTCCGGTCTCGGGGTGCACTGGCATTTTCCGCCCCCGGGACCCCTTGGGGTCACGGGGGGGTCATCATTTCTCGACCCCGAGACCCCCTCTGGTCTCGGGGTGCACTGGCATTTCCCCGCCCCCGGGACGCCCTCGGGGTCACGGGGTGGGGTCATCATTTCTCGACCCCGAGACCCCTCCGGTCTCGGGGTGTACTGGCATTTCCCACCCCCGGGACCCCCTCGGGGTCACGGGGTGGGGTCATCATTTCTCGACCCCGAGACCCCCTTCGGTCTCGGGGTGCACTGGCATTTCCCCACCCTCAGGACCTCCTCGGGGTCACGGGGTTGGGTCATCATTTCTCGACCCCGAGACCCCCTCCGGTCTCGGGGTGCACTGGCATTCCCTGCCCCCGGGACCCCTGGGGTCACGGGGTGGGGTCATCATTTCTCGACCCCGAGACCCCCTCCGGTCTCAGGGTGTACTGGCATTTCCCCGCCCCGGGACCCCTCGGGTCACGGGGTGGGGTCATCATTTCTCGACCCCGAGACCCCCTCCGGTCTCGGGTGCACTGGCATTTCCCCGCCCCTGGGACCCCCTCGGGGTCACTGGGTGGGGTCATCATTTCTCAACCCGAGACCCCCTCCGGTCTCGGGGTGTACTGGCATTTCCCCACCCCCAGGACCCCCTCGGGGTCACGGGGTGGGGTCATCATTTCTCGACCCCGAGACCCCCTCGATCTCGGGGTGCACTGGCATTTCCCCGCCCCCGGGACCCCCTCGGGGTCACGGGGTGGGGTCATCATTTCTCGACCCCGAGACCCCCTCGGTCTCGGGGTGCACTGGCATTTCCCCACCCCCGGGACCCCCTCGGGGTCACGGGGCGGGGTCATCATTTCTCGACCCCGAGACCCCCTCCGATCTCGGGGTGCACCGGCGTTCTCCCACCCTTGGGACCCCTTCCGGTCTCAGGGTGGAGGGTCATCAGTGATTGGCACGAAAGTCAACCACCAAGGAAAACGACAACTCCAGGTCGTGCGGTACACCCACGTGATTCCCAGTACTCCCGTGATTGCGCCCCGTTACGGAGGGCCATGCCTCATAACGGCATATGGCGCGTTGCATGTCCCTGTGCATGGCCATGCCTCGCTACGGCGTACGATTCGCTACCACTTGCAACTGTGCCCGGTCATATTAGCCGATGGTGTGCACTGGATGCCTTCGCAGCTGTTGGACACGTATGATATCACGCCAGCAAGTGGTACGGGGTGTCTCCAGCACGCGGTGATGGTACGATGTTGATCTCCCAGAACTGTAAGCTAGGGCATTCGGACAGGTATAAAGGCACGTGTTCGCGCTGTAAGTGGGATTGAACTCTGGTTTTTTGAGCTTTCTTCCTCCCAGCAAAACCCTAACCGCCTCAGCTCTTCTTCGCTGAAGCGGTTCTCTGTCTGAGCCCAAGTGACTGACTGACCGTCGGAGGGTCCCCACCGGTATCGCCGGTCTCCGGGGGACTTTTCTTGCAGGACTTCGAGGAGAAGGACGTCCGTCTTCCCCGACGTTTGAGGCCGGTGACTTGGCGTCATCAGATTGGCGCGCCAGGAAGGGGGAGTGTAAGAAAGACGTCGAACCAGCAGCTTTCTTCTCTCACCTGTCTTCAGGATCTTAAAGCCATGGTGACGACTCGGACGAAAGGAGTTTCAGCCGGTCGCGCTGGGGGGCAGCGCTGCGGGGCTGGTCCACCCGCGGAGGTCCCCCCGGCTCTCGCATCCAGTCTTTCGGAGCCTCTGCATCTCCAGGGGGCAGGGCCTTCTACTCCGCAGAGTGACGTTCCCGCGCCTGCTCCGCAACAACCCCAAGAAGATCACTCACTGCCCTGGCCACGCAGGTCCAGTCTTTGGCGGCGATGGTTCAGGGCCTACAGCACCAGCAGGCAGCCTTGCAGCCGCCAGAGCAAATCCATCTGTCCCGGGAGTGGTGCAACCTAGCCAGCATTCTTCCCGCCGGAGGTCACCGGTTCCTGTGGATCATCGCCATCGGTCCCCGGCCAAGCCTCACCACCGCGAAGCCTCTAAAAGGCCTCGTTCTCCCTCTTGCCACGCTAGCATTTCTCCTAAGCGGCGGCATGGGAGGAGGCGGAGCGCCCGCGCCGGCATCACCGCCCACGCTCTTCTTCTAAATCTTCGGGGGAGGGCTCTTTCGATGGCCGGATGCCTCGCCGAGCCGAGCGTCGACTCGAGGAGTGCAACCAGAAACTGGAGGAGCTTAGCCGTCGGATCACCCACCTGCCAGAGGCAGATTACGACAGTCGGCCTCCCTTGTCCCGCCGCATCATGGAGGAGCCCATCTCTACCAAGTTTCGCCTTCCTCAGCTAGACCCATATGACGGAACCACGGATCCCCTGGACCATTTGGAGAGCTATAAGGTACTCATGCAAGTCCAGGGGGCCACTGACTCACTTATGTGTGTTGCTTTCCCGGCCACTCTGAAAAAGGCTGCTCGAGCTTGGTATTCTCGTCTGCCACCACGAAGCATCGACTCTTTTCGCTAGCTGGAGAGGGATTTTCTAGCCCATTTCGATGCCTGCCGGAAGATCCCGAGGGTGGCGGACAGTCTATTTGCTGTTCAGCAGAAGAATGGCGAGCCTCTGCGACTATATTGCCCGGTTCAAGGAGGCCGCCCTGGAGGTCTACAACCTGGAAGACTCAGTGGCTACCCTGGCTCTGAAGCAGGGGATTCACCCTTCTCGCTTCGCGTATTCTCTTGACAAGAAGCCACCGGGCTCCTACTCTGAACTTCTGATCCGGGCCCAGAAGTACATTCGGGCGGACGAAGCCAACTTTTCCCGGCGTGAAGCTGGCGGGAGCATCCCCAGGAAGCCGACCCAGCCGGAACCTGCAGAAGCCCGCCCCAGGAGGCCCGAGCCTCCTCGCCGACCAGACAACCATCCTCGACCTCCTGCACCGAGAGACGGGCCTTACACCCCACTGCTTGCCCCAATATCTTAGATCCTGCTCGAGATTGAAGGGGAGCCTTATCTGCAACGACCTCCTCCCATCAACCCGAAGATCCCCCGGAACAAGAACCTCTACTGCCGCTACCACCGGGACCATGGCCACAACACCGACGACTGCCGGCAGCTGAAGAAAGCTATTGAAGACCTCATTCAATGGGGCCACCTGGGAAAGTTTGTCCAGAGGGGCAACCCGGGAGCTCCTGGCCCATCAGCGCCCGCGCCGCCGGTGATCGATAATGCCCCGACGGAGAAGATGGTGGCGATGATTTCCTGGGAGGCAGGAGGCCCGTCGAAGAGACCAAGGGGAGAGGGGGAGGCAGAGACTGTAATTCCTTTTTTTGAAAGGGACTTGGATGATGTTGTAAATAAAGATGATGATAGCGTCGTCGTATCCATGACGATTGCTAAGCACCCTGTAAAAAGAATCTAGTCGACAGTGGGAGCTCTGTAGATGTTTTAAACTATGATGCCTTTGTTCGTATGAACCTGTCGCATGATCTGCTCCGACCTGTTGCCACGCCTTTGATGGGGTTCACAGGAGATTCCGTGAGGGTTGAAGGGGAAATCACTCTTCCCGTAACGGCTGGTACGGCTCCGTGCCAAAGCACTGTCCTTATAAAGTTTTTGGTGGTTTGTGTGCCCCTCGTATACAATGCGATCCTCGGAGGCCCGGGCTCAACCTCTTGGATGCCATCATATCCACCAGGCGGCTCCTCGTGAGTTCCCAACCAGCAGAGGGGTCAGCGAGATGCGAGGAGAGCAGGGCCTACCGGCACTTTGCTATCACTTGGCTCCTAGTCCCCAGGAGACGGCACCTGCACCGCCACCTGAGGCCCTTGACCCACGAGACTTGGAGAAAAGGGGGGAACCGACCGAGCGGCTGCTCACTTTCCCCCTCGGGGAGGACCCCGTGCGGACAGTTCGAGTTGGAGCCTTACTTCCGGAGGAAGCTTGTGATCGACTCCTTACCTTCCTACGGGCCAACGCCGACGTCTTCGCATGGTCAGCATCCGACATGCCCGGGATCCCGGAGGAGGTGATTACGCACCAGCTCAACATTCGGCCGGAGTGCCGGCCCGTCAGACAGAAGAAAAGGAGTTTTGCCCCGACCGACAGAAGGCTGTTGATGAGGAGGTGCGGAAGCTGCTGGCGGCTGGTCACATCCAGGTGCGCTACCCAGACTGGCTGGCGAACGTCGTGATGGTCGCAAGGCCAGCGGAAGCTGGAGAATGTGCGTGGATTTCACCGACCTCAATAAGGCGTGCCCCAAAGACAGCTTCCCGTTGCCCCGAATCGACCAGCTGGTAGACGCCACCTCCGGGCATGAGACGCTCAGTTTCATGGATGCATTCTCGGGGTATAATCAAATCAAGATGAGCCTGGCAGATGAAGAAGCAACTTCCTTTGTCACAGAGAAGGGGATCTACTGTTACAGGGTGATGCCTTTTGGGTTGAAAAACGCCGGGGCTACTTATCAAAGATTAATGAACAAGGTCTTTGAGGATCAGCTTAGGCGCAACATGGAGGTGTATGTGGATGACATGCTGACCAAGAGCACCAATGCGGAAGACCATGTAGCTGACCTTGAGGAGACTTTCAACAATCTGCGCCGGTACCGGATGAAGCTCAACCCCCACAAATGCGCCTTTGGAGTAGAAGCAGGCAAGTTCCTGGGTTTTATGGTGACCCAGCGAGGGATCGAAGCCAACCCCGATAAGATTAGAGCTATCCTGGAGATGCGGCCCCCAGCCAACAAGAAGGAGGTACAACGCCTAACAGGGAGGGTGGCGGCCTTGAGTCATTTCATGTCAAGGTCGGCGGAGAGGTGCCTGCCCTTCTTCAAGGCGCTGCGCAAGATCAATGGCTTCGAATGGACAAAGAGTGTCAGGCTCCTTTGAAGAGTTGAAGCAGTTTCTCTCCACTCCTCCGCTGTTATCCAAGCCTGAAAATGGGGAGGAGCTCTTTCTATATCTGGCTGCTTCCCCGAGGCTGTCAGCTCCGTGCTTGTGCGTATGGATGCTGACGGGGCCCAGAAGCCAATCTATTACACCAGCAAGGTACTCCACGACGCTGAGACCAGGTATTCGAAAACCGAGAAGATTATCTTCGCCTTGGTGGTCTCTACTCAGCGCCTTCAGGCCTTACTTCCAAGCCCATCCCATCGTAGTGCTTACGGACCAGCCCCTTCGAGCTATCTTATCTCGCCCTGACACCTTCGGTCGGTTGGCTAAGTGGGCCATTAAGCTAAGTGAGTTTGACCTGTCCATCCGGCCAAGGTCGGCCATGAAGTCCCAGGTGTTGGCGGATTTCCTGGTCGAGTGCTCCTGGACCGAGAAGGACATGGAGGAGGCGCGACCGGAGGAGCGTGTGGACTCTCCCTCATCTGAGGAGGCGGAGGACTGGATCCTGCATGTGGATGGAGCGGCAAACTCTCAAGGAGCAGAGCCGGCCTCATTCTCGCAAGCCCAGAGGGGACGTGGTGGAGTACGCTCTCAGATTCCAGTTCCCAGCAACTAATAATCAGGCGGAGTATGAAGCCTTGCTGGCGGGGATGAGGTTAGCTGAGGGGCTAGGCGCTGGGCGCTTGAGGGCCTTCACGGACTCTCAACTTGTTTCTGGACAAATCACCGGAGAGTATGAGGCTAGGGACCCAACCATGTCCCGATACTTGAGCAAGGTGCAGTCCCAGGCGTCTCATTTTCTTACTTCCGTGTCAGCTATATCCCCAGAGCGGAGAACGCCAGGGCTGATGCATTGTCCCGCTTGGCCACTTCGGCCGACGGGACGTTGGGAAGGACGTATATGGAACACCTACAAGTCCGAGCACTGAGGCCGCGGATGAAGCGTTGCTAGTGGGGCAGGAGCCCTCCTGGATGGACGCCTACATCCGGTACTTGACTGACGGTACTCTCCCAGAGAACCCCGCTGAGGCCAAGCTGCTCAGGCGGAGGGCCCCAAGATTCTTGATGATGGACGGGAAGCTTTATCGGAGATCCTTCTCATACCCGGTTCTCAGGTGTGTGGGGCCGACTGAATCAGATTACATTCTCAGGAAGATCCACGAAGGCATATGCGGGAGTCACCTGGGGGGTAGAGCCCTAGCCTACAAGGCCCTGCGCCAAGGGTACTTCTGGCTGACGATGAAGGAAGAAGCGGCTGAGCTTGTCAAGAAATGTGATAGCTATCAACGTCACGCCAATATCCAGCGACAGCCGACGTCTCACCTGACCCCCTTAGTGGCACCTTGGCCCTTCGCCCAGTGGGGCATGGATATCTTGGGGCCATTTCCCCGGCCTCGGGCAGCGGAAGTTCCTCTTGGTAGCAGTGGATCACTTCACCAAGTGGATTGAAGCCGAGGCCCTGGCCAAGATTACCGAAAGCAAGGTGAGATCCTTCTTCTGGAAGTCCATCATATGTCGGTTCGGGCTGCCGCACACACTAGTCACTGATAATGGCCGGCAATTTGACAACGCACCCTTCCGGGAGTTCTGCTCCGAGCTGGGTATCTGTCAGAGGTTCACTTCCATCGGGCATCCTCAAACCAACGGGGCAGCCGAGGTGACTAATCGGATCATCCTCCAGGGGCTGAGATCCCGGCTAGATGGCTGCAAGGGGCGATGGGTGGAGGAGCCCCCCAACATGCTATGGGCCTATCATACAATGCCGCGAGCCCCCACCGGCGAAACGCCGTTCAGCTTAGTCTTTGGCTCTGAAGCTGTTATTCCTGTGGAGGTCGGTGCGCCAAGCCCCCGGGTGGAAGCCTATAGCAAAGAAGGCAACCCTGACCAACTGCGAGCCAACCTCGACCTGGTGGAGGAGGTGCGAGACCGGGCACGGCTTCGAATGGCAGCCTATCGACAACGGGCCGCAAAATACTACAACGCTCGTGTACGCCCCCGGACGTTCCTGTTGGGTGATCTGGTCCTTCGACGGGCCGAGGTCTCGAAGCCAGCTGAAGGAGGCAAGCTAGCCCCAAACTGGGAGGGGCCTTACCGGATCGCTGAAACACTCCGCCATGGAGCTTATAAAATTGAAGAACTTGATGGGACGCCACTCCCTAGGACGTGGAATGCGGATAACCTTCGCCGGTATTATCAGTAATGTATTCCCCCTTTCATGCTAAGTATCACCCTTGTATTCGCTTGTGTTCTTACCCCTTGTTCAATATTAACGAGATTCGACTTTAGCTACCTAAATCTCAGCAACAAAAGCCCGACACCCTGTCGGCACCTAAAGCCCTGCACCAGCCAGGCACAAAGCCCAGTGTACCACTGGCAGAGCGGTGTACCACCGGCTCTTAGCAATAAAAGCCCGACACCCCGTCGGCACCTAAAGCCCTGCACCAGCTAGGCACAAAGCCCAGTGTACCACTGGCAGAGCGTGTACCACCGGCTCTCAGCAACAAAAGCCCAACACCCCGTCGGCACCTAAAGCCCTGCACCAGCCAGGCACAAAGCCCAGTGTACCACTGGCAGAGCGGTGTACCACCGGCTCTCAGCAACAAAAGCCCGACACCCCGTCGGCACCTAAAGCCCTGCACCAGCCAGGCACAAAGCCCAGTGTACCACTGGCAGAGCGGTGTACCATCGGCTCTCAGCAACAAAAGCCCGACACCCTGTCGGCACCTAAAGCCCTGCACCAGCCAGGCACAAAGCCCAGTGTACCACTGGCAGAGCGGTTTACCACTGGCTCTCAGCAACAAAAGCCCGACACCCCATCGGCACCTAAAGCCCTGCACCAGCCAGGCACAAAGCCCAGTGTACCATTGGCAGAGCGGTGTACCACTGGCTCTCAGCAACAAAAGCCCGACACCCCGTTGGCACCTAAAGCCCTGCACCAGTCAGGCACAAAGCCCAGTGTACCACTGACAGAGCGGTGTACCACTGGCTCTCAGCAACAAAAGCCCGACACCCCGTCGGCACCTAAAGCCCTGCACTAGCCAGGCACAAAGCCCAGTGTACCACTGGCAGAGCGGTGTACCACCGGCTCTCAGCAATAAAAGCCCGACACCCCGTCGGCACCTAAAGTCCTGCACCAGCCAAGCACAAAGCCCAGTGTACCACTGGCAGAACGGTGTACCACCAGCTCTCAGCAACAAAAGCCCGACTCCCCGTCGGCACCTAAAGCCCTGCACCAGCCAGGCACAAAGCCTAGTGTACCACTGGCAGAGCAGTGTACCACCGGCTCTCAACAACAAAATCCCGACACCCCGTCGGCACCTAAAGCCCTGCACCAGCCAGGCACAAAGCCCAGTGTACCACTGGCAGAGCGGTGTACCACCGGCTCTCAGCAATAAAAGCCCGACACCCCATCGGCACCTAAAGCCCTGCACTAGCCAGGCACAAAGCCCAGTGTACCACTGGCAGAGCGATGTACCAGCTCTCAGCAACAAAAGCCCGACACCCCGTCGGCACCTAAAGCCCTGCACCAGCCAGGCACAAAGCCCAGTGTACCACTGGCAGAGCGGTGTACCATCGGCTCTCAGCAACAAAAGCCCGACACCCGTCGGCACCTAAAGCCCTACACCAGCCAGGCACAAAGCCTAGTGTACCACTGGCAGAGCGGTGTACCACCGGCTCTCAGCAACAAATGCCCGACACCGTGTTGGCACCTAAAGCCCTGCACCAGCTAGGCACAAGCTCAGTGTACCACTGGCAGAGCGGTGTACCATCGGCAGAGCGGTGTACCACCGACTCTCCGCAACGAAGGCCAGACACCCGATAGCACAAAGTCCCTCCGGTCAGATGAAAGCCTACCCCCGTAGGCATCAAAAGCCATGCACCTATTTAATACAAGATCCGATACTTGACAGGGCATTGCGCCGATAGCCCCGAGGAACCTGCCTACCTAACCTCTGACTGACGGCGTTTTCGCTTCGAGAATTCTATCCTCCCTGGCTCTAACTTTTGAGTTTAAACAGCTGGAGCGGAATAGCTCGAATGGGGAGTTGTCCCCCGGAACTATCAAAACTAATGGGGTTACAAGGCTACATATCAATCGATGAAGTCCATGACAATTCAAAGGCATTTTGAAGAGTGTTTTCATTAATTGAAAGGGACTACAAAATGCCGACACTGTCGGACTTGCCAAAAAGAAAGAAGAGAGAGAGCAAAATAACAAGTGCGAGCTCACAGCTCCGCCGGAGCGGGCTCATCATCAGAAGGGGCCAAGTATGACAACCGCTCCAGTTCAACCTCCAGGGCCCGAGGGAAGTTCAGGTCTCTGGCCACCTTCTCCTTGCTGTGCTGGAACCCGTTGAGGAATACAGCTGCCGAGGCCTTGGCCAGGTCATCTGCGAAACGCCCAGATGCCTTGTATTCCTCTATGAGCCCAGCGGCTCGGACTTTCTCTACGGCAAGGGCTTCCGTTGCCACCCTTTCGGCCTCCCGAGCGCGGCTCACCTCCTCCTCAGACCGGCAGATTTCCTCCTTCACCACTCTTGCCTCTTCTGCCGCTGCGCCCGCTCGATTTTTGGCCTCCCGGAGGGCTGAGGTTAACTCAGAGATATGTATGTCCCTGGCCATTACAGCGTTCTCAGCCTCTATCATTTGGAGGAGCGCTGCGTGCGCATGGTTCTCGGCGGCTTTCACCTCGCTCGCACAATCGTTCTTGGCCGACTCCAGCGCCCTCTCGGCCGCCTCTGCGCGGCACCGAGCCTCCTCAATTTCTTTCTGCGTCTCCCACAGAAGAACCTTCTCCCCATGAATTACCTCCCTGGCGGCCTTTAGGGAGTGCGCAATCTGCACGTGTAAGCCCCAGGTCAGCAAAAAAAATGATAAAAAAATAAAAAAAAAGGCAAAGGATAAGAAGATCACTTACCCTTACGACGGTGGCATAGGAGTCTTGGAAGAACGTGCTCACTTTCTGGCGACTGAGGTCCTCCAGGATCCCAGGAATGAAGATCGGGTCCAGGACTCGCTCAGCCCAACGGCCATCATCCAGGGAGTCTCGAGATGGCCCAGGCTCACCCCCGCCTCCCCTTGCCGTCTCAGTTGTCCCCAATTCTGTGCGTGGGCCACTCCTGAGCGACCCCTCGGGGGGAGGACTCGCGGGGCCAGATGGTCCCTCACCCCAGTCCCTGGAAGTATCCGACGGGGTCGATCCCCTGGGAGCCGGGAGCTCTTTAGTCGATATGGGCTCCCCCGCGGCTGGCTCTTCAACGGCGGCTCCCACAGTTGTCCCCACCTCTGGTGGAGTATCGGCTGTAAGGTCGACCTCCGGAACAGCCAGGACATTTTGCAGAGCCGGGGGTGGGGAGACTTGTGCTGGAGGGGAGGCCCGAGCCGTAGGGCGCTTCGGGGCTAGGGCCTGCTGACCCCTGGATGGTCCTTCCCGAGCACTCTTCTTGGAGGCAGCTCTCAACAATTTTGCCGCCGGTATTTTCATGGCTGCATGGCATCAGTTGAGTTTTCAGAATAAAAAAAAAAAGAAAAGAAAAAATAGGGGAGGAAGAAAAGAAGAAGGAAAGGGGCAAAGGAGTGGAGTTTTTGGCTAAGAGTGGAGAAGGCTTACCCCGGTGGGAGATGAGGCCCACCGACTCCAGGTTGTCCTCCGATAGCAGCAGGGTGTACCGGGGGATCTCGGTGGCCAATAGTATCCCCAGTGCCTCCCGGTCCCCAGGATGGACAGCAACGGCGTTCCCCCGGAGGTCGGGGTCTCCCCATTGGGGCCGGACTTGGTTGACATTTGCAAAGAAGAAGCGGGACTTCCACCCCTTAATCGATGAAGGAAGAAGGAGTTTCAGACCCGATTGGGTCGGGGCTGGAACAGCCACCAACCCCTTTGGGCCCTGAGGGAGTAGAAAGTGCGGAACATGCTAATTCTGGGGGTGATATTTAGGTGGCGGCAGAGGATGACGAAAGCGCTGATTACACGATAAGAATTTGGAACTAACTGGGAGGGGGTCAAGGAATAGAAGTCAAGGAGGTTGACGAAAAAAGGGGGAAAGGGAGGGCGGAGACCCGCCTTTAGGCAGATCTCGTAAAGAGCCACCCGGCCGGGCCGGGAGGATATGACTCTGTCGTCGGGGGTTGGCAGGAACAGCTCAACCTCCCGGGGGATCCTATAGCGGGCCCGGATTCTTTCCAAATCCGGCCGCGTCATTGTGGAGGTCGTCCCCTCTGGGGACTCCTCCACCGTCGAGGAGGCGCCGGCCCCCAACCGGCGGCCCCTCGATGGGGCTCCACCAGTGACCCGTCGTCGGGCCAGAGGGACGCGGTCCTCTGAATCAGAGGACCACTTGATCGAGGGATAAGGGGTAGGAGAGGTACGACACCTCTCGGAGGGAGGACGGTTCTTAGAACTGTCCTCCGAGGTCCAAGAAGGGGAACTCATGAGCTGGGAGATAGGTCCAAGATGGGAAAAAGCTAACTTGGAAGGGAAAAAATCAGACCCGGGCTCGCTGGTTGCAGGAGAAGTTGGGGTGTATGCGAGGAAGAAGACGAAGACAAAGGCGGTATGGCATCAGTTCAACCCCCTCGCTTGGCTTTATCGGGTTTTCAAATCATCCCGCCATGTCTCGTCGGCCACATGGCCCCTTGCCATACGTTGGCTCGCCTCGAGGAACGCCCCGGCGCGTGGTGCGGCGCGCCTCCGGCCAGTGGTGGGACCTTGCTGACGTCGCCGTAATGAAAGGAAATGATGATGCGGCTTTTCGCGCAGACTTCGAAGAGCCAGTCCTCACTCTCGAGGGCGATCGTGGCCAGCACAGCGTACGGAAGGCCGCCTCCTTACTTTCCCCGCACCATCCGCATAAAAGACAAGGACTGGGATCAGCCACGTGAAGAACGCCCCTTGAGCCTCAGCGGTGGAGCCCACTTTGCCCCAGGGATGAGGGGGCATCTGATATGACTGATCCCGTGTCGTCAGAAAAGGTAACGGCGGCTACTGACCCCGAGACCCCCACCGGTCTCGGGGTACACTGGCATTTCCTCGCCCCCGGGACCCCCTCGGGGTCACGGGGTGGGGTCATCATTTCTCGACCCCGAGACCCCCTCCGGTCTTGGGATACACTGGCATTTCCCCACCCCCGGGACTCCCTCGGGGTCACGGGGTGGGGTCATCATTTCTCGACCCCGAGACCCCCTCCGGTCTCGGGGTGCTCTGGCATTTCTCCACCCCGGGACCCCTTTGGGGTCACGGGGTGCGGTCATCATTTCTCGACCCCGAGACCCCCTCTGATCTCGGGGTGCATTGGCATTTCCCCGCCCCCGGGACCCCCTCGGGGTCACGGGGTGGGGTCATCATTTCTCGACCCCGAGACCCCTCCGGTCTCGGGGTGTACTGTCATTTCCCACCCCCGGGACCCCCTCGGGGTCACGGGGTGGGGTCATCATTTCTCGACCCCGAGACCCCCTCCGGTCTCGGGGTGCACTAGCATTTTTCCGCCCCCGGGACCCCCTCGGGGTCACGGGGTGGGGTCATCATTTCTCGACCCCGAGACCCCCTCCGGTCTCGGGGTGCACTGGCATTTCCCCGCCCCCGGGACCCCCTCGGGGTCACGGGGTGGGGTCATCATTTCTCGACCCCGAGACCCCCTCCGGTCTCGGGGTGTACTAGCATTTCCCCGCCCCCGGGATCCCCTCGGGGTCACGGGATGGGGTCATCATTTCTCGACCCCGAGACCCCCTCCGGTCTCGGGGTGCACTGGCATTTCCCTGCCCCCGGGACCCCCTCGGGGTCACGGGGTGGGGTCATCATTTCTCGACCCCGAGACCCCCTCCGGTCTCGGGGTGCACTGGCATTTCCCCACCCTCGGGACCCCTTGGGGTCACGGGGCGGGGTCATCATTTCTCGACCCTGAGACCCCCTCCGGTCTCGGGGTGCACCGGCGTTCTCCCACCCTTGGGACCCCTTTCGGTCTCAGGGTGGAGGGTCGTCAGCGATTGGCACGAAACTCAACCATCAAGGAAAACGACAACTCCAGGTCGCGCGGTACACGCACATGATTCCCAGTACTCCCGTGATTGCGCCCCGTTACGGAGGGCCATGCCTCATAATAGCGTATGGCGCGTTGCATGTCCCTGTGCATGGCCATGCCTCGCTACGGCGTACGATTCGCTACCACTTGCAACTATGCCCGGTCATATCAGCCGACGGCGCGCACTGGATGCCTTCGCAGCTGTTGGACACGTATGATATCACGCCAGCAAGCGGTACAGGGTGTCTCCGGCACGCACGGCGATGGTACGATGGTGATCTCCCAGAGCTGTAAGCTAGGGCATTCGGACAGGTATAAAGGCACATGCTCGCGCTGTAAGTGGGATCTAAACTCTGGTTTTCTAAGCTTTCTTCCTTTCAGCAAAACCCTAACCGCCTCAGCTCTTCTTCGCTGAAGCGGTTCTCTGTCTGAGCCCAAGTGACTAACCTAACCGTCGAAGGGTCCCTACCGGTATCGCCGGTCTCCGGGAGACTTTTCTTGCAGGACTTCGAGGAGTAGGACGTCCGTCTTCCCCGACGTTTGAGGCCGGTGACTTGGCGTCATCAATCATCATGCATTAGTGGAAATGACCTTACAGCTTCACCATGCGAGAGCTACTCGGTGATAATCTACGTCTCTTGTTAAATGAAAAATCCATGAAAACATTAGTTCCATGGTCAGAATCAATCTCATGTGGCAGTTGCTACTCTGTTGAACCACCCAATTCCTGCATTTCTCTTCCCCCATCTACTGGTCCTTGATCCCCATGGTGGAAAGCGGAGCCCCTGATTGCATGGTGAGATGGCGATGGTGAAGGTAACCCGTTCGGATCTAACTGAACATCATTAATGAAATATTACCTTGGGGAAGTTTGGAGGCTATCCATCGCACTCTTATAGCGGCGCAAGAGGTGCACTGGTGATAAGCCACGGGTCGGCGTGGTTGGCGTGCTTGGTGATAGAGGTGTCACGTTGACTGACCGTCGATTCTCTTTTAAGCGCTTTCTCGCCGTCTGGTGCCAATTCCTTAGAGCAGTTGCCACTCTATCATTGAAGATGGTAGGCTTCATGTTGGATCCCATCTGTAAGAAGAGACCATATAAAAGGATGAGTGATTGTTAATTTAAATTTTTGTTTTGTAGGTTCTGTGTTCTTTAATTTTGAAAGTGTACCTGTGTCACCAGCGAATAGAGAGGTAGTATGACATAGCTACACAATACCTGGATGAGTATGCTGACAAACGACAAAAGTTATGAGTTATATAACTGCCAGTTCCTGCTTTATAAATGATGAGGTCATAGGAAATCAAAACAAGCCTTCCTTAAAGCCAGGGGAAAAGGAAAAGGATAAATCATACAGTGTTTGGGTAAATGTAGTTACCTGCTAATATGTTGATTTGAAATTTTTTTTTTTTTGAGGGGGGTGTGTACGAAAGTGAGGATGAAGAATTTAATTAAAGGATGATAAATTTTGTTGTATCTGTGAAAAATTTAAGCAACCTACTTCTCTTCATATTTAATTATCCAGAACTGAAAGAATATGATGAGAATATCTTTTTCTTCTGCACCATAGGAAACTCTGCAAGATCCTTTCAACATGTGACTGGCTCTTTCACAATACTCTTACTGCCTCATTATTCTACAATTCCTTCTAGAGAATTTTTAGTAACCAATTGAAGTGCAGAGGTTGATCAATTAGTTCTGCCACCAGTTGTAGCAATTATGAATAACTGTGTTACTTTAATAACCCCATGAAGCTATCAAAAACAGAGTAGGAAGACTAACCCCATGGAGATTCTGATGATGATGTCTTGTATGCGCTTGTGGAAGCATGATGGATAACCAAATTCAATCTGCAAATGATATACATCAGGATGAGATATTCTGTTTTATACATGCATAACAACACGCTCAAATGTGTGTTTATGTGTATGTGGGTGTATACAAGTATGCATGTATATATGTTTGTATTCATGCCTCTATTTGTAGGTGTGCGTATGTGCATGTATTTGAGAGAGAGAGACAGAGAGAGTTTGCAATTCATTTGGTTGTCTTACGTACCGAGCTCCATATAAAAAATGCAAGTTGAAATGCGTTCTGCAAGAAAAACATGCAAAAAGTACTGTTGATTATATGCTTTGATGGCCAGAAGAAATGCATCAAAAGTTACACTCTCTCTTCGAGGTTTCAATCATTAATGTTCTGAAGAAAGAGGCATCACTTCCTGTGGAAATGTTACATGCCAAACCTTTTAACTTATGATTTGGAGAAAATTACCTGAAAAAGGACAAAATGAATGAGATATAGTAGGAGCCCAGGACGGTTGAACCAGAAGAGATCATCTGTGGGCTGGACGACGGGGGTACCCTTCACAACTTCTCCATGCTCTATAATTCGTATGGCCATTCTAGTTATTATCACCTGAAGTTTTGTTCCCACCAGAAGGATCACCTGCAATTATTCTTATTAACTTGGCTTCTCTCCTATTACTCAAATTAATAGATGACAATATTATGGTCTGTAAGCCTCAACAATTTATAGATCGTGTCTGATATTTTAGTTATTTTACATGGATCACTCTGTAGGTAAATCATTAAGAATAAGCAAAAATTATATGAAACCAACTTTGTAGAGAGGGATATTGAACTATGAGGATGATTACCAAGTTTGTGTGATTGTTGAAACCTCGGGCGAATAGTTAATGCACAACATTTTACAGCCCTTCCATAGAAGTGTTGGTGGTGATTTAGCTTTTGGGGTAGGTCAATTAACAACAAAGTCGCATGGCTGACTGCAAACATGGACTCGCTTCACATGTTTGGATCCATGGGAAGCAAAGATTAATGTATCATATCATATCTGTTATACATGTTGTGCCAACACATATTGAAGAAAAGGTACAGAGGCATGAAACTCTTGCTGTTCATACCAACTTGTATGGCTTCCTACTAGTTTTATTTATGCATGTCGAAGTGGACCATACTGGTGCAGACACATGCATTGATGCATGATTATTCACTCCATTTCATAGTCATGCCCAAGCGTCTTGAAAAGTTTTTCTTCTACTCAAGATGGCCTTTTTTTTAACCAACTTTTTTTTTAAACCTTTTGTTTGCAACAACTATAATAAGAATTCAAATATTCACTGCTTTTATAAAATATTGCAAATGTTTCTAAATTAAAATCAACTAAGTTCATCAAAATAAGATACTGAAAAATTGAACCAGAAGTTGTGTTGTTTTAACTTACAACCAAAGGGATGAATGGTAGCCATAGATAGGAGTGCCAATCTGCCGGTGAAAAATAAACGTTAATATCTCGGAGCCACCATTGCATGATGGTATTAGGAACAGAAAATGGAATAATTTACCTACCATGAGTGTTGGACAGTAGGAAGATTATTGCAAAAAGCCATATTGATGGGCTGGAGCATCAGGAAAACAAGTCATTAGCAGAACAAGAGAAAGACTCTCTTAAAGATGATTTTTAAGTCAAACGTTGTATATTAAAACTTCAATTAATTTAGGTATGAAATTTGATCGTTGTTAGAAGAAAACCCGTAGTATGACATCCATAGGAGACGTCTACTGGGCGATTCCCATTTCTTAGCATGCTTTAGATGATAGGCTAGTTAAATCTTTACAACAATACTATTTCAAACTATTCATATTTTATCATATACGTTACTATCAATTCTAGACAATCAATTAACATAATGAATCGCCAATGGAGCTTCCACCTGCTAGTTGGCTTCTTTCTCCTAAAGGCTCGTTCTCTGGAAGAGGTTCCAGTTTCGAATCAACAATGTAAAACCGTCACCATTCTCAAGAAATAGCATAAATTAAAACACTAATAACCTTTAGGAATTTTGATGCAGATATTTTGATGACTGCATACTCAACGCACATCTATAGTTTCATGGTAACTAAACACCGCAATCCTTAACCAGTTGATACATCAGCTAGGGGTTTCTGCAACATATAATTTTTAGTATTTAAGCATTTTATATAAAAAAATTACCTACAATGGCTTAAATTATTTATATAAAATCTCTATTATGCAATATAGAGCTAACCAAATTCAAGTAGAGAAATCTATCCAAATAGAGCTGTATAATGAAATTGTAAACATATTCTAAACATGCAGGTCTAGTAGTAATTAAGTGGAAAAGGCATAAGCTATTAAGATGCTCCAACTTCGATGATCTGATGTCTCATTTCAGCTGATAAGCAAGTTGTCATACCTATAATGATGATACATGGAAGCCTGTGGTCACAGTTTATTAATACCGTAAAACTTTTGTTAAATAAATACACGGAATCATTGAAGCCTTCATAGAATTTGTGCTTAGTTGGTTTATCCTTTTGTAATATATATCAATGATCCTATATATCTGGTTGAACTGGCTGCACTATAAATCAGCTTACTAAATTCTTAAATTACAGCATAATTGCGTGTGCATAAATGGGTCAGCATATATACCTTATCCCAACCACAACTATGAAATCTTCTTCAAGTGATCTCTCTATATACTTATGAAAGTCAAACTTATTCGAGCTTTGGGGAGCCAAATGTGCCTGAAAGTATGTAAATTTTGAGCTCATTAATCAAATATATTAATTGTTAGTTAAGAAAGCTAGCAATGACTTACCATGATGAAGCCATGTCGCAGCGTTAAGTAGTCAACTTTATGAACTGAACGCAGAAACTGTCTGAAGAAGCAAACCTGCTCAGAAAAAAATTACATTCGGATCACAATGTGGAGGTCAAATACTCTTCAATATGTTATGGATCCTTGGTAATTAGCTATTTTTCATCATTACAATGAGTATGAATTCCATGAGCAAAAGATAGGCTTATATATTATTGAAGGAACGACTCTTACAATCCAGGTGAGGATGGGTGATTTGCTCCAGAAGTTTAAATGCCGACGGCCGAAAGATGTATCTCTTGCAAATCTAAACCTGTCAGGATCTACCAAACCATTTCCACAGCAATGCACTTATTAGTACACTAGAATTCTTTTACATGTATCTGAGTGATTATTAGCTGATCGATTCATGTTTGAATCTACCATTTGAAACTTGGTATTCGGCAGTTCTAGTTTCCAGTTCCCAGGCTTTCCAGCGTCTCATCTGTTTCAGAAGCATCCCGTCACATATACTACTGCATTCCATTTTTCCTCAGATATTTGACATGAAGTAGATCGATATTATAACAATTAAATATCTCCATACCTTTAGTCTGCCTAAAGCCATTGTGCTGATGCAGTAGAAGACATGGAAGACGGCCAAGACAAAAATAAATATGTGGAGTTGGTGGATGCCAGTGGAGGAAATGAATGGAACTTTATTCTGTGCTTATAAGCCAAGTATTGTTCAGACAATTAATATGGCAACTTTGGAAGCCGAATAAGATTCTTATTGCATGAGGCATCACAAGTCACGAGATCTAACTGGTAAATATCGATGGCCTTCGTGACATCTTGGTAATAACCCAAATAAATCGAAATAAATATGAATCATATATAAGGATCATTGATAAAACTCAGAAAATAAATGGATGAAAATGATGGTGCGATCTAAAGAAAAACCACATGGTTGCATATTAAGAAGGCCAAATGTTTCACTTAACGGTGGTAATTTGTTCAGTCTATTCTTTTAGGAGGTAAAGAGAAAGATGGTGTAAAACTTTTTATGTTTCAGGAACTCTTCAGGTTTTCGGTTGAGTGGGAATATGCATTTGGTTCAGCTTTGTTTAAATCATGTTTCATATTTGCCAACAATATTAATTCCCTTTTACGTTTCTTTGCTCTATTGAGAATTGAGATTTTTAATTTGTACAAACATCTTTTAAAGCC
Organism: Calamus simplicifolius; assembly: GCA_900491605.1. Classification (NCBI taxonomy): domain Eukaryota; kingdom Viridiplantae; phylum Streptophyta; class Magnoliopsida; order Arecales; family Arecaceae; genus Calamus; species Calamus simplicifolius. The sequence continues at coordinate 282,157 of UESW01001331.1, forward strand.
AGATGTCATGTGAGAATCCTTAATGTTGGCATATATTTTGCTTCATACTGGTTTACATATTATCATCATTGATGGAGCCAGTTGACCCCATAAAGGTTGAAATTTTTTTTCGACATCTCCAAGACCGTTGGTCCCAAAGGCCGACACCCGAGGGCCGACACCCGACGGCCCCAATGGCCGACATCTCCAAGACCGGCACCTGCAAGGCCGGCACCTCCAAAGACCGACGGCCTCGAGGGCCGACACCCAACGGCCCCAAAGGCCGACACCCGAGGGCCGACACCCGACGGCCCCAAAGGCCGACACCCGACGGCCCCAATGGCCGACATCTCCAAGACCGGCACCTGCAAGGCCGGCACCTCCAAAGACCGACGGCCCCGAGGGCCGACACCCAACAGCCCCAAAGGCCGACACCCGAGGGCCGACACCCGACGGCCCCAATGGCCGACACCCGACGGCCCCAATGGCCGACATCTCCAAGACCGGCACCTGCAAGGCCGGCACCTCCAAAGACCGACGGCCCCAAAGGCCGACACCCGACGGCCCCAATGGCCGACACCCGTCAGCCCCAAAGGACGACACTTTCAAGGCCAGCATCTCCAAGACAAGCGACCCCGGTATGTCCAAGCGAGTCGGCCCAGGCATGTCCAAGCGAGTCGACCCCGGCATCTTCCCAGCCGGCCCCGGCACTTCTCAGCCGGCCCCGGCGCTTCCATCCTAGCCGGCCCCACCTGATCCAAATCGGCCCCGGCATCCCCAGTCCTGCAGAGTCGGCCAAGGCCATCCTAGGCCGGCCCGACTCGGCCCCGGCACCTTCCCAGCCGGCCCCGGCACTTCTCAGCCGGCCCCGGCGCTTCCATCTTAACCGTCCCCGCCTGATCCAAATCGGCCCCTGGCATTACCAGTTCCGCCGAGTCAGCCAAGGCCACCCCAGGCCGACCCGACTCGGCCCCGGCATCTCCAGTTCCGCCGAGTCGGCCAAAGCCGTCCTAGGCCGGCCTGACTCGGCCCCGGCGTCTCCTATCCGCCGAGTTGGCCAAGGCCATCCCAGGCCGGCCCGACTCGGCCCCGGCGTCTTCAGTCCCGCCGTGTCGGCCAAGGCCACCCCAGGTCGGCCCAACTCGGCCCCGACATCTCCAGTTCCACCGAGTCGGCCAAGGCCATCCTAGGCCAGCCTGACTCGGCCCCGGCATCTCTGTCCCGTCGAGTCGGCCAAGGCCATCCCAGGCCGGCCCGACTCGGCCCCAGCATCTCCAGTCCCGCCGAGTTGTCCGAGGCCATCCCGGCCGGCCCGACTCGGCCCCGATGTCTCCGGTCCCGCCGAGTCGGCCAACGCCATCCCGGGCCGGCCCGACTCGGCCCCGGCATCCCCTGTCCCGCCGAGTCGGCCAAGGTCGTCCCTGGCCGGTCCGACTCGGCCCCGGTGTCTCCGGTCCCGCCGAGTAGGCCAAGGCCATCCCCGGTCGGCCCGACTCGGCCCCGTCGTCTCCAAGTCCACCGATTCGGCCCCGCCCCGGTACTGCCTTGCCGGCTAGATGGGCCCCGGCCATCTCAGGTCGACCCAGCGGCCCTGACAAGACGGAACCCCCCGGTTCCCGCCAAATCAGCCCCAGCGGTTCAAAAAACCACCTCTCTAACGTGCGCCGCCCAACAGCCCAGCTGCTGATGGGACGTAACCCACCAACCAACCTAGATTCACGCAACGGCTCAGCAGACCTTCTGACTTCACGAAAACCCATGTGATGGTGCCAGCGTTAACCCCTATAAAAGGATAAGTTACGTCGAAAATAAGGTAAGGCACATTTTATGCACTCGATGTCCTAACTCTCAAAGGAACTACCCGGTCCTTCTGAGACCTCTCCCTCCTCAAGAGCTCTCTCGAGCTCTTTCTCTACGGTGACCTCTATCACTAACTTGGGCATCGGAGGGTCCCACCGGGGAACCCTCTCCGGTCTTGGGACTTCTTTGTAGGCAACCCGGTGAAGAAGAAGAGCCTCCGTTCCCGACGTCTAGGAGGGTATCGAGCATCATCAGATTGGCGTGCCAGGAAGGGGAATACATAAGAAAAAGTAGCGAACGTCTTCCTGAGCTACATCTTCCATTCCCTCTCTTCTCCTAGAAGCCATGGTGGTGACACGAGCCCAGGACGCCTCCGTCAGCTGCCCGGCGGGGCTCCCCCTACCAACTAGACAACAGGAGGCCAATCCCCCTGCTACCAGCCCTTCGGTTGCCGGCCCACCGCGGATGCCGCCCTCCAAACGGCGAAGCAGCTGGCAACCCTCTCCCAGCAAGTTCAGAATCTCACTGCCATGGTCCACGGACTCCACCATCAGCAGTCCGTGGCCACCCAGTACCAGACTGCCCCCCCCGCCAGCCAGCAGTCGGCGAGGGGAGGTTCTCCTCGGCGAGCCGCCGGCCGACGTCAGGTTTCCCCAAGAAAGCCTCAACGCGAGCCCTCCAAGCGGCCGCGGTCCCCTGGCCATGGCCCCAGCGAGCTTCCTCCCAAGCCACATCATCACGAGGAACCCAGGCGGAAGTCCCGACTTCCATCTCCATCTTCTGCTTCCTCTTCTTCTTCTTCCTCCGAGCCATCCCGAAGGGCTCCGACGATCAACCACCAGGTAGAGGAACGCCTGGAGGAGTACAACCGGCGCCTCAACGAGCTCGCCAGGAAGATAAACCATCAGCCGAAGGAAGAGTTTGACACTCATCCTCCTTACACCCGCCGCATACTGGAGGAACCGGTCCCCTCCAGGTTCTGCTTCCCCAGGTGGACCCGTACGATGGTACGACCGACCCTCTCGACCACCTCGAGAGCTACAAGGCCATGATGCAAGTCCAGGGCGCCTCAGACGCCCTTCTCTGCAAGGCCTTCCCTGCAACCTTGCGGAAGGCCGCCCGTGCGTGGCATTCACGCCTGTCCCCCCACAGCATAGACTCCTTCCGGGAGCTGAGAGGGCATTCCTGGCCCACTTTGATGCCTGCCGCTGGATTCTGAGGGTGGCGGACAGCCTCTTCTCCGTCCGCCAGAAGGAAGGAGAGTCCCTGCGGGACTTTGTGTCCCGATTCAAAACCGCCGCCCTCGAGGTCTACCATCTCGATGATGCGGTGGCCACCCTGGCGCTGAAGCGGGGACTCCTTCCGTCCCGCTTCACCTTCTCCTTGGACAAGAAGCCCCCGAGCTCTTACTCCGACCTCCTCCTCCGGGCCCAGAAGTACATCCGGGCAGATGAAGCCGACCTCACTCGCCGGGAGTCTTCGAAGGGCTCCAGCCATAAATCGCTCGCCCTGAGCCGAGCGGACCTCCTCGACATCGCCGATCCGACCCACCTCGCCGGTCCGACAACAGGCGCCGAAGCCCTATCCCCGACGAGGGTAAGCTCACTCCTCTCCTTGCCCCTCGATCCCACATCCTGATGGAGATCGAGGGCGAGCCCTACCTTCAACGTCCTCCCCCCATGAAGAAGGGTGTATCCCGCGACAGAAGCCGCTACTGTCGATTCCACCGGGACTACGGCCACGACACCGACAGCTGCTACAGTTGAAACGGGCCATCGAGGAGCTCATCCAATGGGGCTACCTCGGCAAGTATGTCCAGAAGATACCACAGCCGCTGCCGGCCATCATGGGGCCTCCACCAGCTCAAGCTGCCGTCGACAACACCCCCACGGAGCGGACCATCGGGATGGTGTCCTGGGGGTCAGCCTCTGCATCCAAGCGGCCGAGGGGGGAGGATGCTCCAAATAATGTAATGCCCCGGGGGGAGACGGCTGTAATGGAGAATGTAAACAATGAAGGCGTAGTCGTCGCTATGACGATCGCCAAACACCCTGTAAAAAGGATTTTAGTTGATAGTGGCAGCTCAGCTGACATCCTTACTTACGACGCCTTTGTTCGGATGGGTTTATCTGTTGACTCCCTTCAGCCCGTGGCGACCCCGCTAGTCGGATTCATCGGAGATTCTGTGAGGGTCGAGGGCGAAATATCCTTGCCGTGACGGCCGGAACCCCGCCATGCCAAAGCACCGTGATCATGAAATTCCTAGTCGTGAGGGTCCCTTTGGCATACAACGCCATTCTTGGGCATCCCGGCCTGAATCTTTTGGATGCGGTTATCTCCACCCGACGTCTACTGGTGCAGTTCCCCACCAGCGAGGAGTTGGAGAAATGCGTGGGGAGATAAGCCCGGTCTTACCTTGCTATCATGCGGCGTCAAGCCCTTTGGAGGCCGACCCGGCCCTGGAAGCATCCGACCCTAGAGATTCCGCCAAAGGAGGGGAGCCCGCCGAGCACCTCCTGACTTTCCCCCTCAATGATGACCCAGCAAGGACCGTCCGTGTGGGCGGACTCCTTCCCCTGGAAGACCGGGAGCGCCTCTTAGCTTTCCTGCGGGCTAACTCGGACGTCTTCGCCTGGTCAGCGTCTGACATGCCCGGCATCCCTCCGGAAGTCATCACCCACAAGCTCAACATCGACCCGCGCCACCGTCCAATCCGTCAAAAGAAGAGGAGCTTTGCCCCCGACCGACAAAGGGCGATTGATGAAGAAGTCAACAAGCTGATCAGCGCCGGCCACATCCGGGAGGCGCACTACCCAAGCTGGCTGGCCAACGTAGTCATGGTGCGCAAGGCAAACGGGAGCTGGAGGATCTGTATAGACTTCACCGACCTCAACAAGGCGTGCCCAAAAGACAGCTTTCCCTTGCCAAGAATTGACCAGCTGGTCGATTCCACCTCTGGTCACGAGCTTCTCAGCTTCATGGACGCCTTCTCCGGATATAACCAGATAAGGATGGACCCCGGCGACGAGGAGCACACCTCCTTCGTGACAGAGAAAGGCATTTACTGTTACAAGGTGATGCCTTTCGGCCTCAAGAATGCGGGAGCGACCTATCAGCGGCTGATGAACAAGGTGTTCCAGGACCAGCTCGGCCGGAACATGGAAGTCTATGTGGACGACATGCTGACGAAGAGCACCCGTGCCGCCGACCACATCTCTGACCTGGAAGAAACTTTTAACAACCTCCGTCGCTTCCAAGTCAAGCTGAACCCTAAGAAGTGTGCTTTTGGGGTCACGGCAGGTAAATTTCTGGGCTTTATGGTGACCCAGCGCGGAATCGAGGCGAACCCAGAGAAGATCAGTGCCATACTTGACATGAGGCCGCCGTCCAACAAGAAGGAAGTGCAACGGCTAACGGGAAGGATAGCGGCTCTGAGTCGTTTCCTCTCCAGATCGGGAGAGGTGCTTGCCTTTCTTCAAGGCCCTGCGGAAGGTGAACGGTTTTGCATGGACGGACGACTGCCAGGAAGCTTTCGACGGCTTAAAGGCGTTCCTGTCCTCCCCACCGCTCCTCTCCAAGCCGAGAGACGGGGAGAGTCTTTTCCTTTACTTAGCCGCCTCCTCAGAAGCCGTCAGCTCAGTCCTGGTGCGCCTTGACGCTGACGGAACCCAAAGGCCAGTCTACTACGTGAGCAAGGTCCTGCACGACGCCGAGGTCAGGTATTCCAAAACAGAGAAAGTCATTTTCGCCTTGATAGTTTCTGCCCGGCGTCTTCGCCCGTATTTCCAAGCCCATCCTATCGTGGTGCTCACGGACCAACCTCTCCGAGCCATCCTGGCCCGTCCGGATACTTCGGTCGACTCGCCAAATGGGCCATCAAGCTGGGGAATTCGACATCTCTTTCCAAGCACGACCGGCCTTGAAGTCCCAAGTCCTGGCCGACTTCCTGGTCGAGTGCACTTGGGCGGAAGAGGATCTCAAGGAGGTCCCTGGGGAGCAGCCCAGGCCCGAGCCGAGCGGTGATGGAGAGACCTGGATCCTCCACGTGGACGGCGCATCGAATTCTCAAGGGAGTGGCGCCGGCCTCATTCTTGCCGGGCCGGAGGAGAAAGAACCGAGTGCGCCCTGAGATTTCTTTTTGAAGCCACCAACAACCAAGCGGAGTACGAAGCCCTGCTGGCCGGGTTAAGATTAGCCCAGGAGGTTGGAGCAAAGCACCTCAGAGCCTACACGGACTCGCAACTCGTCTCCGGGCAAATCAACGGAGAGTATGAGGCGCGCGACCCCGTTATGGCGCAATATCTGAAAAAGGTTCAACTCTTGACCTCCTCACTGCCTTACTTCAGCATCAGTTACATCCCCCGAAGCGAAAACGCAAAGGCCGACGTCCTCTCTCGACTGGCTACCTCCGCCGACGGCTGACAAGGGACGCCTACATCGAATATCTAGAAAGGCCCAGTACAGAGGGCGGGGAGGAAGTCCTCCCGCTCACCCCGGAACCTACATGGATGGACGCCTATGTCCGCTACCTCACCGACGGCACCCTCCCTGACGACCGCAACGAAGCCAGATTGCTCAAGTGGAGGGCCTCCAAGTTCATCCTCCTCGACGGGCGCCTATACAGAAGGTCATTCTCCTACCCGTTGCTTAAGTGCGTAGGCCCCGCCGATGCCGACTACATCCTCAGAGAAATCCACGAGGGCATTTGCGGGAACCATCTGGGGGGCAGATCCTTAGCCCAGAAGGCTCTCCGTC
>UESW01001331.1:296537-346375 GCA_900491605.1 Calamus simplicifolius
CCGACCCTCCGTCGGCCCAGCCGACCCATTTTTGTCCGTCGGCCCAAGCCGACCTATTTTGTCCGTCGGCCCAAGCCGACCTATTTCGTCCGTCGGCCCAGCCGACCCATCTTTGTCCGTCGGCCTCAGCCGATCCATCTTCATCCCTCGGCCCCAGCCGACCCGTATTTGTTTGTCGGCCTTAACCGACCTATTCTATCCGTCGGTTCGAACCGACCTATTTCGCTCGTCGGTCATAACCGATCCACTTTGATTTGTCGGTCCAAACCGACCCATTTTTCCTGATTTCGAATTAAGGGTGGCCCAAGAATATCGGCGAGTCATGAGCCACTCAACAGCGAAATCACGCAGAGAAATACTCAAATAAAAACGAGAAATCCCTTTGAAACGACGTGTCAAGCAAATGTCTAAAAATGCAAGATACAAGAGCGGCCCCTAAGAGCCAGGAGCCCCACCAGCTGTGGGAGTATCCTCAGCCACATCTACAGGCGCGTGGCTAGATTCCCCCCTCTCTAATACTTTCACCCCTCCAGTGATGGTTGGCGACCGTCCCCCGGAGGCTACAGCTTCACTGGGACCAGGGGAGCCGCCCGGCTCAGCGTCGGAAACGTCAGCATCTGCCTCTCCTTCTTCTTCGGACTCGCCATCTTCGGAGTCGTCGAGGCTCAGAAAGGAAAGGTCCCACTCCGGGTGCCCGCGAGTATCCTCTGCTTGCACTCTTCCATCCCGTGGCGGAACGCGTCTACACTCATAGCGTCTTGCCGCCCCTTAAGTATGGCGAGCTGCGTGTTGGCCCCAGCGGCCCGTTTCTCAGCCTCGATCGCTTGAGCCTTCGACATGGCGTTTTGCCCCTCAAGCTCACTAGCCCGTGCCTCGAGCTCCGAGCTCCTGCTGCGAACAGACGCGAGCGCGCCTTGGAGAGCCCGAAACTCCGACCCCATCCTCGCCATCTGGAAAAGTCGAGATCAATCGGCATCGCAAGGGCCAGTAGAAAAACAAAGAGGGTAAGATGAGAGCGTACCTCCTCCTCTCGCTTGGCCAGCCTTTTGGCTAAGCCTTCGGCTTCGCTCCGGGCCCTGGTCCTATCAGCGCCGACCAGCTCGACCCTCTCTTGCAGGGCGCTAATCTTCGATCGCCCGGCCTCAATCTCCTCGCGAGCTTGCGACAACTCGCCATTCACCCGATCTATTATTCCTTGTTGCCACTTCGCATTATCCTTCAGTTCGGCGATTTCATCACCGCGCCTTTTCAGTGTCTCCTCCACCTCGCCCAACATTCTAGTCAGACGTTTTCTTTCGCCATCGGCCTCTCTCCTCAACCGGCCCAGACTCTCGCCGTGGTCCCGCCGCATCGCCACCATCTCCGCGGAGTGTTTTGATTTGATCTTGGCCAGCTCCCGACATGCGTCGTCACTCTCCGTCAGGCGTCCCTGCAGCTCCTCCACCCTGCGCTTTAGTCTGGACACCTCGTCCACGACAGCCTGGTGTGCCACCCTGGCCGCCTTCGAGTTTCTATCCATCCTGTCCATAAGCTCGGCGAACTCCTCAGGCGTTTTCCGCAACTGGAGCTCGGCATTCACCCTCCGAGCTTGGACACTGGCCCCTGTCGCCAGACTCAAGCGCCAGCCAATTGCCCGAGAAATCAAAACCCCCTACAAAGGCAAAAATTGAGTAAGCGAAACGGAGTCAATCGGGTGACATCTGACACGCTGGGAAAATGACTCACTCACCTTCGAAGCATAGTCCCGACTCATCTTTATCAAAGTTGTATTATCTATGGTGGGGAGGAGATGAATACTCTCAGCTACACCTTGCTGCCCGAATGCAGCATCTATCAACTCCCGGTCAGCAAACTCGTCTGCCGTCGGATCCGCACCCGGATGCAGGACCGACCGTATCATGGCGGAGAACGCCTCGTCAACATTAATCTCCGAGCTGCCGGGTTGACCGGTCCCGTCCGAGGGACCGGCCTGGCCGATCCCCAGCTGAGAAGCCTTCAACCTCCCAGCCTCCTCCATCAGGGCCCTGGCTTGGGCCTCTTCTGATAGCTCGGCCAGCCCAAGAGCCAGCCTCCCCAAAATCTTCTTCGAGGGGGCCCCGATCGTGGGACCCTCACTTTGTTGCGCTCCCTCCACCGGTACGCTCTCTCCAGTAGCCACCGCCTGTGGCCCCTCCGCGGGCTCCCCCGAGGTCTCAGTTTGAACCACCTCTTGACCCATCGAGGGCGGTCCGACTTCACTGCTGCTAGACTCCCCGGCGGATAGACCGAGCGGGAGCTCCCTCTGAACTTCCCCCGTTGCGGCTATCTCTTCCCCCTCCTCCGCTGGAGCCGGTGGTAATCCCGTGGGGACAATAGGCCCCTTTACTATGGCCCCCTCTGCCGGACCCGTCACGGTTTCCTCTTTCAAGGGGGACGCGATCGGACGAGCCATCGGAGCCTCATCTGAGCTGTCCGAAATCTCCAGCACGAGAGGGTCGGGGACCATAACCTCCCTCCCTAGGGGCTCCGTCGCCCCCGGCGTTCCTGCCGTAACCGCCCCGACGTCCGGCGGACTCTTCGCTGAGGCGTGAGCCCTTTTTACGGGCCGACCGCTGTCCGCACCGCTGCCTTCCCCTGGGCGCTTCCCCCTCTTCCTCTTAGAAAGGCTCGACAATGCCGACCTCGCGGCTGCCATGTCGAAGCACACATGCTCAGAATCAAGCGCGCTAATCAAAAAAGATACACGACGCAAAAGAGACTCACCTTGCGGGTCCAAGGGGCTAAGTCCGGCCGCGAAGAGGGCCCCCTCTGATAGCAGGTCGTTGGCCGAAAAGACCTGCCCATTGCGAAGGACATCCAGGTCCCTCTCCTCCTGCGCCGATAAGGCGGGATGCGTTTCCGCATCCCTTGCGACTTCCCCCCATCGCCGAGGGAAGTCAGAACCGATATTCCCCTCCGCAACCACGAACCGGTTCTTCCACCCCTTAATGGAAGAAGGCTTGTCCGCAATAACATTGAAAGACCTCCGAGGCCCGATGGAGGTCCATTCCGACTTCCTCCCGGGAGTCAAGTGGTAGCAGGTGCGGAAAAGGGGAAGAGTTGCAGTGATTTGGATCTGATGGCACATCGAAATGAATCCGACGATATTCCGCCAACTGTTTGGAGCCACCATCGACGGGCTGACATTGTAGTGGGTCATGATCTCCTTAACTAGCGGATGAAGAGGGAAACGAAGACCCGCCTTCAGCTGTCTTCATAGATGAAAACCCCGGACTCCAAATCTCGGGTAACCCTGTCTTCAGGTTCCGGCACTCGAAGGACGATGTCCAAGGGCAAACCATACCGTTGGTGAATCCTCCCCAGGTCCTCAACAGCGACCACGGAGGCTACGTCGTCCGGGCTCATCGCCATTGAAAGAAGTATCCCGCGAAGGCAATGAGCGTCGGAGAAGATGAAAGGCCCCAAAACCACTCGGATTCAAAACAAGAAGACGCCAAGCGCGCATGCACGATATACAATATATACACAGGGCGGCCGTCACTTCGCTTCGCCGCTAAGAAATCGCCCTGGGGAGCGGGGCGTCTCGTTCAAGGCGTCCGGAATCGCCTCGAGAGACACCCGATTGATCGAAATTCGAGGCGTGGCGTGATCCCAACCGTCGATAATGGAGGAGCCTTTCCTCCGAAGGTACAATGGCCTGGCCGCATTAATTAGGGCATCATTGCTCGAATTGTTTAAGCCAAAACGTCCCATCCGGAGCGCGCCGCTTGAACTTATACTCCCTGCGCCCGAACCTACGCTTCGAACTAGTGGGGGGCATGTGTTGGGGGGTAAAATCGTCATTGCATTGATATCCGTGCAAGACGGCTAAGGCTGACCCCCTCCTTTCGGTTTCTTCCGGGCCTCCTGGCTCGGCCTCTTCCGGGCTTCCCTAGCTCGGCCTCTCCGGGCTTCCCTAGCTCGGCCTCTTCCGGGCCCCAGCTCCTTCCGGGCCTCCGTGGCTCGGCTTCTTCCGGGCCTCCGGCTTCTTCCGGGCCTCCGTGGTTCGGCTCCTTCCGGGCCTCCGTGGCTCGGCCCCTTCCGGGCCTCCTCGGCTCCTTCCGGGCCTCCGTGGCTCGGCCTCTTCCGGGCCCCCATGGCTCGGCCTCTTCCGGGCCTCCGTGGTTCGGCTCCTTCCGGGCCTCCGTGGCTCGGCCTCTTCCACTTCCGGGCCCCCATGGCTCGGCCTCTTCCGGGCCCCCATGGCTCGGCCTCTTCCGGGCCTCCGTGGTTCGGCTCCTTCCGGGCCTCCGTGGCTCGGCCTCTTCCGGGCCCCATGGCTCGGCCTCTTCCGGGCCTCCGTGGTTCGGCTCCTTCCGGGCCTCCGTGGTTCGGCTTCTTCCGGGCCTCCGTGGTTCGGCTCCTTCCGGGCCTCCGTGGCTCGGCTTCTTCCGGGCCTCCGTGGTTCGGCTTCTTCCGGGCCTCCGTGGTTCGGCTCCTTCCGGGCCTCCGTGGCTCGGCCTCTTCCGGGCCCCCATGGCTCGGCCTCTTCCGGGCCTCCGTGGTTCGGCTCCTTCCGGGCCTCCGTGGCTCGGCCTCTTCCGGGCCCCCATGGCTCGGCCTCTTCCGGGCCTCCGTGGCTCGGCCTCTTCCGGGCCCCATGGCTCGGCCTCTTCCGGGCCTCCGTGGCTCGGCTCCTTCCGGGCCTCCGTGGCTCGGCCTCTTCCGGGCCCCATGGCTCGGCCTCTTCCGGGCCTCCGTGGTTCGGCTCCTTCCGGGCCTCCGTGGCTCGGCCTCTTCCGGGCCCCCATGGCTCGGCCTCTTCCGGGCCTCCGTGGCTCGGCCTCTTCGGGGCCCCCATGGCTCGGCCTCTTCCGGGCCTCCGTAGCTCGGCCTCTTCCGGGCTTCCGTAGCTCGGCCTCCCCCGGGCTTCCGTAGCCCGCTGCTACCTTGCAATCCACGCCCCGACGTCCACCTCCGCGGAACCTGGCGCAGGAGAGTTCAAGTCTACCCGAGCAGCACCCTGAGCAGGGGATCATATTGAGACGTGGCCTAAGACCTACTATAACCGCCCCAGGTCTACTCACCCAGATCCCAAGACATCAAGGAGCTCTCCCAGCCGTCGATCCCTTAACGGACAAGGCGTGGATTCTAACGGCCCCACAACGGCCTGATTCTGTCTACCCTCGAATCTTAACAACCTCAGTACCTTCCAGAAGACGCTCAAGTTCCCAGGTGACAGTCTATAAACTCGAGTTTGGCAGATCACTCAGGTACGCAACCCTTGACACACCAAAAAAAGCTCCAGGGTTACCTCTCTCTCTCTCTTCCGGCAGCTCGTCGGTGCTCTGTTCTTACCGGAGCCTCCGATTGATCGCCCCCCTGGAGAGGTCTCCCGGAGAGATCCACCTCCTCATTTGTCTGGTTGATCGCCGACTCCCTTCCCCACTGACTTGAGCGTCGGAGGGCCTTCCGCGGAGGACCACCCCCGGCGTCCTTCCGCGTGCAGGGCTTCCTGTTTGCAGGTTCGCCGCGCCTCATTCTCTGAGGATCGACCGTGCCCGAGTCGGAGGACGGATCCCGGCGGCAACACATGTTATTTCACTTCCATATATCTTTCCTAGCTAGTTCTGATGGTGTTTGGCAAAAATTAATAATATGGACGTACCTGATTTGATCTTCTCTGTAGCCTCGTAGAGTGCTCGTTTGTGGCGCTTCTTTAACCACTGCCAAGAATGGTTTAAGTTGTCAGCGCCAAGGGGATTTGGAGAAGGTTCAATTATTATATATGGTCCCAAGCTATATCTAAAAGTTATGTTCTAATAATTAAGCATGCGGATCGAAACAACTTGCCTTGCCGATGAGGTGGATGACATGCTCAATGATGATAGAGATGACAACCAGCACGAAGCAAACAACCGCTACGGCCCATGTCGATGTCTCCTCCAAGGATCGATCACTGGCTTCTCCACCCGCAGCCATTCTCTATCCCCTGGGACTAGAGGAGGAGAAAGTATGTGAAATAATAGGGCTTCGATCTGAAATGAAAGAGAAGAAGACAGAGACGTCAACAGCTAGCAGGGATATGCTTGAAGATTTGTTGGAGTGAGATGTTGAGAGGACAAGGTTGCGGTCTTGAGCGGCTTTTGTTTGGATTTTGCAAACTTGGGTTCAGATTTGGTACAGTTTTTAAACTTTTTTGAAGGTTTCTGAACATTAATTTCAGCCGTTTAAAGCCTCGGTTCCAAGCTTTCAACCCCTCATGCGTTTATACCCTCTCTTTATTTACGGCACCAGCTACAGACAAAGACATCGTAGAAAAGCCGAGCTTTTCTTGCCCGATTCGGCCTCCTTTTTCGCACGGAATACGTGATGTAATTTTCATGTAGGGCCAGTGGAGCCAAAGAGGGGGACCGAAGAAAATTACGGGTTAGAAAAGAACGGTCATCACTACGTAGCGCATCAATCCGCCGTTCACAACGAGAATGCCGTTCACATCCATCCGTGATGGCTATGATTGAATACAAACATACAAAGTTAATTATGACTGTCTGATCACTAGAATCTCTCTACTTCAATCCTGGGTGTGGAAGAGGATCCAAAATCGTCTTCCTTCTTTGGTCTTTTACTGTACGTAGAAGAGCTACTCTAAGATCCTTCTCTCCAAACTATTTCTTTCTTTATCTATATATATGAGAGATTATTTTTATTATTATTATTATTATTATTATTATTATTATTTACAGTATGAATTCACTACAACCATCGTGGTGTACATGAGGTAGGTGTTGAAATTGTCAGCGGTTTTAGAGGCAGGTATTGAAGGACTCTGATTACATCTCATGACGAAATTAAGCGTTGACCATCATTTATAGTTAAACTGTTGAACAGAAGAAAATAAATAACGTTCTAGGACTTTATAAACTTCAAGGATTAGTTACGGTTGACTAATGTGTATCGTGGATCTGCTGGTGATTAAAGCAAAACCACGTAAGATCTCCTATTGCTTGTGAACACAAGGCCATTCAAAAACGTCGCTATCTTACCTGCTGTCTGATAACAATCTGACCGCCCTAATCATAGCCTTGCAGTACTGCCACAAAGACCTCCTTATATGAACTAGTGATCTTGCTTAAAAACAGAAAGCCCGAGTCAAAGTATATATAAAATCAAAATAAAAGCCCGAGTCACCGAACCACAGTCCTAACCCTTTGGATAACGATGTATTGTAATAGTCAACTAAGCGATTCAAAGTATGTTTGGGTCTTGATATATATTAATTTCCCCAAGAGAACCAATTATAATTATAAATATTTGTGTTAAAAATGGTGCATCAGTCATTCAATCTCGTTAGTATATGTTGGAAACTACTTTGTCACAGCTTCGAGCGCACTGTAATGCCCTTGTCATCTACCATATCCCTCGCTAAAAGAATAATTTATCAGGCATCGCATGTGATCATTGGGAAGGCAAATCGAGTGCTAAACTTGTTGACTAGGATTGAAAACGATTGTCCATTATATTTTATAAATTTTTATGTCCCTAAAATCGATGCTGTCGTGATGTATAAGCTAACAAAATTACAGGTTACGAAAGACAGTCAAAGGTAAACAAAAATACTAGAAGTTTGGTACATTCCTAATTTGTAGAAGAAATCTAATCAACCAACATTTTTCCTTTGGGACATCGGCATAGTCACGTTAAGCCCCCTCCCGAGAAATTTTTTTTTTTTTTTGGGAAAGGCTGCAGAGTTGACTCCATGTTAGAGACCAAATTCATTTACTACAAATGATATTTTGCAATTAAGATGGTTCTGACATCTCTCTCTCTCTTACTGAGGCTGTTGGAATTTCGTATATTTTATATGAATCAAATTCATATAACACGTAGCGAAAAATAAAAATAAATACAAATTTAATTCCCAAAACCCAAGATCCTCAGGGAACAGATTCAGTTAACAAGAAATAACACATGATTATAATAATAGATCATGCATGTGTTCTTTATTGGGGATGATGCCCGATGAAGCCGGTAAACGATTTACCACTAGCCGTCCACATCTTTGGATGATGTCCTCTCAGGATTGGATGATAACCTTCTTGCGAGGGGTGCTAGCGCCTCTTTTCTTTTCAATTAATTTTTTCAAATCAAAAAGGATTTATTGATCAAGATCAAATCTTGATCAATCAAGAGAGAGAAAGGGACGTCCTAGAGAGAGAAAGGACGTTTTAGAGAGAAAAAGGAGGTGTTAGGCATCCAAGAGAGAGAGAATAGAGGAGTTCGGTCCAAGAGAGAGAGAATAGAGGAATATTTCTTTTCCTTTTATACATGAAAAGGAGGTTGTGTGGTTCCATAAAAAAAGAAATTTTATCACAACTACCTAACCATTCAACCTTATCAAGTTGATAACAATTATCCTAACAAATTTAGGATATTTGCTATCATGATAATGTTAAGATTATAACCACCAAACCACATCCCTAAAAATTAAAAAATTGGTTATCCCATGAAACCAATGTCGCAACCTTGAATTTGGCTTCATGAGAATGCCCCAAATCATAGGGTTCACTCCTCCATGACGTGGAGATGGGTCATGTCCATCACATGGGCATGGATCCATCCTCCACGTGGCACGATCTCAACCCTCAGTATAATTGGGTTTCCATAAATCAAATCATGCCATCATATGGTCCCAATTAAATACCATATTATTAATCTCAATTAATCTAAGCCATCCATCACATGGATCAAGCCTAATTAATGGATTTCATATGTACATCTCATGTACAAAAGGTCTCTCTTTTGAACACAAAAATTTTTTTTCTCTATAATGAATTCTATTCACCAATTTCATGTTCTCTCATTAAGATTGAGTCAAACCCAATCCTAATTTATTGGTTATCTAATTTGAATTAAGTCCAACTTAATTCCCATTTTAACTTCATCCAAAATCTTCTTAATGCGTGTGACCCATTAGGTCCCTTGACACCTTGGTAATAATCATGTCACTAATATTGACCCTAAGGATGACTTGATCAATACCTTGTCCAAGTCAATTCTTTAACCAAATCAACTCTTTGATTAAGTCAAAGAATCCATGATTATAGATCATAAGCGGCCTCTAGCAAAGCATCATGACCACCCAAGTGTTAAGGGTTTGTTGACGTGGTCATCAACACCTGTCCATGAACGGTTACCGTACGATTTAATCCCTTCGTCATATATCTCAGATCAATCAGTGGTATGGAATGTGTCAACCATATAATTGATCTTTGTTTACTTGATCTCAGAAAAATTGACTCATATGAATTAGAAGTTTGAAACCATTTCGAATTCCAACTCAACCTTGCAAGGATTTAACAGTCAATTTAATCCATCAAGTGGCCGTAGGATATAACCCTTTCTATCAAGGGAGACGAATCCTGTCTTGATCAAACACCACCTTCATGTGCTTCATATCATACACAATCGACACCATATTTGCCACCCGTGGCTAGAGCGACATTTGCATGTCGTCAAAGCATGATATTCCATACATAAGGTGCAATGAAGATCTCAAGTCAAAGGATCACTCGCACCACCATCATCAAAGATCAACCATCGATACTATATAGAATATCCATATGGGATCTCTGTGCGGGTCATCCAATGTATCGTTACAATAACGAACATCCACACACCATATACAAGTATCCTCATACTTCAACTTGCAAGATCAGCTGCACACCACAAGGATGAAGATATGCAATGTGTGCTAGTCTCAACGGCGTTCGACAGTGTCCAATCCTGTCTACGCATCGACTAGGAAAGTTTAAAGAATCGAACCATAATGTGCAATTTTGGATCTCATAATTTATAATCTCTATTACAAATTCCATATGCACAGTTTGCATTCTTTTGGACTTTATCTCGCGGGAAAAATATATCTAATATATATAAAAATACCTGGATAAATAAAGAAACCAATAAATTTGATTTGCATTCATAAAGAAATGTGTACAAACTAGCATCTTATCCAATTGGATCTAGGGCACACACTAACAGAGGCTACCTCCAACATACATGGTTGAAGCTTCTGGACATTGAATCGAGACCTGAAGGTATATGATTTCACTTTTCAGGGCAGTAGATATTTAATTGAGAAATATTTTCACATAGAAAAGAGGTTCTCAAAAACATAGAAAAGAGGTTCTCAAAAAGTAGTCTATAATGTTATTTGTATGTTATATCTCTTATGTAATCCTTTTAGACTCCTCTCAACGTAACTCTTTGATGATCCACACGATCCGTAAGATATATCTCTATGTTATCACCATTTTATAGGATTAGTATTGCACTTACCGCACACTACTTCATGCCACGCATATTGTTGTTATTTTATGATGATAGTACAAAGTTATAATACTTATTTTACATGTACATCCATTTAATTTTTATTATTCTCTTCTTCTCATATATAGGACTAAACCTATGAAACACCCAACTGATCAACCCTATGTCCACAGAGTAAGAGAGAACCTTTTTCTCATTTTATCATCTTATCACCTTTTTAGCACAAAAATTATTGTTTAGGAGAAGAGAAGGAAAGTTCAACTTCACCACATGGTTTCTGATGAAAAAAAAGGTTATTATCTTCAAAATCAAAATGCTTACTCTTTGAAACATGACCAGGAACTATAACCAAGTTCAGATCACCCTTGGCAAGCATATATAACTCTAAGCATAAAACATAAAATAAATAATAAATAAAATGGTTGCCTACCTCACCAAGAACGCAGCTGCCGAGTATACAAGAAAAACTTGGGCCAACTCTTCAAAGGCTTCTTCGCGTACCTCTGAGTCTCTCGAACTTGCTGTAGCGGAACCAAAGGCTTGTCTTATATAATGCCTTCAACCATCTACGGTTTCACACAGAATCTTCCAAGCCCTGCAACTAGACGTGTTCGTGCATTTATAGCAAGGTTGACGCAGGCCACGAATTTTGTTTCAATAGTCCCACAATCAGGTGACGACAAAACAATTTACGCCTTCGTCCAAAAGAATGGCAAAATTGTCGCAATATGTTGACCAAAATATTGGATCCCTCGGAACAAGTCAGATAATTGGAACTTGCGCAGTGGTTACAAGTACGGTAGAAATCAGTCGGTCACTGACTTCTCGGTAGACGGCGAGAGCCTTTCTGGGGTTTTTAGATTAGACCAAGTTTGGTTAACGTTTAAGACCCGTTCATTTGAATGGTATTTGAAATCTGATAGTTTTAAGCTGCTTCAGATAGGCTCAATAATCCATTTGTTTGGTATAATTGGTGTAGCGATCATGGCCTTCTAGTATTCGACGCTGCTAATCTTCTTCAAATTGCCCATGTCTGTATCCACAAGATTAAGCACTTTAATTGAACTGATGCAATTAAACATTATTCTTATGATTCCCCACCACCCACCCCTGAAAAAAAAAAAAAATTCAGCAGTCTCAAACATTTCCCGAGTTGATACTATCTCCCATTGTAAACAAATACAATCTGTCCCGTGGTCGCAGGTTATGCGACTATTAAAATATAATGATTATTAGTTTTTAGTATTTTATTTTATTTAGTCTGAGTTGGACTTTTAAATAATGGGCCTATCTTTTTATGCTTTGGTGGGATAGCCTCAGATGGATAAGATCATAAGAGGATTATGTTTATCCGTATAAATAAAAAACAATATTTATATAGTCATATGCTTAATGAAACGAAAGAGATCTATTTTTCTTCTTGAGAGAAAACCCTTCTTCTATCTTGATTTCTCTTCCCAAAATAATCTGTTGGAAACAATCCCAATAAAAATTGGTATAAGAGCCTGATTCCCTGATCCCACCAGATCCAAAGCAAAGCTGTGAAAAAAATTCAAACAAATGATTCACGGTTTTCTCTAGCCTTCTTCCTCTTCTGTCCCATCTTGATCGTGTTGAGCGAGAAGCCGTGAGAAGGGAGATTGGTGGGAGCGTCAGCCATATTCATCGATCATCCACAAAAAAAAAAAAAAAAATCGATGACGTTGAGGAAGCGGCCGAGATTCCACATGAGCATAGGGAAGAAGCCCCGTTTTGATTCCGTTTCAAATTCCACCTGGTGTCAGGTTTCCTTTCTTTGGCGTTAGTGGGTCAGCCTCTATTTGAAAAACAGCATCCAAGGTACACAACAAGTCCTTTCTTTTACAACGGAAGTTATTTTTTGGAGCAAAGGGAAAAGAAGAAGGCAACGATTCAGCAGTTGATCGAAGACGTGCTCCGTAGTTGTTTTTGGCGAGAGGTTTTCTTTACTGTCTTCGTCCTAAAGCACCTCCCGTTCAAGAAAGGGGCTGTCTTCATGGAAGAAGAACATCTGTTTTAGTTGCCTTCTAGTATATTTTGTACAGCGATCATCTGTGCTCAATAATCCATTTGTTTGGTATATTTGGTATACCGATCATGGCCTTCTAGTATTCGACGCTGCAAATCTTCTTCAACTTGCCCATGTCTGCATCCACAAGATTAAGCACTTTAATTGAACTGATGCAATTAAACATTATTCTTATGATTCCCCACCACCCACCCCCTGAAAAAAAAAAAAAAAATCAGCAGTCTCAAACATTTCCAGAGTTGATACTATCTCCCATTGTAAACAAATACAATCTATCCCGTGGTCGCAGGTCATGCGACAGGAGGACAAGTTTGAGCCAATACTTAGCCTGGCCCATGATATGATGTCTATATACTTGACTTATTGTTTTTAGTTTGTTTCCTTGACCAAGGACTTTTCCTTTAGCTTATGGTTTTTCTTAGAATTTATGATTTTTCTACAAATTTATTCTTCGTTCACTTTGAATGGTAGCAATTTGAACACAAAACAAACATAAATGAGAAGCCAATTGAGTTGGCAGCCGCCACCTTTATTGTAATTAAAATCACGAATCAAGCCAATGCTAATGCCACCTACACCAGCTTTAACCGTCTCTGACCACGTCCGATACTGGCTACACCACTCGCTTTCATTGGACTAATTCGTCACCCTAAAATATATAATAATCATCGATCATCAAGACAAAACACTACAATAAAATTCTGAAATAGCGATGCCCATCGTAAAATCGGTGACAACTTTAGTGATGAAATAGCTATGCCAGTTTTGTCGCTATTTAGCAACTTATGGTTTTGCATCGTGAATTTTTATTTTCGTTGCAATATAGCGACGTTTTTTATGCATCGCTAACCGTTACTGGTTTGCGGGGCTAGTATGCGTCGCAAAATAGCGACGCATACATTGGCATCGCTATTTCGTTAATTTTTGCAATGCAATTAGTTGTGTCACTAAGTTAGCATGCCATTGCGATGAAACACTGGCGTCACAAAATTTTGTATACCCTAAACCCTAACCCCAGCGTTTTCGTTCATGGCGGCCACGTTTGAAGCTCTCCCAAACCTCCCGTTGCTCGATCATCCATCTCTACGGTGCTGGAGTGCGTTCTTCGCCTTGCCATCGAAGGAAAATCATCTCTAGCCATTTGAAAAACAGAAGAGAAGAGATTTGAGTGATGTCGAGTACATTGCAGCCTATAATTACACTTTAATGAACTGTCAAGAGTTGATCCATACATCAAGTATGTATATTATACTCAGTCTTCTAACATTGAACTTCTATTTGTGAAATGAATAACAGTAAACAAATTATTTGCTAACAATAGCTTTAAATTTTTTATCTGTATAGGATGTACTATGCTAGGCAATGACAGATGTATCCCAACATCAGAGAAGTTGCCATCAGACAAAAGTTAGAAATGGAGTTTGCATATTGTTTTAATGAATTTGTGAGTGTTACGATGTATTCAATTTGGTTAATGCCTTCTATTACATGAATTGGTTGTAAATTTCTTATTCATTTACATGTTAATGGTCCATGGTCCACTATTGAAATATTTTCATTCGTTATCTAGCACAATGGCCATTGAGGACTATAAATACCACTCTGGCTATTTTGTGAATGGCTATAAGTTTCAAATTGAAGGATTAGGTTCTTCAAGAGATACAAAATTGAGGCGTCTACATCACAGGAGAAAGTATTGAAGCAAATATGCTAGATTATTATGAGAAGTTAGTTGGGATGGTCAAAGTTGTATATCCAGGTTGGCCTATGAAATGTATTGTCTTATTTTATTGCAAATGGCTTGATCCAACAGTAAATATAGGGACTAAAGTTCACAATGAATACAATTTGGTTAAAGTAAACCATAGACGAAAATTACAAAACTATGAACCATTTATTATAGCATCACAAGCTCAGCAAGTGTATTACTGTGGATATCCAAGCTTGAGCAACGACAAGCGAGAATGCTGGGCTATTTCAAAAATCATGGAATGATCGACCATCGTGCTTGCTGAAAACTCTTCGACTCAATCACCTGATTTTCCTGCATTTTAAGAGGATGAGATAGAAATACATACAATTGTGGATGACTCAGATGCTCCTAAAACATCACTTAGAGATTCGACTGATGATATCTAAGAAATTGAGGATGTTAATGTTCGATTGGACGATGACGAATATGAATTTCAATCATAATCAGATACAGCATTGGATGTTGAACCAATTATTGATGATACAAATGAAACTGACTCTGCATAGAGATTGATACAATTGCAAGATTAATTTATTTATGCTTTATTTTACACATATATTCATTATTCATAACTAAGTTGCATGAATCTTTGTTATTTTTAGTATGAGGGGCCAGGGGAGATCCATTGCTGATAGACAGGATGGGCAGCGCCATAGCATTGACCCATCTAATCCAGCAACCTTATCAACAGGAGAGTTTAGATTTGCAATCCCTACACAACCTTCATTGTCTCCACTAGAGATGCCACCTCCATCTGGTTCAAATCATGACACTTCTTCTTCAGCAGCATAGATAGTGGAGAGTTCTTCATCCTTAGGCCATAGTATACTTGTAATGGATGCGCATGGACTGTAAGTATATAATTTCTTTATAGTTATGATAATTTTAATACTAATTATTTATAAACATGCATTGTTTATCCTTTTTATTTTGTTAACAATTTTATTGAGCAGCATACCGTGTCGAGCCAGATCAGCGCTATATTTTAAAGGCGCGCTAATTTGACTAGCTACAACTGGCATTATGTGTCTTCAGGCATGAGAGAGTTTTATTTTTTGAGTTTTAGGTAAACTATCTATTTTTAACCCTAAATTAGTCATATTAAATTTATTAACTCTATTATATGTATGCAAGTAACCTTTTATTTTAATGTAGAAGAAGTTTACGTGGGACCCTGCCATCCATAATGCCATTAGGCCGACATGGGATGCCCTAGCTACACGACAATACTCGGACATACTTCATCATTGAAGAAAGTCTGATCCTTGTCCTCTGCATGTGCCAGATGGTATATGGCTTGAGTGGCAGCAGGTGTGGCAGTCAAAGGCCTGGCGTAGGAGGTCCTCCGTAACTAGCACGAACCACCGATCCAAGAAGGATGGTCTAGGCACGAGTCTCTCCTGCCACACCTCGGGTTTCATTTTCATTCAGGAGCATTGATGTCGTTTGGTAAGAAAATATAAATAACCAAGTTACTAATTATTTTATTTGCAAATAGTTACATTTGTAATCTATTTTTGTTTTTATAGACTGTGCATGAGGGCATAGACCAAGGAGAGTATCGTCTATTTAGGGTGACACACACAAAGAATGATGGTTCCTAGGTCGATGTATGATCGCAGCAAGTTAGACTAAGATTTGCTTTTAAATAATTAATGAATATTTTTAATTTGGATAATTTTTATATTGATTCGATAACCATTCTTTCTATTTTTCACAGGCGCGTATGGTTGAGCTACTCTCCCAAGCATCATATGCTGACTCTAATGATGGGAAGATGTCCATCGACCTCTCACCATAGAAGACTCGACGAATATTCTTGGAAGCTGTTGGTGCCCAGCCACACGACTGTAGAGTGTATGGTTTGGGCACCAAAGCTTCTAGACACTTCCTTGTTTCAGGCTCCTGTTCATGCTATACCGGATTCGACGATATTCCTATTGAGCACATCAATGAAATGAGGCGATCTATTATGGATCAGGTTTGGTAGGAGTTCAACGAGCACACCACCGAGCTTTGGCAGTAGCTTGTGGACCTTAAAGCCCAGCAAGCCATGGACAGGCAACAAACACATGAGATGCAGGAGTTTATCAGATGATGTTGCAGAACTCCTAATCTTTCATCTCCGATACATCATTACCTTCACACGTGATCCAGCACAAGATTCTTGATGTTATTTTTATTTTGTTGTTATATATACATAATTTTTATATATGTTTGATTTATGTAATGTGATGAGAATATTTATTTTCTTTAATTTAATAAAAAAATTTAACTTGTTTTTATTAATTTCATGTTTATTTATAATATCAGCACAAGCAAGTCTTTTTCATTGTCATGTCTCTTTATTTATCATACACTACTAAACGTACAAGTAGGTTAAATATTAATTTTAAACAAAATAATTTTTAAAAATATTTACTATTGCGATGCCATTGCGACGTAATAATGCATCGCTAAATAGCAAGATTTGCATCGCTACATAGCGACTCCAATCTAGCATCGCTAAGTAGCGACGCATAGAATTGCATCACTAAATAGCGACACAAATTTTGCATCGCTATTTAGTGACACCATTGCGATAAAAATTGGTTTACCGACTGAATGTTTAGTGATGGCGATTTTGCATCATAATGGCATCGCTAAGCCTATTTAGCGATGCATATTCATATTTAGCAATGCATATTTACCACTTTTTTAGTTTTTTTTTCTTTGTATCCCTATACTTTTTATGACTTTCTTCATCCCTAGTCTCTTGTCAAATTTATAATTTTTCCTTTAAAGCTTGATAGCAACTTAAACTTTCTCGTTTCACCACCAAGTTTTTTTTCTAATATTTTTACTCCTTTGGTTCTCCTAAAACTTCTTTTGCTATGTTTTATATCTTTAGTTTTTTTCACATTAAGTTGAGATTACTATTTATATTCATAGTCATTTCTTTTACTAACTTTTCATTAAATAATTCTGGTTTTTTTTCTTTCAAATTTCATCATTTAATTTTTGAATTAATAGTTTTATATTTTACTATAGATTTTATTTTTATCCATATGTCTGCTATCATTATCCTATGTTGTAAAGTTAAACTTTCTCCTAGAATAACTTTACAATTTTTGCATGTTATTTTATCCACTTTTCTAGTTAAGAAAAAGTCTATTTGACTTTTATTAGATTTACTTTTAAATATTATTAAATATTCATCTCTTTTTTTAAATAAGTGTTTGCTATTGTTAGATCATACACCACTACAAAATCTAATAAGCTCACGCTGCCTTTATTCCTATCTCCAAATTCATATCCTTCATGTATCATTTTATATCATTCACTACTAGAAAAGTATGATTTACCAAGAGATTTTTCAATAAAAAAATATTAACTATAAAATTTTTGATAAAAATTATTTTATCATAAAATACATCACAAAATTAATCTTACGAGGGATTTTTTGAAGGATATTTCTAACATAAATGGGTTCTTTGTAAAAAAACAATTGATAAAACAATCCTTCAGAAATTAATTTTATGAGGGATTTTTCGAAGGATTTATTTTTCATTAATGAGTCTTAGTAAAATTATTTGATGAAAAATTTCCCTCGAAAAACCCTCATAAAATTAATTTTTAAGGGATTTTTGAGGGCTTTTTTGATAATTGTGCAAGAGATTTTTCGAAGGATATTATATAATAAATGGGTTCTTTGTAAAAAAAATGATAAAAAAATCTCTCTTAAACTCCCTCAATAATTAATTTTGCGAGAGATTTTTTGAGGGATTTATTTTTCATTAATGAGTTCTTAGTTTTTTGATGAAAAAAATCCCTTGGCAAATCTCTCGCAAAATTAATTTCTAAGCGATTTTGTGAGGGATTTTCTGATAATTTTGTGAGGAATTTTTTGAGGTATACTTCTATAATAAATGGCTTCTTTGCAAAAAAAATGATAAAAATATTAAAACACAATTTAGAGTGGAAATAATTTTTAGAAATTATAGAAGATTATAAATTTATTTTCGCCATAACATTGAATTAATTATTTAAAATTCAAGCTCTAGGTTAGTATTGGGGTATCAGTTGATTTAAAAATTTAAAGATTAGCATATGCCATATGTATACACATACATACATACATACATATGCACACACACATAATAATCTATCAATTTTGTTAACTATAATTGATAAGAATGATAACATTTATTAATTCATGGGCTTAAAAACATTATCAAATACTAATTCATTTACCCATAAAATTTATAGCTTGTGTATTAATTAATCATAATTAATCTGATAATAATATATAAAATTATTAAAGGTGGGTCATCATTTATCTTATAGGTACGAGTAACAATACTTCTAATGAGCTTTGATTATGTTCTTCAAAACTAACAACATAATTTATAGTTAATCAAATCAACATGTAATTAAGTCTCAAATTATTTTTCTAAATTTTGGATATCCTCCAATCGATCAGAACTACTGATCTAAGAAATTTTAACTTAGGAACAAGGTTACAAGAACAACATTATCAAAAAAAATTTGGAAAGTTAC
This sequence comes from Calamus simplicifolius, assembly GCA_900491605.1. Taxonomy (NCBI): domain Eukaryota; kingdom Viridiplantae; phylum Streptophyta; class Magnoliopsida; order Arecales; family Arecaceae; genus Calamus; species Calamus simplicifolius. The sequence continues at coordinate 315,167 of UESW01001331.1, forward strand.
AAGAACAACTCCGACTTTATAGGAGTCGACTCCAGCTCGATGCAGAATTGAGGACTTTCTGTCTTTCTAATAGTGTCAACTCCGAACACTGCAGGAGTTGGCTCGACTGCATGCCAAAAGTGACAAGCAGTTTCGATACACTCAGGAGTCGGCTCTTAAACTTTTGGAGTCGACTCTAAATGCTGAAACTTGGCACTTAACACTAGACATAGAGTCAAACTCAATTTTTCTTAAATTTTAATTGATTAAATTTTAAATTCCTAAAATACTTAATTAAAATCATTAGTAATAAAAGGAATATACTCATGTGATTTTTGTTATTCATCAAAATCAATAATTGGGTCAACATGATTACTCAAAAACCTCATGGCTAAGAGAGGATGCTCATCTATTTTTGTAAATACATAATTCTATTGATGGTGAGGTGGTTGGTTTGATAAATCATTGTGAATTTGCAAACACGATGACTCTAAATTTTCTATTCCTGATCCGGTTCCTATTCCTATGCCTTCTGCACCATGTCCTGCGCCAGTTTCTTTATCATCGGATCTAGTTCCTAGTTCTAGTGATGATCTTCCTATTGCCCATTGCAAAAGTAAGCATCAATGTACTTATCCAATATCTTCTTTTTATGTTATATAATAATTTATCACCATTTTCTTATTCTTTTATTGCATTTACTGACTCTATCACTATTCCTAAGATTATTCATGAAGCTCTATCTCATCCTGGATGGTATAATGCTATGATTGAGAAGATAAATGCTTTTGATGATAATGGTACTTGGATCCTGATACAGTTACCTACAAATAAAAAGACTATTGGAAGTAAATGGATGTTTTATAGTTAAAGTCAATCCTAATGGGACTGTTGCTAGATTAAAAGCTTGACTAGTTGCTAAGGGATATGCTCAAACGTATGGAGTTGATTATTCTGATATATTTTCTTCTGTTGCTAAACTTACTTCTATCCAATTATTTATTTCTATAGCAGCCACATATAATTGGCCTCAACATCAGTTAGATATTAAGAATGCATTCCTTCATGGTGATCTTCAAGAGAAAGTTTATATGGAGCAACCACCTGATTTTGTTGCTCAGGGAAAGTATGGGAAAGTGTATCTTCTTCGCAAATCTTTGTATGGCTTGAAACAAAGTTCTCGGGCCTGGTTTGAAAAGCTTAGTCTAGCTATTAAAAAGTTTGGTATGAAGAAGAGTAAGTTCGATCATTCTATTTTCTATAAGCAGTTTGCAGCTAGTATCATCCTATTAGTTGTCTATATTGATGACATTGTTATTATTGGGAGTAATACTGGTAGTATTTCATCTCTCAAATCTTTTTTTCACAGTCAATTTTATACAAAGGATTTAAGAACACTAAAGTATTTCTTGGGTGTTGAGGTGACAAAAAAAAAGAAAAGAATCTTCTTATCTCAAAGAAAGTATGTGCTTGACTTGTTGTCTGAAACAAAAAAATTGAAGGCTAAACCATGCAGTACTCCAATGGTTCCTAATTTGAAACTTACAAAATATGGTGAGTTATTTGAAGATCCTAAGAGATATAAAAGATTGATTGAAAAGTTAAACAATCTTACTGTGACTCATCTAGATATTGCCCATTTAGTTAGTGTGGTAAGTCAATATATATATCTTCTCCAACTGCCGATCATTGGAGAGCTGTAGAACAAGTTTCATACTATATAAAAGAAGCTCCTGGAAGAGAAATCCTATATGGCAATCATGGTCATACTAGGATTGAATGTTTTTAAAATGCTGATTGGGCAGAATCCAAAGAAGATCGATGATCTACTTTAGGCTATTGTGTATTTGTTAGAAAAAATTTGATTTCATGAAAAAGCAAGAAGTAGAATGTAGTTTCACATTCAAATGTAGAATCAGAATATAGGGCTATGGCTAAGTTTGTGTGTAAAACAATTTGGTTATATCAGCTCTTTACTAAAGTGGGCCTCAAGATTTTAATACCATCTAAGTTATGGTGTGACAATCAAGCTACACTTCATATTGCATCTAATCCAGTCTTTCATGAACGAACTAAGCATATTGAGATTGATTGTCATTTTGTTTGTCAGAAGATTCAGCAAGGTTTGATTTCTATAGGATATGTGAAAATAGAAGATCAATTAGGAGATATCTTCACAAAGTCTCTAAATGAAGTTCGGATTGATTATATTTATAACAAGCTGGGCATGATAAACATTTATGCTCTAGCTTGAGGGGGACTGTTATAGATTATATTTTTAGAATATGAAGTAAATATATTTGATTCTGATTCATTGGGATTATTACAGATTTCATTTCTAGAATAGGAAGTAGATTACATTTATATAATAGAAAGTAAATATATTTGATTCTCATTTATAGGGATTTGATATAATTAGTTTTTTTTTCTAACATAGGATTTGTAGCTTGTATATATACCTAAGAGATTGATGAATAAAAATACATAGAAATTACTTTCTTCTTCCTCTTTTTCAGAGTTCTAGTTGTGTTTCACTTAATAAGTTGAAAAAAATGATCAAAAATAAAGCTCACGTTGAAGGCTCTATATGTGAGTCATACTTAGCATAAGAGACTTCTTACTTCTGTTCATATTATTTTAAGCCTCACATACATGCTATGCGCATTGGAGCTAATCGAAATGATGGTAGAGAAGAGTATGAAATAAGGCACCAACCAACTCTTTTAATATTCAGTCAGTTTGGCCACCCATCTGGTCAATGTAGAACATGATATTTGACTGATGCAGAGCTTACTATTGCAACATTACATATATTATTAAAATATGATGAAGTGAAGCGAGTAAGTGTCACATCCTCCTAAACTCCATAAGAACTTTATACTCAGTCAATGAAAATAAAACTAATATTTTATGGTATTTTAGTATGTTTGTGCAGTATGTGCATGCTTTCACACTTGGATGTCTTAGTGATGCTCAGATCGATGCACTGATTAAAGCTTCATTTGTATCATGGTTCAAAGATTACGTAATCTTTAACTTCTTACGCAAATTTAAATTATTTGTTCATATGAAACTTAAGTCTAATATATTATTTTTGTACTTTATGATTAGGTGCACAATCCATGTAGTATAATACAAAATCAACATTTGAATGACTTAGCCTAGCGTCCTACGAGAGTAGTAAAAACATGGCCCATGTATTTCATTGGTGGATTCAAATTCCACACGCATGCATATAGTGAGGGAAAAAAAACAATCAATAGTGGAGTATGTGTTAAGAGCAGAGGACATGATGATAATGAAAGTGATTTCTATAGTATTCTTAAGGAGGTGGTGGAGTTAAAGTACCTAGGACAAGGTGATAAAACAGTGATGCTATTTTATTGTGAATGGTTTTATCCTAGCATAAATCGGGGGATAAAAGTGCATAAACAGTACGATATTATTGAGATTCGACATCATAGAAGGTATGCAAAGTTTGATCTATTCATTCTTCCCCAACATGTGTGCAAGTATATTATTTACCTTATCCTAGGAGGATAAGAGAGGGGTGGTCATCAAGACAAGACCGAGAGGTCGAGTAGATAATGACCACACTTTGGAGCCTGCTTTTCAAGATGAGAAAATGTCTCGAGTCAATGCAATAGATGATAATGAGGCCATTGAAAATTTACGAGATAGTGAAGGATTATTTGAGGAGGTTGATGCATATCATGAAGGCACCATTGACAATGAAGAAAAAGAAGATAAAGAAGAAGTTGAAGGAGAGGAAGAACAAGAAGAAGAAGAAGAAGAAGGAAGAAGAGGAAGAAGAAGAATATTTTATTAATGAAGATGATTAAGAAAGCAATGAAATTTATGAAGATGACAATAAAGATAATGATAAGTAATTATGATATAATATGTATACTTCTACATAATTTCTTTACTTTTTTTATCAGTAGATGATAACTTGTTTATATATATGCTTATATAATATCTTGATATTTGTTTTGTTTTATATTTACATTATTGTGCATCTATAGATGTCATCTTCAGATCGAGTTGGGAAGGGAAAGGAAAAGTTATCTACTACTCGGTTAAAAAAGACTCGCACAATCACCATAACCACCATAGATTTAATAGTACCCTCAACCACCATGGCCCTCCAGATGCTTCACTCGCCACCTTTTGTTACTGTCACACCATCTTCCTCTCCCATTACACCACCCCTTCGACCATGCCATCTCCTTTCCCTCCTATTCCACCACATCTCTCTACTATGCTATCTCCTTTCCCTTGTATTCCACCATATCTCCCTTATGATCTCAAAAACTTTTACTACTCAACCACCTGGTTTCATTCTCCCTTCCATTCCCACCACTTTCACTACCCCACCCTCTTTCTCTACTATGCCACCATCACTTTATTTTTCATACCCAAATATCATACTACACACACCTAGCCCTACTTACAGCCCTTCCTCTTCTCATACTGTGGTCCCACTTGGGCAATCACTGTTAGTCCAACCTATGCATACTTCTACCACAACTTCTAGCCAGAAGGGCTTGCACACACAAACATCAGAAAGGGCATCATTAATTTCAAGTGGCTATGGGTAAAACTATATAACATTTAGTTCATTGCACTATTTTATTCCATTAAAATGAATATATGTAATTATTTGATTATTGTTAATATGCACAATTTCAATGACGACCACATGATGACCCGTGCTTTGGTTGAAATCTTTAAGAGCAAGTATGATAGTCCTTACTTTTCATGGAAAAGGATCCCAAAAAGGACACGAGACATGTGGTTTCGTGAGTTTGAGATAAGAATATTTTTAAGTTTATCAAGTATTTTTATTTATTTTTATTTTATTTAAAGTATCGATGTATTTTGTTGATATTGAATTTTTTTTCTTTTTTTTAGAAAAAATTTCAATGGGATACAGAGGATGAGCACTATATTCGGAGGAATTAGGAACATCATGGTTCAAGTCATCTTACAAACATTTTTAACAAAGCTCATGAAAATCGTGACCGCAAGCCAGATTAGATTGGAGAGGGTGTAATGATCGCTGTCGTTGGCGGTCAAAAATAAAACCTATTCACTACTATAGCTAGTGGTGAATCGGGATCGTATCCTCGGGATCAAGGGCAATTATTTTACGAAATAGAAAAAAAAATTATCTATAGAGGATTATATTAAGAATAGCGGTTATTAAAAGATAACAACTAATTAATTAACGAAATTCAAATAGTAGGATAAGTAATCTAGGAATCTGAATCCACTATGCAAACAGGTTTTATCTTTTTTTTAATGTTGTAATAGTAATAATTTTTATAAATTTAAAATTAAAATAATTTATCTCTTGTCAGGCACGGATCGTATCAGGAGATCACAGCACGTCCGCTTAGAGTATAAAATATCTAATAATTGTAAGGTTAAGGGTCTAATCTTATCATACCACGATCTGTCTCTCTTAGGCACGTACCGTATCCTGAGATCATGGTACGTCGATAGAGGGTACAAGCCGTGTATGCCAGATCAAAACCTCGATTAGAAAAATATCTCAAAAGATATAATAAAGAAGAGCATAATTTTTCTTGTATAGAAAATAAGAACAAAAAGAAAGATAAAACCTGATTACATGCTTCATCATCATTCCAAGTTGAAGAAATCTAGCCATGCATTGCTGCTGCCAGCATCCCCTACATAATTTTTCTCTTTCAGGCCTAAAATAATAATCTAAATAAAATAAGAATAAAAAGAGCTGTGTAGAAACTCCTCCCCAACAACTGCCTGAGGTCCTCCTTTTATAGAGCTCATCTTGAGTTTTCTTCTAGTCAAAGTTGGAGTCCATAGGGCGCTCAAGATCGTTCGGATATTGTGAGAAAATTTCTTAGCCATCCATTCAACATCACTTGCCTTATTTTGCACCGAAAATCATGTAAAATCATCTCTTTCTTTCTTTTTAGGCAAACCGAGTCCTAATTTGAGTGTCATCTGCATCGTTGGACTCCATAAATCGAGATCTTTCCATCTATAGGCTTCTTTTCTGCAAACATTCATAAAAAGTATCAATTCTTAATAAATTTAAAATAATTAATATTTATTTTAATAGTTAAATTGGGATAATAAATAGACTTATCACACCCTCCAACTTAATCATTGCTAGTCCCTTAACAATGTAATTAAAATAAAACTATGCATCACTAAAATTCTATTTTGCAAAATTAAATCTAGGCTTAGGGTTGAAAGAAGATAGCCAGTATCACTAACTAAGTATTGAGTTTTTAAAGTAAATTTTGCTGTCAGAACTATTAGAAACTTTCTTAGAGTTCATCTATAGATCTATAGCACTTATGTTTGTGATGGCTAACTTAGCATTCGGTACTAGCTTGTAAGAAACAATGGTATCTTTGCTTATCACTTACTTTGATCAATTTTTTATACACCCTCAAATTAAGCACACGACCTGAGGTAGCTTTCATACTGCATGATATATATTATTTATTTATTTATTTTTTAATTTGCTTAGCGATATCTTTACATTGCCCATTTTTTTGTGCAAACAACAATGCTTACTTAGGCGAAGGTGCCCGTTACTCGATGAAAAACTAATATTTAGACTTTTTTATTTATTATATATATTATTATTTTATTAGGCAGGTAGCTCTTTCCTTAAGTTTCTCTCATTGGGGTGTATATCAATTATCAATTTTCAGTAATAATTGAATCTCCAATTGACCTTACGACTAATACCTAATTTACCTCGTTAGTGTGCATGTGCAATGAAAGTGCTAATAGCCTTTACATGACCTAAGTAGGTTACTAAAAATCTGACCAACTAGTCTACTCCTTGGCTCTATACAGTAATTAGCCAATACTTTCTAACTCTATTACCTTTTTCTAGTCAATTTTGCTCAATAATTTCTTTCACAGCACATGATTTATAAAAATTTTGAAATTTTCAAAAAATGCCAAGGTGTTTTGAAAATATTTTTTAAAAGTTTTCTCTTATCCCCTAACTTAATTCTCATTGTCCTCAATGAAGTAAGAAAGAATAAAACAAGGAAAAACACCACCTGAATGAGATATGCCTCGTGTAATGTTATGAGTGACCGTACAGAGTAGTCTCTTATTCCTAAAAATAAGAATCATGAAATAAAGGTTAGAACATAAAAATTTTGGGTTGCCTCCCAAAAAGCGCTAAGTTTAACGTCTTCAGCCAGACGTCATGGCTCACTTTGATTACCATTATTAAGGAGTTTGATGATCTCTTCCCTTACTACTTCCTTCATGGTTTGTTTAAGTTTTCTTTGGAGGTCTCTTATAGGCTTGGTTTTCTCCCTTAATTGAATCCTATGTTGAACGATCGAGGGGCTAATCCTTTTTATGTTAGCCATGGTCCATCCTAATGCTTCTTTATTCTCATTCAATAGTTTTCCTTCTTGTGAGGAGTCTATATCGGTTGAAATAATCACAGGTAGGGTTTCTAATGGACCTAGATATGCTTAGTTGAGATGCTTGGGAAGTGGTTTCAATTCTAATATGGGTGCATCCTTTTTTGATGGTTTGGGTAATGGTTCAGGTACTTTCTCTAGTGGTTTAGTTGGAAGTTTTCATCTTGATTTTTTATCAATTATAGCAACCTCATTAATTTTCTCTCCATCTTGGTTTATGTAGGTTTTTAGGTCAAGCTTTTTATCACTAAGGTCAATTGGATCATAAACATTATCCTGAACATAATTTGAGTCGCTCGTTTGATGTGCATTGGTAAGATTAAAAATATCAAGATCAATTGACATATTTCCAGAGGAGAGTTTCATTAATCCATTTCGATAATTAATTAGGGCATTAGCTATGGCCAAATATGGTCTACCTAAAATCATTGAGATATGGCTTTTTGGGTTTATCACCGGTTCAGTTTCTAAAATCACAAAGTCCAATGGATAGATAAAGTTACCAACTTTGATCAATACATCCTCTACTATTCCCTTGGGTACTTTCAAAGAGTGATCAGATAGTTGTATTTTAGAAACTGATATTTTTAATAGAGTCTCATATACAGAGTATGACAATATATTAACACTTGCCCCTAAGTCTAATAGAGCCCTATTTATGAGGGTGTTCCCTATAATGCATGAAATAGTGGGTAACCCTGGATCTTTGTATTTCACTGTCATGTGGTTTGATAGGTAAGAGCTCACACTGGCTGCCAGAAAGGCTTTCTTGGGCACATTGATGGTCTTCTTTTTGGTACATAGATCCTTAAGGAATTTGGCATAGGCTGGGACTTGTTGGATCATGTTCAGTAAGGGGATGTTCACTTTAACTTGCTTAAAGACCTTCAAAATCTTATCAAATTGGGCTGAATTTTGATTGGACTTAAGTCTATTTGGGAGTGGTGCTACAACCCTAATTTTTTGTTTATCTTCTTCTGACATGGGCTCAACTAGTGGGTTGGCCATTACATTAGACTCTGATGCCTCAGGTGTTTCGGGCTAACCCAGCTCAATAAGTTGTTCAAAGGGTGGGACTTCTAATTCTTCTTCTTCATGTGTGTCCATCTGATTATCTATTTGTCTCCTAGATTTTAATGTATGAATGACACTTAGTTGGTTAATCTGGGCTCCTTGTTTGGATTCTTGGATGTTTAGGTTCCTAGGGTTAGCTTCGGGCTAACTCGATAGCTTACCCCATTCTCTTTCACTGAATTCTGTGACTAGTTGACCTATCTGGATTTCTAATTTTGTAATGGATTGTGTGTGTAAGTGAAGAAGTTGAGTATTCATTTCTAGCCCTTTCAATGCTTGTAACACCTTCTCTTCGAAAGTAGGATCATGATTATTTCGTGGAGGTTGAGGAGCACTTGGATATTGAGAATACGATATGTGTTGACTCAAGTATTGATTTTGATGATTAATAAAATACATGAGTATGTTTACTATGCTTCTAATAGATTTAACAAGTATTACAGGGATTAAAAATGGTTGATCAATCAAAAGGAATAAAGAAACAAGTTTTGAATCAAAATGTCAATAGAATTTTTCAAAGTTCAGAGCTTGAAGTCGACACCCAAATGGTCAGGAGCCAACCCCAAGGCGTATCAGAAGTTTTCTGAAATTTTGGCATGGTCTGGAGTTGACACCCAGAGTTTCAGAGCTGACTCTAACCTGAGAACAGAGAGCGTATTTTTATGAGCATTTCTAGAGCCGACACCCTCGGATTGCGGAGCCGACCCCCAAAAGCGGCGAGCCGACACTTAACTTTCTCAGAGCCGACTCATCAACAACTTTTTATTTTCTATTTTTGGATACCCGACTTGGAGCCGACACCTGAAAAGTTGGAGCCGACTCCAACCTATCAGGAACGGATTTTTTATCTATCAGAACAGACTCCAATGGTAAGATTTCTTTTTACCTAACCTCTAACGGCTATTTTCTTTGTGTGTAGAAAGATCCAAACATCTCACAACGGCTATATTTCCCACCTAACTTGGATTAAGAAATCTATAAAAGGGAAAAATCGTCCGTTTGAAAAAGAAGGATATACAAGAGAAAAGAGAAGAAAAATCAAGAAAAATACTCTGTGAAAAAGAGAGAGAAATCAAGAGGAAAGACTTAGAGCTCAAATCCTTCAACCTTAGAAAGGTCAAAGAGAAATCCACAAGCTTCTCAAGTTCAAATCAAGGAGATTTCCATCCTTAGAAGAAAGATAGCAAAAGCCCCAAATCCTCAACTTCTCAAGTGCAAATTTTTTGAAGAATCTGAGCTGAGGCCCTAATTCAATCTTTTAAAGGAGAAGAAGAAAAGAAGAAAAGAAAAAAAAGCACACATTCAAAGAGCTTCAAACAGGCTTTTCTTATCCTTGCTTAATTATTGTTTATTTGCTCATTTGAGGAGTTGCTATGTACTTAAACTCTATTTTTCATTAGTGTTTGCTAATTCAATCAGGGGATTGAATTGGTGGAGATAGTATACCTCAGTACAAGCTAAGGATAGCTTGTTATTGGGTTGTGTGCTGGTGAGCCAAGAAAACCAGCTGGGTTCATTGTGATCCCGGGGGAAACAATAAGTTCTGAGTTGTGAACTTGTAAAACAACTCGACTATAATCAAAAGGATTATAGTGTGGACCCAAGTGAAGCTTGGGAGTGGATGTAGGTGTTGGATACACCGAACCACTATAAAATCTTTGTGTTTGCAATGCTTTGTTTCTTAATCTCTCTTAATCTCATTTATTTGTGATTAGCATTTATCCACTTTGCTCTTAAGCTCTTTCATATCAAAGCAAAAAGTTTTTTTAAGAGTTATATTTTTTTAAGAACCCAATTCACCCCCTCCCCCCCCCCTCTTGGGTTGTCATCTGGGCTAACAATTGGTATCAGAGCTTGTGCTCATTTCTTGTTTGATCCAACGATCAAGAGTTAAAGATCCAAATGGCAGCTCAAGCTGGATCTTCATATGCTGAAGGTCATTCTACCAATAGACCTCCTTTATTCAATGGTTCTAATTATTCTTATTGGAAAGCTAGAATGAGAATTTTTATTCAAGCTTTAGATTATGAGCTTTGGAGTGTAATCACTAATAGACCTAGCACACCCACACACTTAGTAGATGGTTCAATAGTTCCTAAACCCGAAAGGGATTGGAATGAGAACGATAGAAAAATGGCTCAGCTCAATGCTAAGGCCATGAATGTTTTATATTGTGCTTTAGATGCTAATGAGTTTAATAGAATTTCTACATGTATTTCCACAAAAAAAATTTGGGATAGATTAGAAGTTACCCATGAGGGTACTAATCAAGTCAAAGAATCTAAGATTAATATTCTTGTTCATAAGTATGAATTGTTTAGCATGGAACAAAATGAAACTATCACATGCATGTACACTAGATTTACTGATATTGTAAATGGTCTAAAAAGTCTTGGTAAGACCTATACTAACTCTGAATTGGTTCATAAAATCCTTAGGTCTCTTCCAAGATCATGGGAAGCGAAAGTAACTATCATCCAAGAAGCGAAAGATTTAAATACATTACCTTTGGAAGAGCTACCTGGATCATTAATGACCCATGAACTGACCATGAAGCAACATCAAGAGGAAGAGGTCAAAAGAAGAGAACAATTGCCCTCAAAGCTGCAGAAATCAAGAAGAGCAGCAGTGATGATGAAGAAGATGATGAGGAGGAGACTACACTTTTAGCTAAGAAATTCAAAAGATTTATGCAAAGAAGGAGACCCTTCCACAAGAAAAAATTTGGAACAAAGTTGGATGGTGAAAAAGAAAAAGAAAATGATAAGGATAAAGAGAAAGACCCCCTCATATGCTATGAATGTAAGAAATCGGGGCACTTTAGATATGATTGTCCTCAATTAAAAAAGGGATACAAGAAAAAGAAAAAGGCATACGTTGCAATATGGAGTGACAGCGAAGAATCCTCATCCGAGAAGGAACAAAAGGAAGTTGCAAACATTTGCTTTATGGCAAAAGAAGACGATGAGGTATGTACCAAAACTCATGACTTTACCTTTGACGAATTGCTTGATGCATTTAATGAATTAGTTAGTGATTTCAAAATTCTGAAAAAGAAAAGCAAAGTTTTGAAAAATGATAATTCAAATCTTGTCAAGGAAAGGGATAAACTAACACATGAAGTTGAAGAATTGAAATCTGAAAATAAGAATTTGTTAAAAAATAAAGAGTCAATTTCTAATGAAAATGTTAGCTTAAAGAAAGAAGTTGATAAATATAAAAATATAGTTGATAAATTTACATATAGCTCAGAAAAACTTAATTTATTATTGAGTAATCAAAGAGCTGTATTTGATAAAGCCAGATTAGGTTATAGGCCTAACATGAAACAAAAGTATGTTAAAAATTTCTTTAAGAAAGAACAGGATAAAAATGATGTTTCATGTTATTGTTGTAACAAAAAGGGACATAAAGCTTATGAATGCAATTTTAGAAAAATTAACAAGAATTTAAGTAGTAAAGAAAAGAAAATATGGGTTCCGAAAGGAATAATCTTTGTTGCTACTAACCATGAATGACCCAAGAAAGCTTGGGTACCTAAACAGAAAGTTTGATTACTTTGCAGGAGTGTCTTACGGCCAAAAGATCAAAACAAAAGTGGTATCTTGATAGCGGCTGCTCAAGACACATGATGGGTGACAAGGAGCAATTCATCACCCTTGAGGATAAAAGATGAGGAGTTGTCACATTTGGTGATAATGGTAAAGGCCAGATTATGGGATTTGGTAAAATTCAGATAACTCCCTCCACTTTCATTGAAAATGTTCTTTATGTAGATGGTTTAAAGTATAACTTAATTAGTATTAGCCAATTGTGCGATAAAGGTTTCAAAGTTTCATTTGAAGCTTCTATCTGCACCGTCTCTAATCCTATTAACAATAGCATTATATTTACTGGATATAGAAATGCAATGTATACTTAATTAATTTGGACAATTTGTCTACAAGTAATCATTGCCTAGTTGCTGATAATGCTAATGTAAATAAGATTGGATGGCTATGGCATCGTATATTAGGTCATGCAAGTACACACTTGATTTCAAAACTGATTAGAATGGACTTAGTTAAAGAACTTCCAAAGTTAGATTTTGAAAATAATCAAATTTGTGATGCATGTCAATTTGGAAAAAAACTAGAAACTCTTTCAAATCTAAAAATATTGTTTCCACTTCTAGGCCACTAGAGCTACTTCACATGGACCTTTTTGGACCTACTAGAACAACAAGTCTAGGAGGAAAAAAATATGGCCTTGTGATAGTAGATGATTATTCTAGATTCACTTGGATATTATTTTTGGCCCACAAGGATGAGACTTTTCAATATTTTTGAAATTCTTTAAGAAAGTCACTAATGAGAAAAACAACACCATAGTGTCTCTTAGAAGTGATCATGGCACTGAATTTGAAAATCATTTGTTTGAGAGTTTCTGCATTGAACATGGCATTCATCATAATTTCTCTGTACCTAGAACACCTCAACAAAATGGAGTTGTAGAAAGAAAAAATAGGACGTTAGAAGACATGGCTCGTACCATGCTATGTGAAAGCAACCTACCAAAGTATTTTTGGGCGGAAGCTATAAACACGGCATGTTACATCCTTAACAGAGCCCTAATTAGGCCAATTCTTAAGAAAACTTCCTATGAATTATGGAATAATAGGAAACCAAACATTAGTTATTTTCATGCATTTGTTGTAAATATTTTATTCATAATAATGGAAAAGATAATCTTGGTAAATTTGATGCAAAATCTGATAAAGGCATATTTTTAGGATATTCAACAACTAGTAAAGCCTATAGAATATTTAACAAGAAATCCTTAATTGTAGAAGAATCTATTCATGTAGCTTTTGATGAGTCTTTAGCATCAAGTTCAGAAAAGATTGATGATGAGGAAGATACAAATATACTAGAAAGAGATATTGAAAAATTAAATATAGATGTATCTTCAGATCATGAACAAGAAGCTAAAGATGATGATTCACCTAGGGTTGATGTTATTGATACTAATCATAATGAAGTAGATCTTCCTAGAGAATGGAGATATGCCTATGGTCATCTGAAGGAATTGATTATAGGTGATCCATCTCAAGGAGTAAGAACTAGATCATCTATGAGGAATATCAATAATCATCTTGCATTTGTATCTCAAATTGAACCTAAAACTATTGAAGAAGCTGAAAAAGATAGTAATTGGATGCTAGCTATGCAAGAAGAATTAAATCAGTTTACTAGGAATAATGTATGGTCCTTAGTTGATAGACCTAAAAGTCATTCAGTTATAGGATCTAAATGGGTATTTAGGAATAAATTGGATGAAAATGGCATAGTAATCAGAAATAAAGCTAGATTAGTTGCAAAAGGATATAATCAAGAAGAAGGAATTGATTTTGATGAAACTTTTGCACCTGTAGCTAGATTAGAGGCAATTAGATTACTACTTGCATTTGCATGTCATATGAACATCAATCTATTTCAAATGGATGTTAAAAGTGTATTTTTAAATGGTTTTATAAATGAGGAAGTTTTTATGAAAACCACCTGGTTTTGAAGATCATGAATTTTCAAATCATGTTTTTAAATTACACAAAGCACTATATGGTTTAAAACAAGCACCTAGAGCTTGGTATGATAGGTTAAGCAAATTTCTAATTGAAAATGGTTTTTCTAGAGAAAATGTAGACAAAATATTTTTGAAAAGAAAAGATAAAGACTTATTAGTAGCACAAATATATGTAGATGATATTGTATTCGGTGCTACTAACAATTATTTGTGTCAAGAATTTGCTAAGCTAATGCAGGGTGAATTCGAGATGAGCATGATGGGAGAACTCAACTTCTTCCTAAGACTCCAAATCAAGCAAAGCAAAGAAGGGATTTTCATCAACCAAACAAAGTACACAAAGGAAATACTCAAGAAGTTTGGAATGGAATCAATCAAACCCTTGGAACACCTATGAGTCCTTCATGGAAATTGGATAAAGATGAAGACGGTAAGAGAGTTGATAAAAAATACTATAGAGATATGATCGGATCTCTACTTTGCTTAACCGTAAGTAGACCTGATATCATGTTTGCTGTTTGTTTATGAGCTACATTTCAATCAGAACCTAAAGAATCTCACTTAATTGCTGTAAAAAAAATACTAAGATATCTAAGTGGAACCAAAAATGTAGGATTATGGTATTCTAGAGATTCAACACTTAATTTGATTGCTTATCAGATTCTGATTATGCTGGATGTAAACTAGATAGAAAAAGTACAAGTAGTGCATGTCAATTTTTAGGAAGTAACTTAATCTCTTGGTTTAGCAAAAAGCAAAATTCGGTTGCATTATCTACTGCTGAAGCAAAATATGTTGCAGCTGGAAGTTGCTGTGCTCAAATCCTTTGGATTAAGCGACAACTTGAAGATTATGGCATAACACTTGATAAAACTCCTATTAGATGTGATAATACAAGTGCAATCAATTTAACTAAGAATCCAATACAACATTCAAGAACTAAGCACATTGAAATTAGATATCACTTTATAAGAGAACATGTAACTAATAATGAAATTTGCCTGATTATGTTAATACTGAAGAACAGTTAGCTGATATATTTACAAAACCTTTGAGTGAGGAGAGATTTTGTTATCTTAGAGGAGAATTAGGAATTTGTGATCCTTTGGAATGATTTTGAAACCCTAAGGAATGATTATCTAGAATTCAATCAATTCCTATGATTTCTTTCATGACTTTAAGGACAATTTATCTAGACTTTTGAGCAATTTGATTCTCCACATTCCAAAGTTTTTTTCCCTTATTTTGACAAGTTTTGGCTGTTTGAAACTCATTTATTTTTCTTTGAAACTGTCAGTGGAGTCGACACCTTGTCTATGTCGCTCTCGGTCTCTGACCTTAGAGCCGACACCCGCTAAAGCGGAGCCGACTCCAGTTCGGGCGCTAACAGTGTTAGCGACTTGGAGTCGACACCCGACTTTGCGGGAGTCGACACCTGGTGGACCCAAATTGATTATATTAGGGCAGAGTCGACACCTTCTCATTTTCTATCTTCTCCAAACCTTCTCCAAAACCCCTCCAAACCTTCCAAAGCCAAATACTCCTCAAATCAACCATTCCCTAAGATTCCAATGGCACCTAAGCATAGGGGATCGGTCTTTGATGCTCCCATGGCTACAAGGAAGCGCACGGCTCGACGTCCCATCCGTGAACCTTCCCCAAGCGATGATTCCTCTTCAACTCACTCGGATAATCTAGCCCCTCCTCTCCTCAAGTAGATATCCTTGATTGGTGAGTCATAACCATGGAAGAAAGGTGGACTTCGATTTCTTTGAAGCCGAGGGTTTTGCAATCAATAGACGAATTAAAGAGCTCGGCTGGGATAAGGTATGTTCTATGGATGTTCCCACTTATCCAGCCCTAGTTAAGGAATTTTATCTCAATTTATCAAGGGGAGAGTGGAATAGTCAGATCTGTAAGAGGGAAAAGTATTCATCTCACATATCAAATTTTAGGAAATCTTTTAGGCATCTCTGTCACTGGGCTTGCGGCGGACATTCACAGTGAGAGATCAGATGCTTTGTCAAGGATGTTAGGAAGAGAAATAACTGAGTTTTAGAAAGTTAGGGCAAATCAATTGCCACTTTAGATTGCTGCATAACATTTGTGGTAGGATCTTATTTCCCAAGACTGGCCATTTTGAGTATGTCTCAGAGCGAGATATAGTGATTATGGATAGTATCTTGATGGGTCAGCTAATTAATCTTGCTGGAATGATGATATGGTATATGGCTGAGGCCGGAGGCAAGAGGAGATCTTCATTGCCTTATGGGATGATCCTAACCATGGTTTTTAGAAGTCAAGGAGTTGTGATTTCTGACAATGAGCCATCGAAGAACCTTAGACACACAGATTACTATAGCTTGGCTACTGTGCACAGAATGGGGTTTGTAAAAGTGGAAGGTAGATGGGAAAGGAAAGGCCATCTGGATGAGAGAGCAGCTGATATTAAGGATACTGCACCATCTGAGGCAGGTCCATCAGCGAGACATCCATCACCAGAGCCTAGCAGATCTTCACCACCACCGGTACCTACTCCAGCTACTGCACATGTACCACCGCCTATGTCATTTATTGGTTTTTCTAATATCCAGTTAGAACAGCTTAAAAGTTTATTTGCTACTCACAAGGAAGAAATGAAAACAAAAATTGACAACAGTTTAATGAATTTAAGAAAATGTATTATTCTTTGGATGAAAGAATTGGTAAAATTGAATCTACACTTGGAGCCTCCGCAGATCTTTGAAGATTGATCTCAAGAATATTTTTGAAGAACTTAAAGATATTGGTGGAGATTCAGAGACTTACTCCAAATGCAATGCTGAGCTTTAGGACAAAATTATGACTGCATGTGCATTTGTTGATAGAAGACTAAAGGAATTTGTAAGAACTCAAAGTGAAGGAATGGAAAAAATAGTAGAAGAATTGCAAAGACTTCTTAGAACTAATTTTTGATCATATTATATTGAAGTTCTTTGATGATGTTTAGTTTAGTTTGATGTTGATTTACTTTTCACTAGAGTCTTGATGTAATGAAGTTTAGTTTAGTTTGAAATTTTGATGTAATAAAGTTTCTTTTTGCAATATGATGTAATACTTGACTTTATGTAATGAACTTATTTGATACTTAATGAATATCATTTGATCTTTGAAGCATCTCTCAATTTTAATGTAATGAACTTATTTGATACTTAATGAATATCATTTGATCTTTGAAGCATCTCTCAATTTTATCATTTAACTTGAAACTTCTTAACCTTTTTGTTGATTACAAAAAAGGGGGAGAAGTAATTTGATAGTCGTATATGCATCAAAAGTTAAAAAGAGGGAAAAGTATTTGTATATGCATTGGAATAAATAAGCTTAATTTGACATATGTGCACTTAATCTGATATAATTTGGTATGATTGTTTAATCAGTATCAAACATTAAAAAGTTTACTGTTAAATTGAGTATCATAGGGGGAGCTACTTCAATCAGGGGAGCTTACCTATGAGAACTAAATATTTGAGAAATTTGAGTTGAAAATCTTATTGTCTAACTCATGCATATACTTAATGTTTTTATAATCATCAAATAGGGGGAGATTGTTGACTCAAGTATTGATTTTGATGATTAATAAAAGACATGAGTATGTTTACTATGCTTCTAATATATTTAACAAATGTTACAGGGATTAAAAATGGTTGATCAATCAAAAGGAATAAAGAAACAAGTTTTGAATCAAAATGTCAATAGAATTTTTTAAAGTTCAGAGCTTGGAGTCGACACCCAAATGGTCAGAGCTGACCCCAAGGCATATCAGAAGTTTTCTAAAATTTTGGCATGGTCTGGAGTCAACACCCAGAGTTTCAGAGCCAACTCTAACCTGAGAATAGAGAGCATGTTTTTTGAGCATTTCTGAAGCCGACACCTTCGGATTGCGAAGCCGACCCCCGAAAGCAGCGAGCCGACACTTAACTTTCTCGGAGCCGACTCCTCAACAACTTTTTATTTTCTATTTTTGGATACCCGACTTGGAGCCGACACCTGAAAAGTTAGAGCTGACTCCAACCTATCAGGAACAGATTTTTTATTTGTCAAAACAGACTCCAACGGTAAGATTTCTTTTTACCTAACCTCTAACAGCTATTTTCTTTGTGTGTGAAAGATCCAAACATCTCACAACGGCTATATTTCCCACCTAAACCTGGATTAAAAAATCTATAAAAAGGGAAAAATCGTCCGTTTGAAAAAGAAGGATATACAAGATAAAAGAGGAGAAAAATCGAGAAAAATACTCGTGAAAAAGAGAGAGAAATCAAGAGGAAAGACTTAAAGCTCAAATCCTTCAACCTCAGAAAGCTTAAAGAGAAATCCATAATCTTCTCAAGTTCAAATCAAGGAGATTTTCATCCTTAAAAGAAAGATAGCAAAAGCCCCAAATCCTCAACTTCTCAACTGCAAATTTTCTGAAGAATTTGAGCTGAGGCCCTGATTTAAACTTTCAAAGGAGAAGAGGAAAAGAAGAAAAGCACACATTCAAAGAGCTTCAAACAGGCTTTTCTTATCCTTGTTTAATTTATTGTTTATTTGCTCATTTGAGGAGCTACTATATACTTAAACTCTATTTTTCATTAGTGTTTGCTAATTCAATCGAGGGATTGAATTAGTGGAGATAGTATACCTCAGTACAAGCTAAGGATAGCTTGTTGTGTGTTGTGTGCTGGTGAGCCCGGAAAACTAGCTGGGTTCGTTGTGATCCGGGGGAAACAACAAGTTCTGAGTTATAAGCTTGTAAAACAACTCGACTGTAATCAAAAGGATTATAGTGTGGACCCAAGTGAAGCTTGGGAGTGGACGTAGGTGTTGGATACACCAAACCACTATAAAATCTTTGTGTTTGCCGTACTTTGTTTCTTAATCTCTCTTTATCTCATTTATTTGTGATTAGCATTTATCCACTTTGCACTTAAGCTCTTTCATATCAAAGCAAAAAGTTTTTTTTTAAGAGTTAATTTTTTTTAAGAACCCAATTCATCCCCCCCCCTCTTGGGTTGTCATCTGGGCCAACAATATGCTTCTGAATTGGGTCTCCTGATGGTTAGGCCTAATTAATGTTGGACTGATGATAGGTTGGGGTTTCTATAAAAAATTTGGATGATTTTGCCAGGTAGGATTGTAAGTATTTGAATATGGACCATTTTCTGATCTAGGAGCCATTCGGGTTTGGGCTTGGTAGGCTTGCTCTTGAATAAGCTCAGGAAATTGGTATGCAGCTGACATTCACCTATAGAATGGGTTGGATTCGAACAGATTATACAAACCTCATGTAATTGAGTAGATGGGAAAGAGGTGTTCCAACTTGTAGAATTCGATCAAGTTTTTGGGATAGTTCATCAATTTTGATATAGATGTCTATAGACTGACCTATGTTGTATATTCCCCCTCTTTTTGGTTTGTGGGAGGATCTCTACGGGAAGTAGACATGTGGTATCATGAATTTTTACTTAGAGTTTCAAAAAGCTACCATGCCTCATGTTCATTTTTTAGCATAAATGTTTCTCCACATGAGGCATCCACCATTTGTCGATGCCTTTCTGATAATCCATCATAAAAATATTGAACTAACTGCCATTTAGATATTGCATGGTGCGGACATTTCCTAGTTAATTCTTTTAATCTCTCTCACATTTCATGAAACATTTCTCCTTCTAACTTAGAAAAATTGGTTATGACTTTCATAATTTGATTCATTTTTTCTATAGAAAGTATTTCTTAAGAAACTCCCTCTGAAGTTGGTCCCAAGTTGAAATTATAATGTCTAGTAAATTTAACCAATACTTGGCTTATCTTTTAGGGAGAAAGGGAATAACTTGGCAAAGTACTCCTTTAATTGACGTGGTGGATTATTTTCTTGATTAAGATCCATAATGCGTGCTCTGTTTGCTCTACAAGTTCTCTCTATTTCAGGGTTTAAGGGTATGAGGTTGGATTGTAACGATCGATGACAAAGCATATACCCTACCAATACACTCTAAAGCAAACAGTAATTTAGTTTTTTTTACTAATATAATAGAAGAGAAAGGAGAAAATTCTAAAGAAAATATCGTAAAAGACTCCTAGAACTAAGAGCAATGAAGAATAATTTAGTTATGGTTTAATAATTATTAGCAATCAAGTTAACAAAAATTAGACTCTCTACCCTACGTTTAACCTAGATCTAAATAGCTCCTAATTTCTAAGACTGCCTTGGAGCCCTCCAAGTCAAAATTAACTGATCAACTAGCCAGTTAAGGGTAAGGTTAGTGGGAGTCCTTCCGTCGCTTACTAGGTAAGCGAACGGAACCAATTAAGTAACCACTTTCCTTTCCTGTTCTAGACACCAGTTAAGCAGTCAATCCCGATCCGGTCCAGCCCTTTCGGGTGTCTTGTCCTATTGAGCTCAAGTTCCTTAGGGCTGACGTCTAGTAAATTTTAAAGTTAAAGGCTTGGGTTAATGCAAAATGAAGGATGTGATTTATGGGCCAAGGAAGGGTGATCAACTCCCCACCTTATCTTAATTAAGAGTTTGAGCCTTTAAAGTTAATTATGAAAATGCTATGCAACAAGCAGATGTCCAACTCTTGAAATTATCAAACAAAATTAATCTAATTGGTTTCTTTTTTAGATTTTTGTGATTAAGTTTCTAATTTTCTAATAAATTATGAGATGTCATTAAAAAAATTTTGAGTTTCACAGAAAATAAATTTACCTAAGTCAATCTAAGCATAAAAATAAAATATTTTTTTATTTTTATTATATTTTATTTTTATTTATGTATTATTATTATTATTTTATTTTCTTAAATTAATTATATTTTATGGAAAGTGTCTTAGGATTTTCTTTTAGGTTCTTTTAAGGTAAGTTAATTAAAAGGAAAAGTTGATTAGGTTAAAAGTGGATTTGTGATTAAAAAAAGTAATTTTTTATGTAAAAAGAAATAAGAAAATCTAACAATTAAGGTAACTAAAAAAGCAATAAGCTAAAGAGAGCAATAACTATTCAACAAAAAAGGAATTTTTTTTACTCTTTTCTTTTATATAGAAGCATGAAGAATAATGAAACAATAAAAAATTAAAAATAAGAATAAAATTATGAAAAAAATTATAATATTTTTTTTTATTTTTTATTTTTTTCGTGAACTAATCGTGCCGTTGGCGGTCAAAAATAAAACCTAATCGCTACTATAGCTAGTGGTGAATCAGGATCATATCCTCATGGATCAAGGGCAATTATTTCATGAAAAAGAAAAAGAAAATTTATTTATAGAGGATTATATTAAGAATAGCCGTTATTAAAAGATAACAATTAATTAATTAACAAAATTCAAATAGCAGGAGAAGCAACCCAGGAATCCGAATCCATCATGCAAATAGGCTTTATCTTTTTTTTTAATGTTGCAATAGTAATATTTTTTGTAAATTTAAAATTAGAATAATTTATCTCTTGTTAGGTACGGATCATATCAGGAGATCACGGCACGTTCGCTTAGAATATAAACTATCTAATAATTGTAAGGTTAAGGGTCTAATCTATCATACTACGATCTGTCTCTCTTAGGCATGTACCGTATTCTGAGATCATGATACATCGATAGAGGGTACAGGCTGTGTATGCCAGATCAAAACCTTGATCAGAAAAATATCTCAAAAGATATAATAAAGAAGAGCATAATTTTTATTGCATAAAAAATAAGAACAAAAAGAAAGATAAAACCTGATTATAGGCTTCATCATCATCCCAAGTTGAAGGAATCTAGCCACGCATTGCTGCTGCCAGCATCCCCTCCATAATTTTTCTCTCCCAAGCCTAATTAAATACAATAATCTAAATAAAAGAAGAATAAAAAGAGCTTTGTAGAAACTCCTCCCCAACTACTGCCTGAGGTCCTTCTTTTATAGAGCTCGTCTAGGGTTTTCTTCTAGTCAAAGTTGGAGTCCATCGGGCGCTCAAGATCGTTCGAATATTATGAAAAAAAAATTTAGTCATTCATTCAACATCACCAGCCTTATTTTGCATCGAAAATTATGCGAAATCATCTCTTTCTTTCTTTTTGAGCAAACCGAGTCCTGATTTGAGTGCCATCTGCATTGTTGGACTCCATAAATCGAGATCTTTCCATATATGGGCTCCTTTTCTGCAAACATTCATAAAAAGTATCAATTATTAATAAATTTAAAATAATTAATAGTTATTTTAATAGTTTAATTGGGATAATAAATAGACTTATCATGTATGGCACGAGCTATGAAAATATTGGGATAGTGATGAGTTCAAAGCCAATAGTTAGAAGAACAAGAAGAATCGTGCATCCGATTGCGATGGATTAGGCTTCCCACTTCACACTGGTGGTTCTATCAACATTCGACAAGATTGGTATTGATATATCAAGCTTTTTTATCCTGAACTTTGCAAGCAATGCATGCATGTCTCACCATCTTAATTTTACTGTCTTAATGAGTACTCTTATCAATTTATTTTGTTCATATTGGACTTCAATGCATATATCTTTGTATATATATGCATTTTTAAAATTTTTCCTTCCTAACAAGTCTTGTAGGCATTATATAAGTATTGATTTTTAAGTGCTTATTAATTATTGTTGCTGGCATCGTAGAAATCCTCTACATCTAACAATAACCATGCTAGAAGGTATTTTCTGAAACCTTCAGTTGTATTATTTGTTTGGGCTAACTGTCCAATAAGGTTGTAACTGGGCTAACTGCGTGTTGTGAATAATTAAGCCTAAAATTCCTGACACTCATATGGCTTTGGCTTTCGGAAGGCATCAGTGTTTGAATGTTTCCCTTCTTTGGATTCTTTTCCTATGGGTCCTGATGCTGTTTACTAATAAAAATAAAGACAAACTTTCCTCAAGTTCATATTAGGTTGTGGATTAATTTACAGCTCCGAGGGGTACTGTTTTGTTGCTGATTAAGAGAGAATCTCTATTTTTTTTATTGTTTGTCACTGGAGCATGATTCAGTATGAGAATCAAAGAGACAATAATGGATCAAATTTTTCTTCAAGGGAGTAGTTTTCTTCTCCAAAAGAAAGCAATTTTGTCAGAACGACAGACAAATCATTCAAAATAATCATCTGCTAACTTTTTTTCCGTTAAACTTTCTCTGCAATTGTTCTGTGTAGAAACTTGAGACACCACGAGAGAAAACAATAGATTCTCTTCTTTTCCTTTCTTCCATTGGTTTGTTTTTCCTTTTATTTTTCACTTTCTCAGCTACTGAAAAATTGGAGTGAATGACATAACTTCATTTGATTTAGCAGTACGTGATTCTAGAAATTAAAAAAATAATAAGATCCATTTAAGTATTGATTTAAAAAAATTTAAAAAATAATGCAATGGACATGAATATTTTGGGAGTGTGGTGTCACAGATCCATATACCAGCTCCATGAAACAACAGTTCCTCTGTAAATAAATGCACAAAGTTATTGTTACACCATCTTATTTTGATCTAAAATCACTTCAAAATGAACCTCATGTGAATTTTTGCTTCTTGGGCTTGAGTTGATTGGTGGTATCTGATTGATGGGTGAATCACATTGAACTTGTTTCTTATGATGAACATAGATAGGCATTAATTATTAGCTCTCAAAAAACCAAAAAACCATGACATTATAGGAATGACAATATAGGTGGCAGGAATTAAATGGAAAATTCCAGTTTTTAGGATATTAGCAGATTGTGCAGGCTTTTATTGGCTACCAACCGTAGGCCTTGTCCAATCCAAACTCGGTTGGTGCTATTATAAACATGCAATCCATAACTGACCAGGGGAAAGAATTAAGACAAAAATAATAGCACTGTCACCTTGGACAGAACTCCTATGTTTCATGGATTACTTCAACATAATTAGATACTAATATGTCATGCATATTAGTCCAATGCAATGTATACCTGTTCAAATGGAAAGAAAAATAAGTTGTCTATTTCAAAACGTAACTTGACCCGACAACCGGATGGGACAGAAGGTGTTTGGTTTCTGTGGATAAAATGGTCCATAGATGTTAACTTAGGTCTCTTTCCATTATTTCCTTTCAATTTCAAAGTCACACCAAAAGGTACATAGACTTATTTAAACTTTGCAATATAGTTTTTTTTCAATTAAATATATCAATTTATAAAATTTATTCAATCAAATATATTTTTGTTGATAATCAACGATGATTTGGTAGCTAAATAGTATTAGCTGACATGTTGGATAAAAAAAATGTTAGTACGATGGTATGTGATGTTGAGATCGAAACAGTGAAAGGATCCACAGATTTTGGGAGTAGGAGATATAAAATGATAATTTTTTTATTTTTCTATTGTTTTCATTTTAATGCCATATAGGCATTATTTTCATATTTAATTTGATATATATATCAAATTAAATATGATGATTGATCAAATCATTGTATATGATCATAAAAATTATGCTTGACTGGAGGATTTTATAAGTTTTGTATACTTAATCAAAAAGAAAAAAAAATACTCAATTAAAAACTTCAAATAAATTTGTGATGTAATTATTCTTTCTAAATTTTACGGAAGAAGATATTCAACTCTAAAGATACCTAATTTAGTTAGAAAAGTCTTTACTAACTTAAAATATTGTATCTTTTCTAATATAATGCTTGAGACCCATCTCCCTCTTGCCATGCAATTCATCTATTCATGTATTCATGGGTGAAGGCGAGGGGAAGAGAGAGTAATTGTATTAGTTTTATCTTGACTTTTCTATACCTTAATAATACTTTGCTTGATCATGACTATATCTAAATTCTTATATTATTTGCATATTTCACTGTTGTTTATGTTATTAAATTCTAATTTGATATTATCTTTTTCTTTACATATATGTTGTTCTTATTTCATATAATTTTTTTAAAAAAATTGATAATATTGTTTATATTATGCAATTCAGACGTAGAAGTTAAACCTAGCACTTACATTAGATGAGCTCTTCAGACATACCCATCAAAAGAAAAGAATGGCAATCAGTGGATAAATAAAACGGCAGAAACATCACATGTAAGTATTTAAAAATTCTATTTTAATTCATATATTTATACTATTTCTATGTTTAACTCATTGTATCTAATATTTTTTACAGACTAATTTTATACAGAAGTGGCAAGAGGTGGAATCAAGTCAGAGCTCAACTGGAGAGGATGGTGTGGAATCATCACAGCAGCAGCCTCAGCCCTTTATGATGCATGTATGGAAAGAGACAGTTGGAGTAAACAAGGAACAGATTTATGGACTTGGATCACAAGCTAGCTTGCTGATAGGCTCCTCATCTTATGGCCATACATCCTTACGAGTTCCTAAGGAGTCGATTCAGGAGCGGAAAAAGATTTATAATATGTTTGAGACTGTATCTACCCAAAATAAGGAGTTAGCTAATCAGAACAGTCAGTTAGTAGCTCAAAATAATGAATTATCTACTCATATTTCACGTACTGAGGAGTTCATGCGTCTTATAATGGAAAAGATGCAGGTCAATCCATCTACCTTAGCACAACCTTCGTCTACAGTTCTAGCACCATCTCTAGCTGCTACCTCTGAAAATGATGGTGATTACAAATGATGTCGATGATGATGATGATCATGAGATATAATTTTTCTTTTTTTCTATGATTGGAATGATGCTTGTTTGTAATATTTTTTTCTTTTGTTATGAAACTTGAATATGATGACACTTGTACAACTTTTTTGAACTTGTTTGTTATGAACTTGTTATGAACTTGGATATGATGAACTTGTTATGAACTTTTTTGAGCTTGTTATGAACTTGTTATGAACTTAGATATGACGACACTTATGGATTATTTGCATATATATATATTTAAAAAATATTATAAGTTTTTTAAAGATTATATTTAAATATTGTAAGGGATTCTATTTTTTGAAAAGCTATTTTGCGAGGGATTGTTCCCTCGGATATTTATTTAGCGAGGGATAATTTTCTCAAAAATTAATAAAAGCTATTTAAAAAATTTAAAAAATCTATCAAAAATCCCTCGAAAAATCTCTCAAAAATTTTTCCTTGAAAAATTCCTCAAAATTTTTCCCTTGAAAAATCCCTCAAAAATTATCCCGCAGAGAATCCCTTAAAAAGTTTTCTCTCGAAAAATCCATCAAAAATTTTCTTGCAATATCCCTCAAAATTTTTTCCTCAAAATTTCTCTTAAAAAATTTCCCTCACAAAATCCCTCAGAACATTGCCCTCGGAAATTTTTCATCGAAAAATCCCTCAAAAAATTCCTTGAAAAAGTTTCCTCGAAAAATGGCTTTGAAAAATCTATCAAAAATTTGCAAGAGATAAATTCTGTTGGAAAATCTCTCGAAACATAAATTCCATCGAAAAAATTCCTCCAAAAAAATTTTTGAGGAGGGTTTTTTGACGACCATTTATTCATTGAAAATCCATCAAAAATATAATTTTTTGACATATCTTTTTCTTTTCCCTCAGAAAATCCCTCGCAAATGACTTTTTTCTTATAGTGTTCCTCTGTTTACCTACATGTCTCTTCTCCCATATATATCTTTTCTCTTTGTGATATTTCTTATATTACCTCATCTATATATGTCTTTCCAAAATTGTGTCTTAATTTGTTATTCTAATCCTATTTATGGTGCAAATAAACTAATTATGTTTATTATTATTCTTAATTATAAGTTTTAATGATACAATCCGATCTTCCACTACAAGAAAATACTGAAATAGTGATGCAAATTTAGCGACCCATCATTGTATCACTAAATTGCAACCACATTGCGACGCCTCCGTGACAATAAAATATTGCGACGCAATTAGCGACGCATTAACGACTCAATAAACTAGAAAATTAAAAAAAATTAATTTTTTAATTTAGCAATGTAAGTAATGTGTCACAATATTTTTAAATTTAGTTTTTATAAAATAGAATTATGAAATATAAAATATTGCGACGTAACTCAGTGCGTTGCAATGTTTTTAAAAAATTAATTATGTTAAATAGCAACGCATTAGCGACGCAATAAACCAAAAAATTAAAAAAATTATTTTTTATTTAGCGATGCACTAATTGCGTCGCAATAATTTTAAATAAAATTAATATTTATAAAATATAATTATAAAATAAAAATATTGCGATGCAACTAAGTGCATCGCAATGTTTTTAAAAAAATTAATTATGTTAAATAGCGACACAATAGCGATGCAATAAAATAGTAAATTAATAAAAATAATTTTTAATTTAGCGACGCAAGTATTACGTCGCAATATTTTTTAAAAAATTAAATTTTATAAAATATTAAAAAGAATTATAAAATAAAAATATTGCGATGCAACTAAGTGCATTGCAATATTTTTTAAAAAATTAATTATGTTAAATAGTGATGCAATAGCGACGCAATAAAATAGTAAATTAATAAAAATAATTTTTAATTTAGCGATGCAAGTATTGCGTCGCAATGCTTTTTTAAAAAATTAAATTTTATAAAAATATAATTAAAAGAAAAAAAATTAAAATAAAATGGTGCGATGCAACAAACTGCATCGCAATTTTTTAAAAAAATTAATTTTGGTACATGCGTCGGATCGATCATCGCCAACCATGATCGATCATGGCTTCGATCGATCGCAACCATCAGATCATCGCCGATCGGATCGATCGTGACGGTCCAAGATCGTTCATCGCTGACTGGGATCGATCATGGCTTCGATCGATCGCAACCGTCGGATCATCGCCGATCGGACCAATCGCAAAGGTCCGAGATCGGTCGTGGCCGATGGGGATCAAGGCTTCGATCGATGGCAACCATTGGATCGTCGACGATCGGACCGATCGCAATGGTTCGAGATCGGTCGTGGCCGATCGGGATCAGGGCTTGGATCGATCGCAACCGTCGGATCTTCGGCAATCAAACCGATCGCAACGGTCCAAGATCGATCGTGGCCGATCGGGATCAGGGCTTGGATCGATTGCAACCATTGGATCATCGTCGATCAGACGATCGCAACGATCCAAGATCGGTCGTGGCCGATCGGGATCAGGGCTTGGATCGATCGCAACCGTCGGATCATCGTCGATCGGACCGATCGCCACGGTCCGAGATCGATCATGGCCGATCAGGATCAGGGCTTGGATCGATCGCAACCGTCGGATCGTCGCGATCGGACCGATCCACGTCCAAGATCGGTCGTGGCCGATCGGGATCAGGGCTTGGATCGATCGCAACCATCGGATCGTCGCGATCGAACCGATCGCAACGGTCCGAGATTGGTCATGGCCGATCGGGATCAGGGCTTGGATCGATCGCAACCGTCGGATCATCGGCGATCGGACCGATCGCAATGGTCCGAGATCGTCGTGGCCGATCGGGATCAGGGCTTGGATCGATCGCAACCGTTGGATCATCGGCGATCGGACCGATCACCACGGTCCGAGATCGGTCATGGTCGATCGATCAGGGCTTGGATCGATCACAACCATCGGATCGTCGGCGATCGGACGATCGCCATGGTCCGAGATCGGTCGTGGCCGATCGGGATCAGGGCTTGGATCGATCGCAACCGTCGGATCGTCGCGATCGGACCGATCGCATGGTCCAAGATCGATCGTGGCCGATCGGGATCAGGGCTTGGATCGATCGCAACCGTCGGATCATCGGCGATCGGACCGATCACCACGGTCGAGATCGGTCGTGGCCGATCGGGATCAGGGCTTGGATCGATCGCAACCATCGGATCATCGCGATCGGACCGATCGCACGGTCCGAGATCGGTCATGGCCGATCGGGATCAGGGCTTGGATCGATCGCAACCGTCGGATCACGATCGGACCGATCGGCACGGTCGAGATCGGTCGTGGCCGATCGGATCAGGGCTTGGATCGATCGCAACCGTCGGATCGTCGCGATCGACCGATCGCGTCGAGATCGGTCGTGGCGATCGGGATCACGGCTTGGATCGATCAACCATCGGATCGTTCGATCGGACCGATTGCAACGGTCCGAGATCGATCGTGGCCGATCGGGATCAGGGCTTGGATCGATCGCAACCGTCGGATCGTCGCGATCGGACCGATCGCAATGGTCCGAGATCGGTCATGGCCGATCGGGATCAGGGCTTGGATCGATCGCAACCGTCGGATCGTCGGCGATCGACCGATCCACGGTCCGAGATCGGTCATGGCCGATCGGGATCAGGGCTTGGATCGATCGCAACCGTCGGATCGTCGGCGATCGGACCGATCGCAATGGTTCGAGATCGGTCGTGGCCGATCGGGATCAGGGCTTGGATCGATCGCAACCGTCGATCATCGGCGATCGATCGCCACGGTCCGAGATCGGTCGTGGCCGATCGGATCAGGCTTGGATCGATCGCAATCATCGGATCATCGGCGATTCGATCACCACGGTCCAAGATCGGTCGTGGCCGATCGGGATCAGGGCTTGGATCGATCGCAACCGTCGGATCGTCAGCGATCGGACCGATCGCCATGGTCCGAGATCGGTCGTGGCCGATCGGGATCATGGCTTGGATCGATCGCAACCGTCGGATCATCGGCGATTGGACCGATGTCCGAGATCGGTCGTGGCCGATCGGGATCAGGCTTGGATCGATCGCAATCGGATCGTCGGCGATCGGACCGATCGCCACGGTCCGAGATCGTCGTGGTCGATCGGGATCAGGGCTTCGTCGGATCGTCGGCGATCGGACCGATCGCAACGGTCCGAGATCGTCGTGGCCGATCGGGATCAGGGCTTGGATCGATCGCAACCGTCGGATCGTCGCGATCGGATCGATCGGTCCGAGATCGGTCGTGGCCGATCGGGATCAGGGCTTGGATCGATCGCAACCGTCGGATCGTCACCGATCGACCGATCGCATGGGAGATCGGTCGTGGCCGATCGGGATCAGGGCTTGGATCGATCGCAACCGTCGGATCATCGCGATCGGACCGATCGCAATGGTTCAAGATCGATCGTGGCCGATCGGGATCAGGGCTTGGATCGATCGCAACCGATCGTCGGCGATCGGACCGATCGCCACATCCGAGATCGGTCATGGCCGATCGGGATCAGGGCTTGGATCGATCGCAACCATCGGATCGATCGGACCGATCGCCACGGTCCGAGATCGGTCGTGGCCGATCGGGATCAGGGCTTGGATCGATCGCAACGTCGGATCGTCGGCGATCGGACCGATCGCAATGGTCCGAGATCGGTCGTGGCCGATCGGGATCAGGGCTTGGATCGATCGCAACCGTCGGATCGTCGGCGATCGGACCGATCGGTCCGAGATCGGTCGTGGCCGATCGGGATCAGGGCTTGGATCGATCGCAACCGTCGGATCGTCGGCGATCGGACCGATCGCCACGGTCCGAGATCGGTCGTGGCCGATCGGGATCAGGGCTTGGATCGATCGCAACCGTCGGATCGTCGGCGATCGGACCGATCGCACGGTCCGAGATCGGTCGTGGCCGATCGGGATCAGGGCTTGGATCGATCGCAACCGTCGGATCGTCGCGATCGGACCGATCGCCATGGTCCGAGATCGGTCGTGGCCGATCGGGATCAGGGCTTGGATCGATCGCAACCGTCAGATCGTCGGATCGGACCGATCGCAATGGTCCGAGATCGGTCGTGGCCGATCGGGATCAGGGCTTGGATCGATCGCAACCGTCGGATCGTCGGCGATCGGACCGATCGCCACGGTCCGAGATCGGTCGTGGCCGATCGGGATCAGGCTTGGATCGATCGCAACCGTTGGATCGTCGATGATCGGACCGATCGACGGTCCGAGATCGGTCGTGGCCGATCGGATCATGGCTTGGATCGATCGCAACCGTCGGATCGTCGGCGATCGGACCGATCGCCATGGTCGAGATCGGTCGTGGCCGATCAGGATCAGGGCTTGGATGATCGCAACCGTCAGATCGTCGGCGATTGGACCGATCGCACGGATCCGAGATCGATCGTGGCCGATCGGGATCAGGGCTTGGATCGATCGCAACCGTCGGATCGTCGCGATCGGACCGATCGCAATGGTCCGAGATCGTCGTGGCCGATCGGGATCAGGGCTTGGATCGATCGCAACCGTCGGATCATCGATCGGACCGATCGC